>JAREIS010000102.1:600000-1152500 GCA_030060385.1 Muscicapa striata striata
CTTATGATTGTTTAGACACAATGTGTAGGGAAGGCTAAGAACAGAAATCAAAACATGATACCTCTTTCTTTATCTCTTTCTCATTAACCAGGAGTCCAGTCACCAATGCTCAGTGATTTCCTGCATTTCCTTTCTTTCACAATGACCCTTGTCTTTCTTTCCACAGCATGGCTCCATGCTGCAGGGGAGGAGTATTAAGCTGCATTTCTGCTGCCTTACTGATTCTGCTATGGTTAAATAGGAGGTATGAAGCTGTAGCTGAAGGAAGATCAAATCTGTCATGTTCTAAGAAAGTTCCATAAAGCATTGAACTGCTTGGTAAGGCTGAGCCAATGTCCTTCCCTGCTTTTCCTGTGCAGATTTCTTTTGCATTCAGTATTGCCACCAGCAGCTTTTAAGTCTGTTTACAGAAAACCTACTGAGTAACATTTAGAAATCTACCTTACAGAGGCAGTAACTTTGAGGAACTTTCTTGGTCTCTGATAACACAGAATCTCAAAAAGGTTGAGGTTGGAGGGGCCGTTTTGTCTGACCCTCCTGGTCAAGGAAGGTCACCAAGACCAGGCTTCTCAGACACTGTGACATGGGCAGAGCTTTATTAAGGTGATGATGGTTCTGTCTTCATGTAGAAACAAAACCTTTCAAATTGCACTGGAAAAAGATATCAGTTGATAGGATAAAAGATATCAGATATCAGGGAATGTCTGAGCATATCCTATTTTTGGTGGATTGCTGCAGTGTATGTGATTTATTCAGATTAGATATAATAGGTATCCAGAAGCTTAATGTCTATGAACCCTTGAGGGGTATTCTCTAGGCTGTAAACAATTCAGTTTAATATTGAGGGGACCCTACTGGTATCAGTGTATCAGATGCCACAAGCGTTGCAATCTGTAGGGAAGGATTTAGTCCCTTCAATCACGTATACAGATATTTTGCTATGAAGAATACACTAATTAAGAAGCACTTTAGGAATATTCCTATATTAAATGACTGCCCAGGGAAAGGGGAGATGGGACTTGTTGTGGATATTACCCTGAGGCACAGTGGAGGATTTAATAGATGCTTTTTTTCACCAGGAAAAGTCCAACTCTGCTCATATATTTTTTCCTGATGTACAGATTCCTATAATCTTAGTTCTTTGGATGCTAGCCCATTCAGCACTTCTCTTGCTCTAAAGATGGCCTGTCTAGTGTTTACTTTGCCTTTCAACAGCACAAGTTTGAAATTTAGAAAAGATTGGGTAGCAGGAGTAGCAAATACAGTGATTACATAAAGTGCAAAAGTTGAAGTTGCCTGCACCATGTAATTTAGCCATTTTCAGGGTAGTTAGATAAGAATTCCTGTAAAGCATGGCTGGATTTTGAGTGCAGTATTATTTTTTGGTTAGGAGTGGTTTCAACTTATTGCATTTGTTGCAATCATTTTAGCATACTCATTTCTGAACATGTACTCCCTGTAATGCAGTGATTAGGAGAAGCAGGTTAGAGAAACAGCTGCTAATTTTCCACCACGAATGAATACTCCATCCTACTTGGAAGATGTTTTCCTCTTGCAAAGTCAATAAATATTTATGTTAGCCCTGCTGTCAAGTAGTAGTCTCAGTAACAGACAATTGCTAAATTGAGATACTTTCTTTGGCAGTAATGGAAAGCTAATAATGCAATTGCCTTATGCAAGCCCTGGAAAAGATTTGCTTTTATAATTATCGTAAGAGGTTGAACTGCTACTCCAAGAATAATAAGACAGAGGGGCAGGCTGTGTTACCACCAAGTGAGCAGAGGAGAGAGAACATAAAGAAATCAGGTTCCCTTCCTTGGTAGTGCTATTTCACAGGGGCATCTGCAAGCAAACTTCAAGCAAAGAAGGCAAAGAAGTTGGGGGATGGTGCTACAGATTATGACTTGCTCACAGAGGTGTTCCTCCATCAGTGTTTCTGGCAGCTGTAGGCATAGGTCCCAGCACAGGCAGATGTGTGCTAGTAGGCAAGAAGTGCAAGAAAACTGCTACATATTCAACCAGACCTACATTTTCCTTCCATTCTTCCCTCAGTACCTCTGTCTTTACTGTTGTATCCTCAGTAGAATGGGCAGATGGAGAATTACAGCTGCTTTTTGCAGCTACAGTTCAGGAAAGATACCTTGGAATCATCATTGAGAGATCTCTGAAATCATTGTCTCAATTTGCAGCAGCAGCTAAAAAAGCCAACAAAATATTGGACATCAGCAGAAATGGTATTGGGAACTAGACAGCATTTTGTCATGATATAAAACCTCAGTGCACTCCCATCTTCAGTGCTGTGTGCAGTTCTAGTCTCTGCATCTCAAGAGTTAGAGAAGCTGCAGAGGAGGGCAAATAAAATTAAGATGGTGGGACAATGGTTTATGACGAGGAACTGAAAAAACTAGGAGTTTCCATAGGGGGATGAATATAGGGAATACAGAACCATTTTTCACCAAATTTCACATGACCCTATTTTGGCTGGACTCCACAAAATCTGTAGATCATTATCAAATAAAGAAAGCACTTCTCCAAACACTTGGTTTGCAGACTTCACAGAATAGTACCTTACCAAATTGCTGAGGCTTGAAGCGACCTCTAGAGATAATCTGGCCCAACCTTCCAGTTCAGAGCAGGGTCAGCTAGAGCCAGATGCTCAGGGCTGTGTCCACAGGGGTTGATCATCTCTATGGAGTCTACAAATTCTCTGGGAAACATATGCCAGTTATATTAAAATCCTTTTTTCTTATGAGTAAATGTAATTTCTTTTGTTTCAGATTGTGCCCATTGCCTCTTGCCCTGTCACTGGGAGCCACTGAGAAGAGTCTGGCTGCACCATCTTTATTTAGCATTGTCAGGTATTTATTCAGATGGTGAAGATCCCCCCCCAAAAGCCTTCTCCTCAATAGGCTGAATAGGTCTATCAGCCTCTCCTTGTATGAGAGATGCTCCAAACTCAGTCATCTGCATGACCCTTGGCTGAACTTGTTCCAGTATGTCTGTTTTTGGATGCTGCTGAGAACCAGGGAAAAAGCAGCCTTGAAGCCTTGCCTTTCTCAGCCTTCACAAGGATAAGAAATTATAACAATGATTATGTACCTGCAGGGTGTGTGAAAGCTGTGTGAGTGTCTCGTGATGTTTTGCAGAAAGTATGTTTTCAAAGAGGTGTTGCCATCTTGGACCAATGAGTCTTTCCTATTTTTGTTTTGCATGAACTACC
The DNA here is from genome assembly GCA_030060385.1 of Muscicapa striata striata. NCBI lineage: Eukaryota > Metazoa > Chordata > Aves > Passeriformes > Muscicapidae > Muscicapa > Muscicapa striata. The sequence goes on from JAREIS010000102.1 coordinate 603,221, forward strand.
CTATATAGTGTAGTGTTTCTTAAAATATAGCTTTCTCTCTCTTTTGCTTCTCCACTGCACGAGGAACGACATTGCATTATCCTTTTTGCCACTTACCTATAGCCTAAAACAGTATGTCCATGTCCCTCTTGCACAGGTAGCCCCAAACTGGGCAAACACTCCAGGTTGTCCCACCAGTGCTGAGCAGAGAAGGACAACCTCTTTTAACCTGCTGGCAATGTTATTCTTATTACAGCCCAGGAAGCTGTTGCTGCAAGGGCACAGTTCTGGCTCCTATTCAGATTAGTGTTACCAGGGTCCCCAGGTCTTTTTCTGACAATATGTTTTCCAGCTGAGTGGCCCCCAACATATACTAGTGTATTTTTGTCCAGGCACAGAAGTTTGCATGTCAAGGTGCCTCTAAATGGCAGCACAGCCATCTGGTGTACCAACCACTCCTCCCAGCTTCATAATCTGCAAAACTGCTGAGAGTGCACTATCCAGATCACTGATAAATATATTAAACAATATTGGCTCTAACTTTGATCCCTGGAGTACATAGCTGATATTTGACCTCCAACTAGACATTGTGCTGTTTGCAGGAGACTGGGGAGGAAGTCAAGTATCAGCAGATCCCTAAGGTTCCTGCAAAAAAAGAATTGGACAAATTCATGGACAACAGATCCTTAAGCAAATACTTAAAGTAAATATTACTGATGTGCCCTCTAACATCCCTAGCCCAGCAATTAATTATGCATACTGGGAAGAGGATTGGACTGCAGAGACTGGCAAGCCTTTGGGGGAAACTTTGGAAGTGTGAATGTGGTTTGCATAGATCAATAGTGTGCCTCAATATAATGTTTCATTGTTGAAAGTCCATTGTTGCATTAACTGTGGGACCAAGTGCTTTTTTCTCTTTCTCTCTCCAACCATTTTTCCTGAGCCTCACTGATTTCAGATTCCACTGGTTCTTTGAGATCTGTCTGGCACTAGTAGCACAGCTGCATATAACCTTTAGACCAAGTAAGCTCTCTTCTCACCCAGATGATGAATTGAGACATCCTGGCATATTGACTGGCCGCTCTGCACTCTGCCTCTAAACAGAGGTAGTTTTCTCCTAGGACAAGCTATCCCAGAATGTTCTTGTATTTTTGGTAAAAAACATAGTACTGGAAATGTGTCTTCCCTATTGTTACAACCTGCCCCTGAAGGTAACTGAGGTTCTTGTTAATAGATCTCTCGTGGTGGATTAGTGAAATGACACTGAATGACCAGTGCTTATAAATATATATGTAAATGGCAGGTTTATACTAAAACAATTTTGTTGCAGTGGAAAGGAGGTATATAACCAATGTGATTGTTATTATCTATGGTGATATAGCAGTTTGAAAGGAAAAAGATCACTTAAGAAGGAAAAGAAAGAGAAGAAAGAGAAGATAAGAGTAGTAAGTGGAGAAACAAGGTATCACCACCCATGGATGCAATAATGAGACTAGATTTCTGCAAGTTTGATGTCTGATTGTCAAAGTGATGGTCACACTCTTGATCCTTTGGGGGTGGGGGAAGCCCACAAAACAAAAAAGTTCAATGGGTTAATACATGTTCAGGTTCGATGGAGAATGCCCAGGAATCTCCTTTGGGGGGGAGTTTTACACAGTCTGGGGCAAGACTGTGGATCATGTGCAGTCCTTTGCACATGGCCCCAAAAATCAGCCTGGGATGCTTTGGGGGTTGTTGGCAGTCACGGATGTGACCGAAGATAACTGGGAGTGGTCTTTGTTTGACCAATGATTTGTGTATGGGCAGTTGCTTCCTTTCACACAGTTTATCATGGTGGGAACTTTTGTTTGGAAGTGTTAACAAGGATGTTCTAAGCAGAGCTTGCCTCTGCCAGGCCTGGAATCAGTGCTCTCCTATTGCAAATTCCTTCTCTGCCTACCTCAAGTTCCTGGTGTAGTAACTTATGGCAAGTTCCTCCTGTGTCCTTGGCAGTGCTTGAGACAGGCAACTGGGCTCTTTAATAGTGTTCTTTAAGTCCTTACACCTACTCTGTGAAAATTTTGAATAGGGAGGTTGTGCCTGAGGATGTTGGAACATGAGAGTGTGGTCAAGGGTCACACCATGTGGTGCTGGAGACAGTACATTGTCAGATGGGGAGAGTGGTACATGGAAGAACAGCCACCCCTATATGGGGGCATTCTAGAGGGTTCCAGAAAAGCCACTTTAATGTTTATCTACCAGGATACTCATCATGCTGCATGGCCTCAACAGAGTAGCCATTCAAGCAATTTGACATTGGAAGCTTAGAACTAAAAGCATACATTTTACCAATAAGAACTTTTTTTGCCTTAATTGGGCAAGGATTAGTCATGTGGAGAAAGGCAAAGTTACAGAGTTAAAAAGTTAGTGATATATAAATACACACATGCATATATACACATACATCTGCACCTACTCTGTCACACAGACACACACATACACATGTGCACACACATCAGCACTTCCCAAGAGGTAACAGATAGTTTGTTTCCAAGGCTGGAGGAGTGAAGCTCAGACCATGCTAGAGGTGGTTCCATTGGTTGATACTAAAATATCAGCACTTAAAAATAAATGTGGCAGATGAAAGACCACTTCCCCTTACTCCCATGACATGCTTGAAACAGGAGTAATTTGTAATATACTGCAAAATGCTGATTTTTAAAAGTTACAGACTGTGGCTAAAAATAAGGGATTATTTATTACTTCTGTCTTACTGTGAGTGCTTAGCTCTTGGTTCTTTTAAGCTACTTCTCCCCAAAGTAAGAAAGAAATCCTGTCTAGTTATTTATGGTGCCTGGATAACTCCCAGAATCATTATATTTTTGAAATTGCGTTTGTTACCCCTTGAAGGAGCAAAATCCTATCTTAAAACTATGATTTTTATAGATATATTGTTTCATTTTGAGGGAACTGAGCATTTGAACCCTATTAATATATTTTATATGAATGAAAGGTCCCTGGACTTAACAGGGAAGCTGAGTCCTGTTAGTCTTCTGACCACTGGAGATATAATGTTTTTTAAAGTGAAAAGAATTGAATAACTTGTGCATTAGCCCTGTATTGCAAGCTGCTGTGAGCACTGTATGGTGCTCAATACAGTAGATTGAATCCTGCTGGAAACTGTGTGTTCAAAGTCATGTTTGTTGTGGTGTTACAGAAACCACAGAGGTACCAGGGTGTCAGGAGCCAAAATCCAGAGGGCTTTTGAAAAGGTTATCTGCCATCAGTGATACTTTCCCAACAACCCGTGTAGGTTACTGTACAAGACATTACATATTCAGCAGGGCTGTGAAAGGATCACTCACCATCTGGCACAACTCCCTTTTGGATGGACAGCACACAGCAGAACATCTGGCAAGATCCATGGGGCACATTGATGCCTTTAATTGCTTGAGATCCTCCCATCCCATGGCAGGCAGAGCCTGCAGGGTTGGGGGCACTGGAAATTAGGCCCCAGCAAAACCTGTCCCAGTTCTCTGGCTATGCTGTACTTCTGCTGTTGTCTCCTTTCCTTGTCCTCAGGTCTGCAGCTTCTTTCTAAAGCCTTGTAGTGTCATTCTTGTAGTGTCACAGGGAAACCAGGACCCCAAAACCTCCCAGGAACAGATGTGCTCAGCACTGTTTTGCCTTCCTGATGAGTTTAGTGGGAGCAGAAACTCTTGGGTTTGTATAGGGGATAAGGGTTCAATTTATCCTAATCTAAGATTGCTCCACAGCCAGGGTGGTTGCAATGTTCATAGGGGTTCATCTGACCCAAATGGTGTCTTTCCCCAAAACAGAAAAAAATATGTGGTAGTGGGGAATAGTTCAAGCTCTGCTTTTCTTTGATTCTTTGAAAATGAGAAAACAGCTTTATCTACTGCAGTCTTCTTGCTAAAACACAATGCTGAGGAAACATGAAGGGCTATAGTCTAGAAATTCTCTTTGAGTTCACAGTCTCAAAGGTTGTATGTGAAATTGTTTGTGCTGTATTAAATAGATAAAAACAAATTGTTCCCTCTTCTGAATGTATGATGGATCCACTATTTATTTAAAAATATATTAAGTAACTTTTCCTGTATAACCAGTTGTTACATTGGGGTATGCAGCAGAATGTGATTCCCCATCCACAAAGAGAGTTTTCTGCTCTCCAACTATTTTTATTTCATTTCTAATCCGTGCTAAGGCATTTGTGAATATGATATCTGAGCCCAGACAGAAGAATTCTTAATCTGAAGAGAATGTAAATCACTGAAATTTCAGTTTAGCATCCATTTACTAAACTAAATAACTTATTGGAGAGGAATGGAAGAGGAAGAGAGGAGGTGGTAGATAGGGTGCATTTTGCAGCTCTGAATTTCTATTTCAAGTGAAAGGAAAGCATTTAACCAAATGTCTCATTAATGAGAGCCTAAAGAACAGATTGAACTTCTAAACATTTCTTACTTGCAGGAGTAAGAGTCCAAGGACTTCGATTAAGCTTTTCATATTTAGAATGACATTCCTCCCACCTGCCCTCCTACCAGCACCCTAAATTTGCAGGCAACTTCAAATACCTTTAAATATGAATGTTGAAGGACCTTTTTGCAGACTACATCCTCTTTGCAAGCTGCAGACAAGTCTGTCAGGGTTTTGTCTTCTGCCAACAATGTGGATAAAATATATATATCAATCACTCAAAGTTAAAAAGTTGCAGCTTTCAGACTTCCATTCACAATATACACATTCAAGAAAAACAAGTTGTATGTATATGTCTAGTGAATGCCCTATAGAATTATTAGCCAGAGAGAAAAACTGAATTGATCTAGGTATTATCAGACTTTCTAAGTTTGATCCATCACACACACTCCACCTAAGATTAAAAGGAAAACAAATAAAGACTTCCAAAACTTCGTGTTCTTTTAGACACAAAACAGCTTTCCCCCTGCATTTTAATATTTTAATCAACTTCATGCAGTATGTTCAATCCTCTATGAAGGCAATTCAATTCTCAGAGCCAACAGCTTTGTCCCTTTTTTTTGCTGACTTAAAAAAGAAATAATTTCCAAATGGTGGCAGAAAGGAACTAACTTAAGGTGTCCCAGCACACATAAGACCTTTAAATTGTTTTGCAATTGGCACAGGGATTTACAATTGGTACAGTCTGTTGAGTCTGTCTGTGATTTCTCAATACAGAAGATAAGTAATTTATGACACTCCTTGATTCTGCTAGCTAATGGACATACAGTACTGAGTATAAATCATTTGGTTTTCCAAAATACAGTTAAATGTCTCTCAGTTATAAAGGTGTGAATCCTTCATTTTAGAAGATTATTCCAAACACATGATAATGTAATAAGCCTAGATATTGAGCATCTATATCCTCCATGTTATTGTGCTGAAGTGTGTAAAAATTAAAATCCAGATACTACCTGACCCACAGAAGGATTCTAAGTAGCAGATGAACCCTTTTCTATTGGAGAAGCACCTAAGTCTGACTCCATATTTCATCCAGTGTCTCATCTCCTCACTCAGCATAACTCTGCTTTCATGTTTGTGGGAAGAAGTGTCTTGGCATGATGGCCACACACCAGCAGACAAGGAGGCAGTTTGTCCAAGAAGGAGTAATTAGCTCCCGAATTTATTCTGCCATTGAACATTTGTGATGTACAGAATCACAGATTAGCTCATGTTGCAAGGGACCCATAGGGATCATCAAGCCCAATCCCTGCTCCTTACAAGGCTAACTGAAAGCAAGAGTGTCATCCAGATGTCTCTGTCCCTTTTGTAATGGAATGTTGCTGGAGCCTCTTGTTAGAGATGCTTTCTTTCATATATTCTCATTTTAGGCAGGTCTGTGCTCCTTGAGGTTACAGATGTTTCCAGCTATGCATTTACTATTCCAATGCAATGACTCATTTAATTCCCTGTAGTTTTTCAAAATCCTAGTAAATATCAGCCTAAAACCAGCTCACATCTGCCTCTCTGTTCAGGGCAAGAGACCAACTTTTAGTTTTCCCTTATAAATAGGACAATTCTACTATAATGTCTCTAGGTCCTATATTAACATGTCTACCTCAGAAAAGACACATGCTTAAGGAGCAACTAGGACCTAAACCACCAACTAAGATTAATTGGATTAAGCTGCAATAGACATTATCCAATAGAATGTATTCTCCTCCATGTAACAGACTGGGTATTTCTTAATGGTAGTGGCTAGTGTGTAGATGCAGATAGATCTCTAGCCTTAGAGAACTCATACATCTAAAACTGGATTTCTAGACCTATATTTTACAGAGAAAACCTATTGAAACATTTCTATGTAATCTGATTAACTGAAATGTCTCTTTTAATATTTTTTTATTCCTTTAGTAATATCTATCTGTACAAGACCACAAGTGTCTTTCTCAGAGTACTGCTGTAATCAGTGAATGAAAAGGGAAATACTAGGTTATTAAATGCAGTAGGTGTTGGAATGTACAATAATAAAAAATAAATATTTTTATGTATTACAACAGTAGATGTGTTTATCACCACCATTCTATAAGGAACAAAAAATATCTAGTGCAGTTCACAGACATTGAAGCAAACTCCCCCCAACTAAAAAAAAAATCAAAATTAATGTTCTGCAAAAGCAGCTGAGAGTGAAGCCTGTGGAATATACAACCTGATTAAAGTTCTCAAGTCAATTGAGAATTTCTCTAGAAAAACCAAGCATTGTAATTGTAGTTAATATCTGCCTTAGAAGCATTTAATGAGGCCAAGTGTACTTTACCTAGTTTTTTATAATGGTAATATATTGCCTGTGCATAAGTATATATCTTAAAACAGTTCTCCTAGGAGTCAATGGCAATTTAGTCCCATTGACTGCAACAGGAAGGTGGAGATAAACCTTAGGATTTGCTTTGGTCAAGGCAAATGAGCAAGGCTTGTGACCATATAGATATCAAAATTTAAACAGTAAATTGGGTAGCTGTTACAAAAACCTTTAAAAAACCCCTTTGATGGGTAGTACAATGTGGCATTTATTACAGATACAGCTGAAATAGCTTGTAGTTTTATAATAGGTATAATAGGAGAAATTCTAACAGTTATATATTGTTTTGGAAAAAAAAACCTTTAAGTCCAACTTTGAAGTACTTTAACAATTTTTTTTTTGGTGTCATCTCTTAAATATTTTTTCAAAGCTTTCTAATTGAATTTTTAGAATTGTAATTGGTGTAAAAGCTTGGTGAAAAATATTCTTCCTTTCTATATATCTGAAAGTTTGCTTTTACAAAAATAGGCTTTTTATTGTATATCAAATTCCCTAAATACTTATTGCTGCAACAAAGTGACAAGGAATGATATGTTTAGTGCTGGGAATCTGTCAGGAGGATTCAGTGCTGAGAATAGTGGAATGACTGAAAAGGGCTGAGCTGACCCAAGAGCTGTTTGCAGCACAGAGCTGTGATCTTGCTCTTCCTCACCCTGTCACTCCTCCTTTCAGTCCCTTCCCTGCCTAGGAAGGTTTTCCTCTTCCTTGTGCTGCTGCAGGCATGGCCCTGTGTTGGAGTTAGTGAGTTAGGGGTCTCTCTGAATTTTTCAGAGAGAAATTAGAGTGCAGAAATTGAATTAAAGCCTTTAGATGAATTGAATTCTATTAAGCCACTCACACATAAAGTAGACATTTAAGTAGAAGTAAGTCTGTAGTTTTAGGGTGAGTTTTAATGCTTTTAGTAAGTGAAAGGTTCCAAATGCCACAGTAGCAGAGCGAGTTCTAGTAAAAGTTGAAACATACTGATATCTTCAGCAAGAGGCTCCAGGCCCCCAGTTGTGGACAAGACTTAAACATAATAGAGCTATAGTAAGAATACTGCTTACATTTTTCAAATAGAGCAAGATAGGTTGTATGTGTAGTTCTATAGGCAACCCGGTGTGCTAAGAAACTAGAATTCTAATAGGTTAAGGAGTGGTGGTCCAAGTTTGCATCTTAGCTTGTTGAAAAAATCCTATATAAAAGTATTGGGGAGAGTTGTTGCTTTTAGGCATTGGCTTTTGCCAGGGCTTTTAGCCATTCTGGCCTCTAGCCATTCACTTATTGCTGTTGCTCTGCCATTGCTTTGCCATTGCCTGTTTGCTTGCCTTTTGAGACTGATGTGCTTTGTAATAAGATGTGCTTTGTAATAAATAACCTTTTTAACTACTAGCTGCTTTGCTTGTTTAAAATAACCTGATAAAGTAAGAGCCAAGGGCTCAGAGTAGGAGCCTAAGAGCTCCAGAGTTGGTGCCCTGAGCACTGGAGGTCAGAGAACCTTACATTCTGGTGCCCCGTGAGTGGTATATTGCTTTGCTCGCTTTACTAATAACTTTAAATTACTGTCAGGCCTGCTCAAAGGCCACAATTAAGTCTGGTAAGGAGAAAGCCTGAAGAAAGCCCCTGCTGGCTGCTGGGAGAAGCAAGCACAGCCTGCTCAACCTCACAGCCCTGATGAGCTAATTCAGTTTGTTAGGCTGACAAACTGTTCAGTTCAGCCTGGTGGGCTGAAACCCATTCCCAAGGGAGACAAATTAAGGCCAGGGCTGACACAGGCTGGGGGAGCAAAGTTCTGGGAAGTGAGGACAGGAGAGGGCAGGGAGGGAAATGGATGGGAAGTAGGAAGTTGCCATATCTGAGCTTTGCCTGGCTCATTGCTGAGGTGTCAGTCACCTTTCTACGTGAGAAGGCTGGAGCAGAAAAGACAAGTGCATGTTTTTCTTTACAATTCCATTTGATCCAGCTGTATCGGAAAAGAAAGCACTCGACATTCTGCAGCAGAAAAAAAATTGGAGGGACCACAAAATGAGGAAGAGAGATTGTTGTGAGAGAGCAGAGGTGCAGATCAGGCTTTGCATCCACAATGGAGAAACCCAGAATGGGAGTGATCCTTCCTTCTTTTCCTCCATCATCCCTAGGCTTGCCAGGGCTGCCATGGCACCTTCCTGTTCTGCCTTCTCTGTTCCACCATGTAATGGAGGTTTCACATCTTTGAATGTTGTTGGATACTGCACCTGGCTCTGCCCCACTTCCAAGGTGGCATTTCCCATACTGACCACCAAACAACAGTTGTACTTTGTGTTTACTGCTCCAGGTCATCCTGAATTGTCCTGTGCCTGTATCACCAAGGCTTCCTTTATTATCTGATGCTTGTGCTCTCATGGGCCTGGCCAAAAATTACAGGACAATCCCTCCTGGCAGCAGTGAGCTGTTGCATCTTCCCTGTGCTGTACTCGCTGTCGATGTTTTTGCTGTTGTAAATGAATGTAATGGTGGGGTGAAACCTAAAAAGTAGATCAGTATCTAATCCAATGCAGAACTGAAAGAAGAATGAACATTTTCTTTGAATTTGGTTGGTTTTGAATGAAGTCCTTATTGACATTTTAAAATAAATAATATGCTGGTTTATATTTGCAAGTAAACATGTGACAAGTTTCTGGACAATACAGAGTTGCAAACAAATAAATACTAACATTCAGAGATCTAAAATAATTTTTGGTAGGAGACTACTATAGTCTGAAGGAATATTTAGGCAACTAATTCCCTTAAAATGTTCTTCAACCACCAAGAAAAAAGCCATGAACTTTGGGAATCTGTTTTAGACAATGCTTCTTTAAATGAAGATGGTAAAAGGGAAATGAAAATGGCTGAGGCTAGCACAGTTGTGGAACAAGATGTATTAGCTGTGGAACTCCCAAGTTTGGTTTCAATGCTTATGAAATTGTGGAGCTGGTTCAGGGATGTCCAAGACAAGCTGCAGCAAACCCCAGAATTTGAAATCAACTCTCTGTACGTAGGGAGTGTATGAAAAAAGAACAGTGGTGAATCATAAGACATTCAGACCTTCACCTCTGGGACATCATCTTCATACATATCAATTTTTTTCACTGCAGAGAAAGACTAAAGTCTGAAAGCATAAACATTTTCTGCTTTGTCTGACAAGGTGCACATCACAATCAAATTATGTCTATTTGCTTTAGATCCAACTTTTCTGAAGTCTACCACCAGTGATATATAAATATTCAACTTCTATTTCTCTACTCTTTCTCTAAAAATTGAAAATAAAAATTAATGAAAAATTAATTGGATTATTCAACAGGCTTCTACCTCAAGGCTTTCCCTAGGGTGAAATAATATTTACGTATTTTTTTCTTTTTTGTGTGTGTTTTTTTATATCTGCTAGAGAAGACGATTTTTTAGTGAAAGTATATGTTGTTCCATTTTGTCACTTTGTCATTTTTCCATTGTCACTTTATTTTATGAAGAAAATGATCACAGACCTGTCATAAGCAACTGTATAACTTTTCAAGTGTCAATATAAACCACTATAGATGTAAAAGTAAAATAGAAATTAAAATGGAAATTACATGGAAATTTTTTTACATCTTTTGTTTGTCACTTCTTCTCAATAGTGGTCCCAAGAAATGCAGCAAATTGAGAAGGTAGATGTTAATTTTTCTTTTTCAGCAGCTCGATTCAAAGCTGAGGAATGGAAGCTGGGAAGAAAGTAACTTGGGGATTTGTTTTTAATATTGCTAACAACTAAGCCTGAATTCTCTTAGCCTTGGCTTCCTACCTTGATCAACCACTCTCTCCAAACCCATTTTGGGGAGTGTTGATGCTCAGACAGTTTCCCAGCAGTTTCAGCGTGTAGTTCAATTGTGCTTTGTTGACTTCAGCAAGTTTTCTGAGTAACTTTCACGTCCTGAAGAGGATAACTTTGGGCTGTCAGTGTAAGGGAATGTGTCACTGCCTTTTAAGAGCTGAGCAGGCTGTGGTGGCGTGTGTCAGGGGCGCTCAAGCAGCCTGCTGAAATCAGTGGCATGTGGCAGACAGTTGTATATAGCTTTTTACTCTGTGTGTCAAGCTAAAGGCTCCTTAAAAATTGTAAATACTGCATAGTACCAGAGGCAATACTTGGAAAAGAAGAAATATCCAAAGCAAAGCTCAAAAGTGAGAGAAAACAAACTAAAAGAGACATGGGACCCTTAAAAAAAAACCACAAATAAAATCACCTTCAGCTGAAATGCTGTAGCAGAGTCCTGGAAAAGAGAAAAGTAAGGATCTGCTATCTAAATGCAGGCAGATGTACTCTTTGAGGAAGAGGATTTAGAAAGCTTAGCACTTCCCTGCTATTTCTGGACATGGGGTTATGGTTCTTAAACTGTCTGCATGTAAGCCAGGATGAATTAGAGTGAAGAATACTGTATTCTCAAGAAAAGCAAAGTAATTGAAATAGAGGTTCCAAATAGAACAGCAAAAGGAAGGGCAGTTATATTAAAGGTTTTTGACTGGCTTAGAAACTTAGATTAACTTAGAAAATCAGGCATGAAATCATACTACTTTGTCAAATTATTGAAATTTGATTTTGATTGAAATCAAAGATCTAAACCAATACATCAAATTGAAAACACTTTAAAAGGCTAGAAAGGTAAAAGGTAAATACAGAAGACATTGACTAAGGAAACATGAGTTACGTTTAGGGTTATTATCAGCTAAATATATCAGAGAAACACTAATGAGCAAGTGTCTCTGAAGTTGTAAAGTTATAACAAGAGCACAAAACAGGAAAGTTACATGGACACAAACATATGAACACAACTGGAAAATATAAAAGCAACTGCAAGATAGATTAGTATTTTGCAGGAGTATGCAATCAGAACCAGCAAAATTAATACAATCAGCAAGCTCATTGGCAGTGTCTCGTGCATGTTTACCAGAAAGAAAATACAAAAAGGAGTGAAGAACAGTTCTACATAGAGCCAAAGGCAGAAGTTGATAGAGGAAAATGTACTTCAGTGGAGACTGGTGCAACTGCTGTGAAATATTAATGGGGAGCTTGGGTAAATGTTATATGTGAAAATATTCTAGATTACTGGGATAAGAAGCATGATTACATAAAACAAGAACCACTACAACTGAGGACGCACAGAGAAGACCTAACTGCTGTTCAAGCATTACATGAACTTGTATGGAAACCTGTAAGAAAAAGTGGGTCTGTATATTTGCTGTGAACAATGAGCCAATAATGAGTCTAACAAATGGAAAATCCTTGGTTTGCTTAATAGAGTACCTGAAGGTCAGCTGGGCATAAACAAATGTAAAGGAAATGTTGAGTAAATAAGGATGTCAGAGGAGGTAGGGAGACAAATATACATGCTTGCAAGGAGTACATTTAAATGTTGACTTAGTTTTCTCTGGGATTGCACATTCTGTTTAAAACAGAGTATGGTCTATATTAAATTTGTATTTGCTGAACCTAGAAACCCACAGATCTTATTTGATGTTGCTCAAAATGTATTAGATTCTAGATTTCAACATGTGTCAAGTTCCAAATCTACTCAGCAGAACGTTTGGTAGAGAGTGCTGATATTACAATGACTGCTAAATGCAGGTTAAGGGCTGTGGAACAAATCCAGCCCTGGACTTGGCAGATTTTTTTTAAAAAGTCAGCTGGTACTTACTGAACAGTCACTGAGCAGAAAGATAAGAAAAAGTCCTTTCATTCCATCCCAAAAGATCACCAGAAAATACTTAGCTTAGAAGGATAAAATAGATCAGGATATCCCACATAGAGAAGATACAGCTCAGTCATGCTGTGGCTGCAGGGGTCTGTAGATGCAGTTTGTACACACAAGCACATTGCTTGGGTGTACAAGGCTGCAGCTGGCAGGAAAATTGCTCCTTGTTCTTATGTGAGCTCCCAACTCTTGTGCAATTTTCTTTATATGGGACAGCTGCAATTTATTCCTATGAAAAGAGGAACATGAAGGAGCAAGAGAGAGTCAAAGCATCTGGAAGTAAACTGGAAATAAAGGATTTTGCTGAGCCACTAATGGAAAGGATTGAAACTGCAAGTAGATAGACATTGGGATAATTCTCTGCATGACAATCCAAACACCTAAAGCCTCTGAAAGCTCCTCTCCACACATGTAATGTAGGCAAAGTTGTTATTTCTAAAGATTACGCAGGAATGTAAACTCCCTCATTATACAATCTCCTGTGTCAGGGAAAAGGAAGCCTGAGAGTGTCACACTGAGATCTGAGCAGCCAGATGTGGTCTGAACAGCCTCAGCCCAAGGGACAGGGGCTGTCCACAGGCAGCTGCAGCACAGGGCAGCCCACAGAGCCTGGGCACTGCTTGTGCCTGAAAACCTCAATTCATCTCGCAGCAGAATACGATCACTATTCTGAGACATGCAAAACACAAAACTTCAAAATATTGCTTCTTCAATAAGACATAACTTTTGCTAGCTTGAAAGGAAGTTTCTGCTGATAATAAGCAACACTGGAACCTCTACAAGCTGCAGTAAAGCTTCATTCTAAATCCTTTATAATTTTTATTGCTGCTGTTACTATTAGTGCCGCAGTACAAACAAATAGGATGTGTTTGTGTCTGTTTGCCTGTATATGTTTATCTATATTAATGCACCTTACTTTTTTTATGCCCTAAAAAGCATCCTAATAAAAGTGTAAATACACTCTGAGAAAGAAAATCTCCCCATAGATCCATTTTGCTTTGTTACATAACTTTAACAAGATCTTTTCCAGAACTCCTAATAACTTTACAAAATCTCCCTGGAAGTATTGCTTGCAGACGATGCTGAGGGATTGTTAACTAGGACGTGGATAGGAACTGAGCTGATAACTTTGGGGCTTTACAATTTTTCCTTAGCTGTGCAGTAAAAGGCAGGCTTCAGCAATTTTTCTTGCTCAGTCTGCCCTACTAGGAAATTTTGTGTGGTGTTACATGGACAGGTTTGTGTGGGTGTGCCTTTTTTGTGTGTCTCTGTGGAACAATGGTAGTTCATGGCCAAAGCTGAGAGGAACAGTCTCAAATAGAAGACTGCAGCATCTGTATTCTCCTATTAAAACTACATAGGAGGAAATATTTTTGGTGTACTTCATTTACAGGCACAAATGTTATTAAGTACTCTAAAAATGCCCTGCCAAGCAGTCTGATTATTACACATAGGTATTTGAGAATGGATATTAAGTAGTATTTGAGATTATGGATCTGACTGCTCTGAAAGTGTTCTGCCTCAAGTACTGGATTTATTCAGTTTTAATGATGACTTTTTGGTTTATCGCCCCACAACAATTCCCCTGACACACTTACTTAATATTACTTTAAGACATACAGCATAGATCAAATATTAAGGCCTTGCATTTATTCTACATAGCATCCAGTATTGCAGTCCAATACCTTCAAATCCAGAAATAAGATGCAATCCACAATAAATAGTGCTCATGACTGAATGCTTGAAACTGATGTATGTACTCAAAACAGCCTATTCAGCATAAACAAGATTTCTTTAAATGCCATTAGTTCAAGCTCTATTTTCATCTTTAAGTACAGAAAAGAGCTCTGGAAACTTTATCATGTCTAAAATTGGATTTTTTTTAAAGTGGGTACATATGAAATTGTGAGACACCAATATAAGAAGCTGAGATGATGGCCAGGCAAACTCTCCAGTACTGACATTTGAATTGCCTGTAGGCAGAACAGTCTACAGAGCTGAACAGCAAACATTTGCAAGGTTTTCCAAAACCTTACTATGGGGCTGAATTTCATGTGGCTGAATATTACTGGGAAGAGTTTAAGTGTGTGTTTTACCTTTGAAACACCCCAAACTTCCCTTATTTCCACAGGAGCCTAGAGAAATCTCAGGTCATCTTTTACTCCCTTTTGATGCATTTCTTCTCTGGTGACCTTATTAGGAGATATCTGCCAAAGAATTTCTTGATTCAACAAATTTGTCCAAGAACAAGGTGTTCTGCTAGGATTATTCCCTCTGAGCCTTCTTTCTGTGAGGCCAGGTGAACATCAGGCCAGTGCAATAGCCAAGGAGAAGGAAATGTGGTGAACTTGGTCCCCACTTTGGGGGAGCTCAAACAGCTGAGGCACTGTGGCCCCAGAAGGTTTTCTACCTGCTTATTGCTGTAGCTATGAGCACTGGAGGAACTTTGTAAGAAAAAGACAAAGAACAACCAATTTTAAGAAGGTCTTTCAACCTTAAAGTGCTTTTCTTCTTTCTCCTTTCTGTTTTAACCATTTGTTGTGAGCCCACAACCACTAAATTTGTTGACTTGTATCTAATGCTTTGAAATTCTTCCTTTTAAGTGCATATGTGGGAAGAGTAAGATTGGTTGGGGAAAGCAACCAATGCCTGTCTGTTACGAGTTTTTTGATTGGTTGGTTTGAGGCTTTTTTTTTTTCCCTTTTTTTTTTTTTTTTTTTTTTTTTTTCTTTGGGGTTATTTTTGGGTTTTTTTCTTCTTTTCCACAGGTAAGTATGTACTGGAGAAACTGACTGGGAGGATTATTTAGATGAATCTATCAGCTCAAGAAATTTGACCCTGAATCCTTATATGAAATTGCATCCTTAGGTACAGAACAAGCAAGTACTTAGATATTATCCTAAATAGAGATTTATTTCCTAACTTGGAATCAACAATTTGCTTTTCAGTTGACAAAGAATTAAGAGAGATGCTTTTTACAATATTTTAAAGAGAGTCAATATATTTTAATTTCCCCAGAAGGCTAAGAGTGTCAACAAGCATGGAAAATTCCAGACACAAATAGTAAGAAATGTTAGAATTATGTGAAATTTACATATGGGCTGAGAGTCTTTCCATGTTGCATTTCATCCAATGAAAATTAAAATAAATAAAAAATGCAGTGCCTCTGGAGTATATTTTTTGTGAAGTAAATTCCAACAGCTTCTTAATTGAAGTGGCACAGCCTTAAGGTGACTGGGGTGTTACTGAATATGCCACTAATGTGGCAGAAGTTTGGTACATCTTTAAACAAGTCAGGAAAAAGAAAGCCTCTCATTTTTCTCTGTTCTAATTATCTTCGTTCCAGTGGATTAGAAAATGGAAAATGTAAAAGTCAAGCTAAAGATGGTTCAGAGCTCAATCGCCTGCCAAGTTAAGTCTGACAAATGGCAAGTGTGTGTAATTAATAGTGTCATCTTCCCCCAGACCAAAGGATGACTGCAGTAACTATAGATTATAATTGTCACCGTTGTCACATAAAATGTGCTATTATTAAGTTCAGGCTGAATTTTATTGCTGAGAATGCTCATAAATTGAATGGTCAGTCATTTAAATTGCCAAGTACAGAGCTCTGTGGTTTGCTCTAAAGCTACTTTTTAAGTCAATGTATTTGACTTTAGACCTCTGGAAACTAGCTACATTCCTTAAAGAGATGTCAGACAGGTTGTTACCTGTAAGAGAGAATGCTCTGACAGATGCACTGCATTTCGTTCATGTTTTAATCATCCCTACACTCTAATTTGTAATTTTTTTTGAAAGGCAAGTACTGCATATACTACGCTGGCAACTTAAAAATTAGGACTTATTATCTTGTTAGCACAGCAGAGAGAATGAGTGATGATAGGCTTGAAATATGGATGAATAAAATGTAGTTGTTTTAGATGGAAAGATGAAAGGGGATGAAAAGAAAGCAATACATTCAAAGAGAGAATCTTGAGATCAAGGAGTTTCCCAGCAGGAACTGAAGCTCTTTCATTCTAAGGATAAATTGCAGGTCAGCAGTCATTTCCAGTCTTTCTGTCCTGATGACTGGATAAATCAAAATTTACAGGAAGGTTGACTCAGAACTGTTGTGAAAATAACACCCAACTAAAATATGAAGGCTTGATGAAGTGAACAGGACCCAGGATAGGAAGGGAACTGCAGCATTCCTCAAGCCCTGTTTCTTGCTGTTAGAGACAAGTAGTTCATAAAATATCTTTTGTAAACTGATTGACTGTATCTTAAAATTAGATTAGATATTTGTCCACACTGTATAGTTATTGTTTCAAAATACGACTGCTCTAATGGTCAGAAAACACCTGGTCATTTTTTCTTGTTCTACTCTTATCCTTTTTCTTTTAGATATGTCTTATGCCCTTCTCCTCTTATCACAACAAGTACATTAATAAGGCATGATTAATTTTCACCCAGCTAAAGAAGACTTATTCCATTTTAGTGTGAATATTTGATCTTGATTTTTTTCATGCTCTAAAATGTGCTGTCAGCTGGCTGGCATAGGCCAACTCTGAACTGGGAGCCATATAATCATTTTATCGCAATACTGTGTCCAAACTACTAAGTTCTGCAACATTTTCTCTCAGGCAGGCTTTCTTTTAGATTTTACTGGAGTTTTCTTCTCTTTCTTTTTTTCTTTTCTTTTCTTTTCTTTTCTTTTTCTTTTTTTTCTTTTCTTTTCTTTTCTTTTCTTTTCTTTTCTTTTCTTTTCTTTTCTTTTCTTTTCTTTTTTTTTCTTTTCTTTTCTTTTCTTTTCTTTTCTTTTCTTTTTTTTTTTTTTTTTTTTTTTTGCATTACAAACACTTTTTAGATTAACTTATATACTAAGCCTTTGGTTTTTACATCATAGATGCATAGTGCTGGGAAAAGGAAAGATCAGCTGGCCACACGGGCTCTTAACTCAATTTCCCTGTTACTACAGGAAATATACAGAAATTGCATTCAAGGTATGCAGAACATCCACTCCAACCTCCACTACTCATACAACCACAGATATTAATTAACTTCATATGGAAGTAGAAAACCAAAAGCTAAAACCATAATAAGCACCTGGAAGAAAACAGATGAAAACAAATGTGTCACTTTTACAGTGTATCCTTGCAATAATAAGAAATTAGGTAGATTTTTTTCCCAGATGATCACAAAAAGTGAAACAAGAACTATATTGCAGAAAAATGCAAAGTAAGCACTAAAGTAGCAAGAGGACAATATCCTAATTAATGACTGAAAAGCTGTTTATTAAGTCTGTGTAAAATACATTGAGTGCCTGTGAGAGAAAACAACTGCATTGAAAGCTTAGAAGCATCCTCCTATTGCTGAAAAATTGTTACTATATTTGGTTTTTATTAGTAAAAGTATTTGCTAAGTGTAGCAATAGTATTTGCTCAGGACAGCCCAAATATAACAAGGTAATATTTTAGTCAGGTATCAAATGAACATTGCAATCAAAGTGCCTGGGTAATAGGGAAAAAATGTTATTCTATAGCTTTGCTGATGTTTCATCTGCTTTCAGTCAGAAGCAGGCTTTGTAATCAAATGGCAATAGCACAATGGTATTTTAACAAGGCTGCTGACTGATTAGCTTACATGTCAGCTATATCTGTGCAAGAAGATTATTCCTCTGGCCAGTGTAGGCTCTCATGCACTCTGCTTAGTCAAAGTGTAGTGACAGTATAACGCTTTCCAGAACAGATCAGGATGAGAAGATAAAGTAGGAGTATTAAATTGGTTCCCTAGGGCTTCTTCTTCTTTCAGATAAATCCTCCAGTGTGTTAGTGGTGGGCTTTTAAGTTTTTTTTTTCCCCTAAGCACATTCCTTCATAGGTACAGAGATAAGGAAAACAGTGAAACATCAGCTTCTTCATCACATTAATTGTAGTTGTTAAACAAAAAGTTCTTGCAATAAGACCTGTTTAATAGGATTGAATGGAGTCCAGCACAAGCACACAGTAAGAACTACATGATGGAGTAAGGTCATAGGAATATTCCCAATTGCAATATTTAAAGGGCTGTTTCAACATAAACTGATATGGATCATAAAACTTCTTGTGATTCTGGCCAAATCCAGTGTTCTAAAGTTATGTAAATAACCCAAACTCCCAAACATCTTTAATGCCTCCACCGAGAGATGAGTTATTCTCAAACTTCCATAAAAAGTATTATTTGAGTAAAACGATGTTTTGCACTCAGGTCCCACAGCTCCCACAGCTTCATTGTGGCAAACATAGCTGTAGGAGAAATGACTAAAAGCTCACTGGCACAAATGGAGTTACATCTGCTGGCATTAGGGCTCAATTTGTCACTCTTGTTTTCAATCTTGGGAAGTATGCAAGAACTAAATGGTGCTAATCTTTCATACAGCAGAATATATTCAGAGCCAGTACCATGGCCAAGTCAGAGCTCAGCCCTGGCTTCTGAAATGATCTTGAACAAGGTTTTGAATATTAGCCTGTCGTTTCACATTTTCCTATGCATTCTTAGCCCAGACTTCATTTTCTAGGCCACATCTTGGCAGGACACCTATCCAGTTTGTGGTGAAAAAATGAACTGATTGTCAGAAGGGGAAAATAGCTGTATAATTTCAGCCTATTTTCAAGGAAATCTGTGTAGTTCCACAAAGGCCTGTGGTATAAGAGTACCAAGAGAAAACAGAGCAGCAGTCCTGCCATCACCACCAAAAAGATGTCTTTATGTTGCTGCTTCCATTCCTATGTCAGTATGAGGCTGCTGGCACATCCTGTGAGTTTGCTTGTATTGCTGCAGTGCTGTGAGAAGCTGCTACTGTCCCACGTGACAGGAGCTAGGGATGCTTTAGGATTTCCACTTTTTGTAAAGTTTCCCAGTGGAGGGGCTGTTTCCACAGAGCATGGGTTTGATTTTGGGAGAGCTGTGCCATAGGGTTGTCTGCCAGTGGCTGTGCAGTCAGCACACAGAGCCAAATGCAAAATAGTGCTAGAGCTTTCATAGAACAGGCTCTTCATGTGGCCTGTGAGCACACTGCTCACTGTCAGACCAGGCTGACATTGACTCAGACTGCTTAATCCTACTTAATCCTTGTTAATATTTCTAGCTTCATTTCCTAAACTTAACAAAAAATTATAAAAATTATAAATTCCATATGTGCATTATATATGCATTACTCTCTCTTTGGCTATATATCTCAACACACATACATGAATACAGATATATATACTCTCACACTATTTAGGCCTTATTCTATTGATAGAATTGTTTTTCTTATTAACAGAATTGCTGGTGTCACTGTTGCTTTCCTGTCTCTGAGCAGTTTACTCCTATCCTGCCCAAACACCAAGATCAATCTCAGATCATCACTGTACAGCATTTGTGTACTGCTGAACACTGTTTTACACCTGCCCAAATATCCAGGCCCCCAATGCCTTTTTTCAAGAGCCATCCATTACAGCTAGTATTAATAATGTACTGTGGATAGTAAAGCCAGTTTGAATTTGTGCTGTAGTTATTTTCCACTTCTGCTGTTACCATCACTAATGCTTGTCTGTTAACAATGTTAATTGAGCTGACTTCATTTGCTCAAGAATCACTTCATTTGCTTCATTTGTTCAAGAGCTCCCTTCATTTTGGAAGGTTAATTCTGTTTCCCTGGCTTCTGAGGGTTGGTCTTGGAGTTTTGGAGAGAAATAAATCTATTTAGGAGTTTGGAGATGTCTCAATGACTGCATGTCTAAAGGCCCAAGGGGTAGGGGCTGATATGTTTTGAAAAGCCTGTGTGTTTCTGTCATCATCTCTACATGTATGAACTGGCACAACAGTTGTTAGTGTGGAGAGAGATCCTGAATGGGAGGAAATGAAGATGTGGAGAGAAACAGGATCACTGAATCCATCCTTTGAAGCAGTAAGGTGGGAGGTGTAAGGCTGTTACCTGTGGATAATGAATAGAGTATACCCAGAAAAATGTATTCTGGTTTATTTTGCAGAAAATAGCAGAAGGATGTTGTGTTTCTATTTAAGGGTTGAATGGTATTTATTGAATACATCCATTCAAGCTGTACAAAAATGTTTCAAAAGTCATAATATGTTGCTCCCTGAATAAAATAAAAGTTAAATTAGTATGTGGCATGAATTATTCTGTGCTGTGAAACTAAAGTATAGCTAAATAAAAAAGGGATGAGAAAGATCTTTAGGGGATCCCCTTGAGAAGTAGTCTTTCTTCATCACTTGGTGGTGGAATATCATGGATAATCTATATCTATATAAATGGAAATGGTAGACCAAGCAATGATTTGCTCTTTCAAAAAAAAAAAAAAAAAATTAATATTAAGTGCTCTGTGTTTTGAGAATATTAAATATAACTTATCTTCTCCTTCCTGCATGAGTGGACTAACAACTAAGACTCTCTCTGTTGCTTATGAAAAGCATGGTAATTATTCTGTGTCAGATGAAGCACCATACAGAGGAAGGAGAATGAAAACACTACCAAATGAAAACACACGTCTGGATAATAAGGAATTTTTTTCATTTGGCTAAAGGAGAGATTTAAACCCAGATCATCCCCAGTTAGGGAAATAACCGGTAATAAAAGATCTTGGTCAGGAATGGCAGATTCAAATCAGTCTTTCTTAAAAATGGAAAAAAATTGCTTCATGTTCTCTTTTATTTTTTTTTCCCAAATATGAGGGAAAACAATACCAGGAGATTATTTCAATTCATCCTGCTCTTTAGCAGTACCCCAGTTATGTTTTGTGTGCCTTTACTGGTGTATCGTTCCAGTTCTTATCTGCTTTCCCCAGGACATGTTGCACAGCAGTGTAAACCATTTCAGTCTTCTGGCAAGTCCTGACATGAGCTTCCCATGAAGAAACTGCTGTTCCCCAGAGGGGACAGGGAGGACAGGACACTTTCTGGAAGCATGTAAAAGGGGAAGCAGGAGGCAGTGGGCTGGAGGGGCCAAAAGCATGCAGCTGAGCTGGCATCACCACTGCAGCTCTGCTCATGGCAGAGAGATCCCAACTGTAGAGCTTCATTGTTTTGTTTTCCTGGGCTTGTCATGCCAGTTGTCAGAATGATTTCTTTGTGTGTGGCTGAATTGGGCATTTGTACACAGTGCCAGCTTAGTCTTCTGATATCCTGAGGGGGACTTTCCTACTGGAAATTATTTTCCATTGAGCAGAGGGTGGCTGGAAGATTGGTCCTTATTTGCCATATGGTAGCTGTTCTCTTTCAGTGCAAGAGTTTGACGAGGATATTAGACACAGTTGCACTATACAAGCCTAAAAGTATTTTATTCCATGTGGTTTTCCTATCATTGACTGTTGGAGTGTTATTTTCATTGAGAATAATGAACTCTGGTAGAAGAAAATGTTTTAAATACATAAAGCAGATTGTGGGCTGCTCATATGTGTCAAGGTCTGGGTGGCATTTCAGACCCTTGATTGGTATTTTGTTCCTTTATTTAAATAAGACTGGAATATTGGAGTCCTGAATCATCAGTCATGAGATGCAAAAATGTCTTTACATATGTTCTAGAAAAACTGGGCCTCAAGGACACAAACTTTTTTGGGGATCACATTTGTCTTGTTTTGTTTTGCTTTTCCTTCTGTTTGGAATCCTTATGGAATATTTGTGAAGGATATGGAACTTTTGTGAAGGATTACTTTTTTTTCTTTTCCTTCCAGAGCTTGTCTTAAATGAATTGGCAAGAGATTTACATTTCTCTGCATGACTGTAGGATACTGGAGTTTAAACAATGAATGAAAAATTGTCACAGATTTATTTAAGAGCAGTGAAGTGTTGCTTCCATAATATACCCTGTCAGCAGATTTTAAAAGGAGAAAGATAGGGACCTATGTGATCACTGGGTTGCTCGTGTAAACTGGAGACTTTCAGCATGAGGTCTAGGTTTTATACTGGGTAGGCAACTGATGCTGCTTCAACAAAAAAAGGCAAATGAAAATTGCAGATGTGAAAACACAACTTTCTGTTTCTTTTTTGCAAAGTCCAGATTTCTTTTCAATCCTTAAACAGTTGACTATTTTTTGAGCCTTCTGAATCCCCCTCAATTCCCAGGAGTCAATAAATGGTTTTCTTTGTATCATGTCCTACCACAGTCTTTGTTTCTTTTTCTTTCTTTGCTTTGTCTCTATTTTTCCATGGCTTCACTCCACTTCTTTGCTGCACTCTCAGTGTGATTGTTCTTTTTGCCTCTTTGCATGAAGTTTGTTTTTTAAATCAATTTGATTCCGACAGTGGGCCAGATACTAGACCCCTCTTCAAAGTAATTCCTGTTATGTATTATTTTAGCCAGACGCTAAAGCACCACATTGGTGGAAAACATTTTGTTCACTGTATGAGACAAAGAAACTATAGGGTTTTAGGTATGTATGAGTATGTAATTTAAGGACATTTCCTATGTTTTATTTGGGGAGGTTCAATTAAGGAAGCACAAACAATCAGGATTTTGACATCTCATATTTTTGCTTTATTTTACAGTCTTTGCAACCTTAATGTTTCCTTAAATTGAAGTTTGTTTTTTGGGAGGATGTTATAATCTTACACACGATGCATATAGGCAGAAAATATGCAGCAGCATATAATTAACAGCAAAGAAACTCAACCATCAAATCTTCAGGTTCTTTAAAGAGAAAAAAGGTTTGCAAAGAAAAACAAGATCATGTAAAGATTTAATGCATCTCAAAGCTAACACAATTTGGTTTGATGCATGGCCCTTTTATTTTGCTGCCTTAAAATGTCTCCCTCCTGCCAAAACTATTTGTTACCTTCTTCCTTGGGGAAATATGCAAAGACATGCAGTTATGCTCAGGCCCCTGCACTGGAAGGTTTTTATTTCAATCCTATCAGCCTCTATTCTCGCCAATCATTTTTCTTTTGTTCTCAGTATCCATTCTTTCCAGTAATTCACTTGAGCTACAATATCTGAGAAAGACTGAGCACCACTGTAATTTAAAGGAAAAGATCTTTTCAGGCTGATTTGGTTTCAAGCAGCTTTTTGTGAGAGAGATTGGTTTGCAGCCTCCAGGCAATTAAATACTCTGACTGAAGATTTTTTATCACCAATTATTCCGTACAGAAACTACTTTTATTTTTTGGAAGAAGACATCAAAACCTAACAATGAACATTGAATATAGCTTCTTGTGGATGACAATATAAAGCCCAGCTAGGTAAGCATATAGCATTTGCTTGCAGCAGCTGTGATGAGAAGGTGGCAGGCTGTAACAGGAATGACAGAAATCTGGGGTGAAACACTCACAGGACCAAAATCCTCAGTCAGTGCCATTAGCTTTAGCAGGGCCAAGACTTCTGCCCACACAAACATTCACCTAACTGGAAGTAGCTTACCCTTTATGATGGCTATAGAGTGAAGGAACCACCATGTGTACAGAAGACTTGAAAAAATCTTGGCAGTTGGGACTCTTTGGGTTTTTTTGCTAGATAAGCAGCATCAACTGCAGCAGGTCCAAGCACCTTCAATTGCAATGAATTTCCTACCAGCCTTCTAAAATTTTGTCATTTTGGAAAATCACATGAATGTCTCAATGGAAGCAGATTAGAAAATATGAAAGTGATGGGTTTTGTTTTAATGATTAAATTTCAACTAGTCTTGATGAAATTTTCTAGTGCAAAAGCAATCTACGTTTTTCCTATGGTTGCTCTGCTCTACCTAAAGAGGAAATACTAATTTTCAACAAGGAAATTCTCTTCTCTTTGTTCCTAATATCATCCCATTATTGCATATTGCTCTAATATATGCCTACCATGGAATCAAGAGTGATCTGCTTTGATATCAATTTAGTAGATTGGGATTTGGGAGATCTGGATGAAATCTGATGACCTTGTAAGTGGATACTGCACAAGATCTTATGCTACAAATATCAGAGGGCAAAGACGGAATTTTTTGGCCAGTGGATTATGAACAGTCAGCATCATATTTGTTTGAACAGATATTAAACTATAATTAACATATTTTATGGAATTTTTAAGATCTCACCCCACACTGGGATGAGAATGACTTCCAGTTGTCACCACAATGAGTGTGCCCTTGTGATGAGTGCTTTCAGCTGTAGATGGGAGCAAGAAAGAGTAATGATCCTTAATGTTATTTTAATGTTAAAAGCTTATTAAAGAGTAATGATTACACTGTGAGAGAAAAAAGAGTCCACAGGGTAGCAGGGCAAAACCTTCTCTGAGGAAAGGGTGGGAGCAGTAGCTCCTTGATTCCTTTTCTTTCTAAGTCTATCCCATGGAAAGAAGGAGAATGAGGGAAGATTTCTTCCGAAAGAAGAAATTTCTTCCGGGAAAACAGATGTGGAAAATCTTGAAGGTGACAGAAGACATTTGAATTTTTACCTACCTAACTCCTAACAAGATTTCTGAAACATGATGTTTCCACTGTCTCTCACTTTGTCATTCAAATTAGTACAGAGGTTCTGTAGCTCTGGCATTGCCTTGTGTGAATAAGGGATAGGATACAAGTAGGAAGTAGGTTGGCAGCAAACTGTCTCCATCTATTCTTGCCACATCTGGCACATCCCCTCAGACTCAGACTGACTCAAACTGCAGACAAGATCACCAAGTGGTGTCTATGCTCTCTGTGGGCAGAACCACACGTGCACCAGGCTGGGTTTCCTGATGAGGGAACAGTTCAGCTGAGTCTGGAGGGAAGCCAAGTGTTCACCAAGCTGCTGAGTGCCAATGCAGGCTCTGACATCTCTGCAACATGTCTTGAGGTCCCCAGGTTAAGAAGTGATGTATGCATGCAATGTATTATAAAACCAGGGCTGCCCAAGGAATGCAAATTCATCTCTGCCTGACTGCAATTTGGTGACTGTAGAAAGCAAATCTAGGTAAAACCAGGCAAAATATTTTCAATGGAAGAAGTTTTTATCCAAAAGAGCAGTTTCTTTGAAATATGGAGATTTTTAATTTAAAAAATTCTCAGTGAAAAAGCCTTCAAGTGTTTGTTTGGATAATCTTTAAATCTCTTTTATATTTCTCTTTTTAACCATAAATCTAGGAATACGTATATATCACTTTAGAATGTTCTGACAGTTTTCAAAGAAAATACCCTGATTCTTTTTTGAAACGATTCTTTGAGGGGACAGAAGAAATTTGCATCTCCCACAAATATCTAAATTTAAACTTTTGCATTCAGATCTGGGACAAAAACAACTACTGAAATGTCAGAATTTTATACATGGTAGGAATTCTTTTTCTTCCCCCAGTACAGTCTGCTTAGATTACACTGCACGGCATGTGCCTTCCTTCCCCAGACTGCTTTTGTGTTCAGAAAATCAATTTGAACAGTCTGAACAGAAATCTGCTGCTGGCCCCAGCCTAAAGGGGTTCAGAGAACCCATCACTCAGCCCACAGGGCTTGAGTTATAAATTGATACCCGAGTTCAGCAATGGGAAAGACTTGGAATATCAGAGCAGAAAAAAAGAAAATAAAAAGACATTGATGTCTCTCTTTTTTTTTTTTTTTTTTTTTTTTTTTTTTTTTTTTTCTAAAGTCTTTTAAATTTCATAACTGACTTTCCTTTCTTTATTTCCTTTTGTGCTTGTAACACAAGACACATGAGATACCACCTTCTCCCAACAGCTGTTGTTTGACAATATTGCAACTGATCTTTCTCTATGTGTTGCAAACCCCCTCAGCTGTGTTGACCAAAAGACTGAGGACTTATGCTTGATCTCAAAGAGGACTTAAAGATAGGACTTAAAGACATCTCCCAAGTTAGGGTGGTTTTAGGACTCTTGTGCGTATAAAGCAACATTTCCTGTAAATATGGAGTTTTTCAGGCTTGTATTGCACTTCAGATAAATATTCCTGGTTATGCCAGGTCTCTTAAACCTTTTAATTTTTAATTTTAATTTTGCTGTCTCACTGCTCATAAGGTAAGAAGAGGATCAAATGTTAAGGAGGAGGCCATTTAGCATTTTGCCCTTCTTTGGGATGCAGAACCAAGAAACGTTTCTCTTTTTCTCACTGTATATCTATCCTCCCTTGTACAGTGTGGGAACAGGATTTGGACTAGTGTCCACCAATGCTTCAGCACTGGACTTGGAAGGAAGTTTCCCTGACGAGGAACTTTTAGCTATAGTAGGGCTTGGAAGTGGCTGTTCACATCTGGGTGGAACTTAATCAAATACTGACAAGAAGTTTACTTTAATGCTTTCTGTCTCAACAGAGGTCATCTCTTGAAATCACCTTAAATGCAGCTTTTTGGATCTGGCTTTGTTCTACCATCTAAAGAGAAATCAAGTCTCAGTATGTGGCTAAAAGTGACTGCAGGCTAATTACAGCTGACTAATTTGTGTGAACACAACTAATGTGCACAGGGAAAGGAGAGGGGTTAATTTTAGCTGGTGATATATATGTTGATTTTGGGAGGTTAGACCTGGAAACATTGGGATTCATGACTTTGAACAGCAACTATTCTTTTGTTACTACCACCAGTCCAAAGTTTAGTGAGGAAATAGTTTTCTAGCATTCACAGAGAGAGTTTGAACTGAACCTGCCTTCAGTTCTAGTGGGGTTTTTAAAAAATTTTGGGGTGTTGTTTTTATCACAATGATGTGCAAGTCAGTCCTGGAAGCCATATGTACCTAAACAAACTAAAAGGAAAACAGGGCAAACAAGCTAAAGAAATCCCCCTTGCCTTCTTCCCCAGCCTTGTAGATGAGCCAGACTACCAACTCTGCCTCCAGAGGGTTTCTGCAGCTCAACTGGCTCTTTCTGTCTCTGCACACCTTTTGCCAGCTTGTTCTCATCATTTGCTTGCTTGAAGCAGAACCTAAAATTGCTTTGAAGACATTTCTCTCAAGGATGTATCTCGAGCTCTCTGAGGCTGAGCAGCAGATTGCTGTTTGTTCTCAGTACATTGGGCTGTAAATTCACTGAGAGTGACGTGGAAAATGTGCTCTTGTACACGCGCTCCCAGAGCGTCTGAGCGAGCTGTTGTGTATTCCCCACTGTCAGCATGTTGTCAATAACTTCTGGGAAAGCAGTATAAAAATAATCAAACATACAGAGCAAGGCAGAGGAGGGAATGGTTTAGTTTCTGCACCTGTGAGTTAAAAATGTTTGAAAGAAATTCCTTGAAGTGATTAGGAAGTGCAGAGAATCTCATAGCGATTGAAATTTTTTTCTTTTCTCTCTCTTCCCTGCCACACTCTGCCTTCCCCATTACCCAGGGTTCATGGCTTTGGTTAGTATAGCATTGTGCCTATCCACAGCAGAAAACTGTTTTTAGCCCCCAAAAATTGCCTGCTGCATGGATGAGCTTAATGTGCAATAAACTCAGCAGTGCAGATGCAAATTTAAGATTCCTGAAAACTGAAATTTAGCTGGAGGACTGTTTGATGGGAATATCTGTGTAGACACAGCCAGAACATCTCTCTTGATCTCACCTGACTTTAAAGATAACACAGAGTAGGGAGATCCAGCTGCTTGCAAGTCTTTTGCATGTTAAAAAAGGGGAAGTGAGAATAAAAGCAACCTCTCCTTAGGAACTGGCTTTATTTCATAGCTTTCACAGCATTTAAAATAAGACAATAATAACATACCTAGTTGATGAGACAGCCACTTTCTCTTCCTTAATTTTAACTATGCAAATAACTGACT
Source organism: Muscicapa striata striata (assembly GCA_030060385.1). Lineage (NCBI taxonomy): Eukaryota > Metazoa > Chordata > Aves > Passeriformes > Muscicapidae > Muscicapa > Muscicapa striata. The sequence goes on from JAREIS010000102.1 coordinate 631,390, forward strand.
CTTCTTAGTGTGAATTGTTGTTGCAGAACTTTCTAAGCCTTTGTCTATCATTACACAACAGAAAAATGCAATACCCCTGGCTAACAGAATCTGAGGGAGAAGGTTGAACAAAAAATACCAGCTCTACCAAAGGGAAGGGAGAAAGAGGGGGGAGGAAAATGTTCCTCAGCCACTTTAGATGGGTTTGTAAAGATTTATTGGGCTCAGAGCAATCTGTAGCCTAGTAAATTGGTGTTGGAATGTGTCACAAACAATAATGTACTACATCTTGCACTACAATGTACAGGTGTCCAAAAGCTATTACAGTCCAGCCACTGCACAAAAATGGTATGGAAGAGATAGTATGGCCTGTGATTGGTATCAGAAAACTTTTCTGAACTATGGAAGAGGTCCCCACTCTGATAAAATGCTACCAAGAAACCAAATTAAATATTTGCACCTAGATTTGGCAATTGCCCTTGTCAGTAATAACTTTGAGGGAAAGTAACTGTATATTGAAAGGAAGTCCTGAAACTTTTGATAGTTATGATATCACAGGCTCCTGCAACGGATGGTATCATAAAATTTTGTATTGCTCTACGGTATTAGAAACTTTTAGCTCTTTAAAGAACATAAATATTCTCTCTCCTAGTTTTGCCAAAATTCACTTCTTCTTTCACAAATCTCTCTTAGAGCTTCCTTTCCTGCTTTATTCTGGCTACTACTATAGTACAGCACCTCTGTATAAATTGACTTTCTAAGGCTGCTTTAATGAAGTATTTATTTTGTTCACATTGAATATTATGGCACCTGTTAGTATGTTCTCGTTAGGACAGTTTATGTAATGATATCCAGTGATGCAATCATGTTAAAGTATACATGCTTCTTAAAGTGGATCTTTTGGCCTGAGGTAAAACTTCAAAACATATAAATACCTATATGTAAATCTGTTCAGTCCCTAAGGAGAGGACCTACAATTAGGGATGAATAAATATGTTGCCGAAGCTCAAAAAGGGTATAAATCTATCTTCTGTGTAGGTATATGTATGTGCACAAACTACATATATATAGTTGTCAGCATGAAATATTTGCAACACAACCTCCTTGGTTTTCTCTTCATTTGCTAATATATTTAGTCAGTTTTTCATTTTTAGTTCTCTCTGTTGGGCAAAGGATTGTTTATAACATTAAATCATTTAGGTTCATAGTGGTTGCAGTGATATGTGAGAACAGAAAAGGTAGTAAAGAATCAGAAGTTCTGCATCTTCTCTGTGTGGAAGGGGAATTGCTTAAGGATTCAACAGCAATTAAACCTGAATATTTCAAAGAAGCTAAAAGGCTTGTGACACCTTCCAGCAAAATCTTGTTGCAGCTTTTCTCCTTAAGAAGCCTCCATATGCTGATGCTTGAGATTTTACATGGGTAATCATATAAATAACATTTATAAAACTAGTGTGAGCTTGCTTTTGTGGTCCAGAGACTACTCACTAGTGTGAAAATTGAGAGAAATGTCTTTCTTTGGAGATTAGCAGCTGCAGATTTATATGACAAAAATTTAGGAGCAGATTAACTTCCTTATAGTGGTTGCAACAAAATTCTACATCCTAGGCAGTTTAGGACAAAAAAATCAGTGAAGATTCTTGTTCTTTATCACAGTGCAAAGTAACTGCATTCCTGCAGGGTTGGAAAGCTCATCCATGAAAGCATGTAGATGAGGAGATCAGGAGTTAGATCCCTTGCACAACAGCACAAAAGCCTTTATTTACTAGTTGCTTGGACAAGAAAGTCATCATCCACTAAAAATAATAGAGAATAATTTAAAGCTGGAAGAGCTGGAAAGCAAGTCTTGCTTGATCCTTACACTGATGCTTTTTGCAACATTGCAATAATATGGTTATTATGCAATAAGCATAATAACCATATCAGCCGGCTATTTTTCCAAAATACGTTTTAATGCATTTAATGCCTTGTTTTGGCTGAAGTTAATTTCTAACAAAGAATAATTGGTAATTATCAAAAGAAACTAATAAATGGCAATAAAGCTGGGGGGCAGGAGGGTGTTAATCTCAAGATTTAAGGTTTGTCCGATATTTTTAAATGTCATCTCTAAAAGGGCAAATTTCTCTCCTATAGGATCCACATATACTATGAAAAAATCAAGTGAGTGGGGAAATAAAACCCAGCTGATACTTTTGCATTTATTGCTTAAATGACAGCACTCGTATTGTTACTTGTCAGAACTAGGTTTTCTACCTCCCCTGCTTCCTATCCCACTTGAGCCAATCTGTTCCTGCATCCCCTTTGTCTATTTGGGAATATTTTTATCTACTACGTCTTGTCTAGGTTACACCAAAACCAGTGTTGCACAGACACACAACAGCAGAGTGTTTGTTAAAAGCTATGCTTTATTGGGACCTTCCCATGAAATACCAGCTGCATGGTAAATCAAAGGTCACTGCAGTCTGGGTAGCAATTAGAGTATCTTGTAAGAGTTTGCAGATGAGACTACCCAAGTGCTGTTCTGCTCAGCCCAAAGCAGAACCCAGCTGGGCTGTGGTCCTACTGACCACACCAGCAATATGTCATCCATTGTTAGAGGCTGTCACACAAGCACAGAACAGAATTATCTCCAACTCCCATGTACAAAACTGTTCCTGCATTTGCAGAAACCATTTCTACTGACTATCTACAAGTATCTTATCATTGTCAATTCTGCAACAGGAACCACCTGGAAGGGCCAGATTCTGCACCTATGTTATTTTAAATACAAAATTGGTTTTGTGACAGCAGGGCCAATCTGGGGAGAATCTTCAAGACTGTCTGATATCCCCACCTAAAGACCTCCTGCAAGAGTTAGATCCTTTGTGGTGAAGGGGATGATGAGCTGGATCTGTCACATTGTCTCAGAGCAGCTTGTTGTCTCAAGCCAGTTGAGTGCCTTGTCTATGCAGGGAAATGATGAGGAGCTCCAGGACACCAGGAGCTTGGTGAATTTTGTGCACTGAGTGTGCACACAGGGGCAGTCCTGGTATCCAGATATATGACAATTATAACTATGGATTATAACTTGAGTTCTGTTCTTCTACCTCACTTGTAAAGTCAGGTCCATTGCTGCTGCCACATAAGTGGCTTTCTTTGTTTTCCCTTTGATTAATTTTATTCAGACTAACACATCCTATGTCAATGGTCAGCACAGATGACTTGTTTGATGTTCTCAGAGTGATTTACCATTTGCTCTATGAAACAAAAGAGCATTCGTGATTTGATTGGCAAGGGACAACAGCCTTTCAGCTACTAATTTAGAAATATTTTTTTCAATAGTTTTTAAATTAATGGTCAGCAGTCCCATCACAGCATTAAGAAGGGGGACTAAAAGTTCCATTTTTAGTGGTTACAAATTATGTTGCTCTCCATGTGGCACACAGAAGTAGTGAAAGTGTCCCCCAGATTGCCAGGATAGTCAACAAGTTCATGAATCAGAGTCTCAACCCTAGGAAATAATTAAATATCTTCAGATTCAGAAAAAAAAAATTGTATCTTTCATTTTATGGAAAAAGAATTTCATATGACTCATGAGAAATAAGTAGTCTATAATGTTTGGGCTTTAATACTCTGTGGTAGCTGATGCACACACTTGTTTCAGAAACAGATCTAGGGAGATCATAGACATCCTGTGTCTGCTTGATGTTTAGAGAATCCACCATCAAATTGCTCTTAGCATTGGCTACCATTTCAAACATTGGCACACAGCAGCTGCCCTCCAAAGAGCTGGTTTGTCATGGCTCCATCCCCAGTGATGCACAGAGCAAGCCAGACTGTGGCAGGAGGATGAAAGCAGTGTTTATCTAAATTGTGTTTCAACAGGAGGAAGTATTCTTTTGGATACTTTATAAGACAACAGCCACACAAAGCCTAAATTCCTCTTTTCCTCAGCCAGACCCCTCTGCTGATGATTATTTCAGTCAATTTTCCTTGGAAATTCTGTTCATCTACCAGTGTTTTTTGTTTGCTTTTGTATCAATTTACTTTGTTGTGCTGGACTGACACAAAAGAGAGCTGGCAAGGCAAAGGCTCTGCTTACTCTGTGTGTATTTGTGCATGTGTGCACACATGTATGTGCATTACTGGAAATAAAATGGTAGTTTATTTCCCTGCCACTAACATTAGGATAATCTATTCTCATGTATTGAATTTATTGTTTCCTAAGCTTTCTGGACAGAAAAAAATGTTTACATTTGATAGCATGAACCAGCATTAGCATAAGACTCAAATTTGGACAAAAATCTCCTGTTGTTTTTACAATATTTGTGCCAAATTTTATAATACTTCCTTTAATGGGATTTGTCTTTCCAGTAGTAACTGATGAGAAAGCTTAGGATTTTGATTAGAAAACATCTTAAATATTTTCAAACTAGGAGTCTGTGTGTGATATCTCTGGCCACCTGCTCAGTATTTATAGCAATTTGAAATTTTACCATAATTAGAACTCATTATTACTTATGCCCAAATTGTCAGGCAAGAGCATCTCTAGGTCTGTGTTTTTTTAGTGCTTTGGAAAGATTTAAAACTATTACATAAATAAGAACTTTCTGAAGGATGCTCAGTTTATGTGTTTTAGAACTGCATAGCTTTAACTTACACTGGCTTTCCTTCTTGTTTGGAAGAGAAAGGCCTTCAAAGACAGCAAAAATGATCTTGTGACAAATACTGAAATATCATGTTTTTATACCTCTCCTCATTTCCCCAAATCCTTCTCACAGACCTCATGCCCCCTTTCTCATTTATCTGTACAGATTTTATGTGAAAAGTGTACCTGAGAGATGAGAGTAAGTGAGAGTTTATGGCATTGATGGAAACTCAGAAATGTCAGGGGGTCAAAAATAGTAAATTTAGGCATTTAGACTTTGAGCTGTCTTACAGACTAAAAAAGCCCCAAAATAATAACTCAGAAATGCCCCTCCCCCAAATGAGATTACATTAAACCCTGACAAAGTTTGCATGATGTTGGCTTGGCCTTGCTATTTTCCCAGAGGAAGCTTTGTATTAAATAATCAGCTTGTTAAAAGAACGCAATTTCCACTCTCATTAGCTCTAGTTCCCTATTGTATACTTTAAAAAGCAGCACGGTCATTTTCTGTATGCAATCTCAAGAAATTCTTCTAATTTTAATGGGATTCAAAAAAGTCCTACTGATGGTGGCTTTGAACCCATACTAACTTATGGAATGAACCCTGGAGTTGTTCCCTTTTGCTTTCAAAGGAATTACTGTTCTGACCATAGGAGTTAATACAAAACCTTATGGGAAGACTCTTAACTCATAGTCTGATTTTCCTGTCGATTTCTCCAATACACGTACTGAAGTCCTATGTGAGAACACAAATACTGAGAAGAGAATTTCATAAACTTCAAATTTAAAAAAAGGTCTCATTTAAAGGAAATTTTTTAAAGGCACAATGTCAGCAGTGCTAGAGAAAGATTCTTATTTACAGAAACATGGGAAGTCACAGAATCATGGAATGACTTGGGCTGGAAGGGATCTTAGAGATCATCTAGTTTGAACCCTCTCTATCTGTATGTAGAGACTTTGTTTAAAAAATCTGATACAGAGAAGTGATGTGAATGTTCATTAAACCTGGCTAGTGTGAGGAGCCCAGTGGGATGGTAGTAAGGGCAAGGTCTCATACCTTTTACCCAATTATGAATTTAGGAGCACAGACTTAGATATCTAAATCTGTAGATCTCAGCCTAGTTGTAATGCTTCAAACACTGCCATAGAGACTGAGCTTACACTATAAAGTTCTAGGAATACAGAGGAGAAAACTACAACTGTAAATAACTGATTTTGCTTATAAAATGAAATAACATTTTCTTAAAATAAAAAATTGCAATTTATGGACATGTGATAACTACCGTAACAAAAAGCTTTGGTCACATGTTTGACATAATGGTTGGTCCCTGCTGGTATGGCAGTGGTTGCATAGATTGATAAAAGCCAAGCAAGAGTCACTTGTGAGTACTGGTTTACTTATAGATCTAAAATACTGTAAGAAACTGGACAAAAGAATTTAAAGCAACCTAGATTCAATAATAACATTTCCAAAGGAAAGTCTTTTAAATATTGCCCTGGGCTTTGATGATGTCTGTAAAGATAGTTTTAAAAAGTTATAGAATAGGTCTTGGAGAACAGCACACAGAAAAGCTCCTCAGAAGTAGTGAGGAATCTATTTGGAATTTGAAGTTAGAGTTATTTTAAAGAGATGTATCTTCTTTGTGCACCATATATGTGACTGATACTTCTGACAGTGTAAAGGTTTCCTTTATTGACATACTTGTGAACAATGTTCAGAACACATCTTGTGCATGCTGTAACTCCTTTAATATACTCTACTATTTAAGTCCAACAGGCTAATGAAACAGGCTCTTACCATTTAACAAAATATAGTTTAGTGAGATTTGTTCTGTTGAAGAAGTTTCACTGTGAAGTGAATATGTAATTGAGGGTTCAAGTCACAGAGACACCTTTTAATAATTTAAGTCACAGCACCAGAGCACCTCTAATCAAAGAGGTCAAAAATTCACACAAGTGACAAACAACTAGAACCTGCATTACTGTGATCAGTGACAACTTACTGAGTTTATATTCCTGTAACTTTCACCCAATAAACATGCATACACAGGAGAGTAAACTTGCTTAAAACAGAAAGCACCTGTCAGGGTGTCCTGTTGGAGAGTGTTGTTAAGGATGGACTGGAAGCAGGGGATGATGGTAAATCAGGGTGAAGGCCATTGAGAAATTCCCTACTTCTGCCAGGGTTAAACAAAAGTGTAGAAAACTTTGTGTTAGTTTTCCTCACAGTTATGGGTCTAGTAGAGTCAGAATAGCCTAGGAACTGGAGATGTAAAATTTACTGTGGGCTTCTACATGAAGGCTGCAATTCCTCTGTGATATTTTCTATTTCATGCCTTCCTAGTTATGTTTGGATTCATTAAACATGAAGCCTACACACTTAAGCCTGAAATGACTGTGTGCTGGAAGTGATGTTGCTAATTGTTATTACTGTTGCTAATGGCTAAAGAAAAACCGGTAGACTCACAGGAGGAAAAAAGGAAATTGGTATTTTAAGCAGACTAATGCAGATTAAAAGAGAGTTAATAAGCCTCTTGTGAAAAGCTTATATTTAAATTACAAATGTCATTTTCTTGAGGAAATTAGCATTCCATTTGAAGGCCTGTTTGCTTGTGTCTTTCTATAACTAAAGGTGGAGTATATTTAGAGCATTCATGATAAGAGCAGAAGAGAGAAAAAAAGTCATGAAAGGTTTTCTCTTTGCAAAGATCTTTCACATTTACATCTATTATATCAATAGAATTTACATCATTAATATGTTTATACAAAATGAAAAGTTAAAAATTTTGTTTGTTTTTTTCTGATTATATCTATTTCCATATGCTGTAGAAGACTTTTCAGATTTATTATCCCTTTGCATGTGGAAATATGAGTATTAATTTGACTTAAAAACTTACACATTTTTAGGTATGTTTTTATTTATGATTTTATTAGTCTCCTGCAGAATTTTGGATTCTGGAAAACAGCAGAATCACATTTATTATTTTCTGCTTATGTAGGAGCATGGAAATTACTTGTATATCTGATATTATTTACAGAATTTCAGAAACAAATCCGCAGGGAGACAAAACACAAGGTGAAGTGGGGACATTATAGAGCAGTGATAAAGCAGCTGTTTAGAAAAGATTACTGAGAACAAGTTTCCTATTGTCCAAAAAGCTGTTTCATACAACAGCAAACACCAATGCTCAGAAAAACTAGAGAGAGAACTTGCACAAGAAATATAGAAGAGAAATCCCTGAGGACTCACTCCCTGGGAACTGGAGACTCACAGAGAATGCCCTCATGGAAATGAATTTTCACAACAGTGCTCTTTTTAAAACTTCAAAACAAATTTTTCAGAATTTCTCTTAACACACTTTTGGTGGCTTAAGATCTTTCAGAACGGTGCAGTAGATGGGAAAGGAGAAGAGGATAAGAGAGTAGAGAAGACAAAAGGAGAGGAGAGAAGGGGAGAAGAGAATAATCTAGATGATTTGTGGATAGTCTTAATCAGTCCCTTTTCTCTGCCTTACTTTCAGAGTACATGTGAGCATCTCAAAATATTTTTATTTTCTGACATGCATTCATGTGCAAAATGAATGTTATACCTTAAGATACTTTTTTGCATTTATTTGCACAATTTGCATCAGTCAACTGAAAATGAAAGGTGCATTCTCTGTTATGTTCTTGTGTGGTGCTCTGTATGAACAGTAGCTGGATGCTTCTCCACAGCAGGGCACACTAAGCTGACAGACATGCCTTACTTCTAAAAGCATTCTGTCTAGTCTCTGCTGGCAGATGGCCAGTTGGCCAGAGAGCAGTTTCAAAGCTGAAGACCTCAGAGTCTGTAGAGCTGCAACAAGTTCCTTTGCCATATTCCCCCCCTCTAGATGAGGTGAATCACGTTCAGAAGTCCCACAAAGCATTTAGCTATTGTTGGTACAAGAAACTAAAAGAGTACAGAGAATTAAAAAACATGCTATTAATCCAGTTACTGCTTGCAGCACATTGTAAAAGCACATAAATCAATCAAAACAAATGAAAAATGTTTTTCCCTCTGTAAATTCATGCTACTTAGAGAATCCTGTGAGAAATTCCTGAAACAAATCTTTACAGTGGTATGTTTTACAGAAAATTAAAGCCAGCTTGTAGTAGGATCACAATAGCAACAGAATACATGATGGTAGAAGACATCTCTCTGATATTCAGTACTCTGTGTGATAGTGGTAAACATTTTAATTCTGATAAGGGGAGATTATATGTATGGATGATATTAAAGAGGTTACTCAATCTAACTTTGAAATCCATGTTGTTTGTTTTGGGGTATATGAATGATGTGGCATGAGCACCATTTCTCTCTTCTCTAGTGAAGAATCGTGCCAGTATCCTCTACATACTCTGTTGACTCTACTAGATGTTTCAGTTTTGCAAAAGGTACAAAGGAATGTCAAAGAAGACCTAGATAAGTAACATTGTTGATATGGCTATAAAGAAGCTGACCTATTATGCAGAATAGGAACAATAACCTGGTTTGTTATTTAGAAAAGAAAATAGAGATTTGATATTTTATTGTGGATAGGTTGTTACTAAGGACTGCTTTGGTTAGTGAGGAAAATGCAAGATGACTCTGCAATAGCAATTGCATTACAAGTACTAGAGTGAATTCCACTAGACAGATTTATGAAGCTGATAAGAATCTGTCACATTGTTTAATATGTTAAGTTCTAGGAAATGAAGTTGAGACATAATTTTTACTGAGTTCTATATTTGATTTCCATTTTTAAATTGGTTCAATTTATAATCAGGTCTATCTCCATCTTTCCCTTATCCTTCATCTAGGCAAAAACCAATCTCTTCCCATGCTATCCCCATCCAACAGCTCTAAAGGCTGACCCTATTAAGCCTGTGTATGTTCCTTGGCCCTACCTAATCTATCCTGAGCTGTTCCTTGCCTGAAATGCCCTCCCCACATTGTTCTGCTTTTCTTTCTTTGCACTGAAGGACAAAATAAGTGGACAGCACAGGCACTTTCAATGGTTAAAACTGATTCTTAAGGAGCTTGGTTTCCAAGTTGCCAGGAGTGTATTCCCCCAAGGGTAAGGCTCCTGTGATGGCTGATGAGGCAAAATCAAAACTCTGGAAAATTAAGAAACTGCACCACGAGTTGCTGATGCATTAGATGTCTCCTTTACCAGTGACAGCTATGACACATATCTCAGAGAAAGGCAACACAGGGGTCTCAGATGCCTCAGCTAACCATCGATGTAGTTGGCAGAAATGAACCAGGGCAGGCAGATGAAGGTGCACTGTCTGCCTGAGAAAGTGGAGAAGGAGCTGTGTGCTCACAGATGAGAAGGCCTATGTCTCTGATTCCATAAAGAGTCCTCCAGGAAAAGGGTCCTATGCATGCTCAGCTGCTCCCAAGGTTCCGGATAGGAACACCAGTCAAGGATGTCTCCTTTCTTGCTGAAGAGGTTTTTTTCCCTTTTCCTACTGATGCACTGTAGAATTGTCTTGGGGATCTTGTTCAAAATTAGAGTGGTTTATGATGAAATATTGATCTATTTTCTTGTTATGAAAAAATAAAAATGTTTTCTCTAAAAGAAGTAGCATTTCAGTGATTTTTTGCATGAAACTAGATATTTTCAAAATAGAGAAGCATTTAAAATTCTGTGGTTTTGAATTGGCATGGCTATATTTTCACTAATTTTAGGCAAAAATGAAGCATCAAAACTATGGATATTTGGACAAAATTTCTGCTGTGATTTTTCCTTAGAAGCAGAGAATGCAATTGCAAGATAGAAAGGAAAAGTGAACAAAGTCCATGTTACATGTAGAGTTCATTGGTGCATATCATAGTGTCAAATGTTAAACTGTTTTTCTGGAATGCAGTGTTGAATTGCATTTGGATTTGTGCTGGAATGCAAAGTGCTCTTCCTGCAAACACTGACATGCAGGTACCAAGAGAATAAAGCTAGGAAGATTTGGCCCATTATGAAAAGAAGCTCAGTACTGAGGTGTGAAAATGCTCATCTCCAAAAAAAGCCTGATGATGTAATCTTGTAGCAGTGTGCAAGAATACCTCAATCTGTAAGCTAGTATTGCCCTGGGACACCAGAAATCTGAATATTCTAATGTTTATTGCTGTAAATTTAACAGATGTATGCAAGTGAATAATGATTAATCCTAGCTCAACAGCTATTAAAGGGAATTCATTGAAATGCACTTTAAAATAAATATCAGTGCCTGGGTTATCTTAATCATAACTCTGAGAGTGCTACCTCGGTTGGAACTTTTCTGTGGGAGACAGATTCCTTGGTGGGAAGTGAGGGAAATGTTGTGATAAGGAAAAAAAGAGAAAGCAACAGCTGAAAAAAAGTTTTGTTGAAGAATCAGAGAAAACATTACAGTGGAAAGGAAGAAGGCAAGAACACTTATGCTAATCTCCCACCAAAGACAAGCCCAAACCCAAAACACAAGAAAGAGTAGAGAGAGATGAGTCTGAGGGAAAATGAGGCCAGTATGCAGAAGGCTGTGTGAAATGATGGGAACAGAAGGGAAAAGGATCTGCAGACAGAAGGCAGAGCAGAAGGGAAAGAACTGAAGATACACACCATCAGAGAGAGGAAGATCTGTGTGACTGGGGACTCTTTGCTGAGAAAAACTGACAAACCTGTCATCAGACCAGCCCCAGAAAATGGAGCAGTGTGCTGTCAGAGTCACCACCACAGCAGCTGGGGATGAGATGATTTGGCAAGTGGGATCCATGTGATGCACTGCCACTTTATTGCTGGGATGAGTCCAGGAAAACATGGCTGAGTGGGAAAGGCAAAAGACTTCTTACAAAAAACCAAACCAACCAACCAACCAACCAACCAACCAACCAACCAACCAAAAGAATATGTGATCCTTAGAATGGCTGCAGTTTCTAGGTAAGATTTGACATGACGAAGGATTGGTGTCATAAAGAAAATCTGCAGATGCTCAGTCACTAGGATTCACTATAAACTTCTTGAAGGATGACTATTCTAGAAAATTAGATTCCAAAAATAAGACTGCTGATAAAAAAACCCCATTCAGTCATGACTTTGGATCTGCAGAAGTTGTTTGACTTAGAAGATCATCAAATAACCAGGTTTAAGGTGAAATAGCATATTTGAGCTTTGGAAATTTGTTTTTTCAAATGAGAGTGATTATTTGAAGCTTCTGCTACTTCTACACCATTTTAACAGGATAGAGTGGTATCTCCAATAGTGTGTTGTGAGTCCCTCAGCTGGGAAACCCTGGCTAAGCAAGGAAACACAGCAAGGATCCTGACCATCACATTTGGCTTGGTCGAGCCCTAGCAGCAATGATATCAAAAACATGTCCTGTCCACTCCTGAAAAATAAACTTCCCTCTCCCTGTGAGTTATAAGCCAGAAATGCAGGTGGTACAACTCAGATGTGCCAGGTGCCTGTTGTGAGATGCCACATCTCTTTCTCAGGAAGTAATTCCACCTAAACATAATGAAATTATACTTTTTGAAACCAGCAACAGCAGCTACTTTGAGTCCAAGTGGTTTAGAATGACATTTTCCTTCCCGGATAAAATTTGAAGGTGATGGAAGCTGAAAGATGCTGTATGCAGGAAGTGCTAAGGCAAGAACACCAATTTTAAAGATATATTCAAGAGCATTTGCTCAATTTGAGTGCAGAGTTATTTCCTTCTGTAGCTCACTTGAGTGGTGCTTTCTCCATGTGTACTTCTGTCTATATCTCACAGCAGAAGAGCTTTTTTCAGCCAACATCTTCTGGCTGTCTTGCAGAGCAACTACAACATTCAGTATGTCATGTTCCCTATGGCTCAGAGGCTTCCTGGGTGGTAAATCTAGCTCACACAATGTTTGTCTGCTTAACTTAACCAAGCAAACCACTTTTGATGACCCCTGAATGACAGTATGTACTCACTGTGTTTAAAAAAAAATGGTGGATTTTTTCCCCCATCCCTATTTTGTATGTGCCAGACTTGTTTTGACCCAAACCCCATCTATGCCAAGGTGAGAAGTAGCAGCTTTGGACACCTCTTGTGCAAACCTCCTGACAGACAACAAGTATGTATCAGGAATCACAGGAAACATAAAATCTAAGGGAAACAGCATTGATTGAATCTACCCAGGTATTTTGCTTCAGATCTCCTCTTGTTTCTTAGCTTGTGTACAGAGAGGTTTTATTGTGCATAAACTAGAATCCTGTTTGAGAAAAACTAAACTAGGTCACTTCAATGCCATGTTGTTCTTATTTGATGTTTTCAATACAAATTTCTCCTTGACCTTCAATAAATCTGCATCTGTGTACAGTGATGTATAAGGCTGTCCAGGATGAGGTGGGTTTATCCATCAAAGTCTCTAATGTTCTTTTTATCCTGTCCCAGGATTGTTCCTACTTCATAATATACAGCATTTGTCCTGGATGTGGATGACCTGAATACTAAGCATGTAGAGGATCAAAACTAGCTGTTGTGGTGCCTAGTTGAGGGATTTGGTCCCCAGTCTGTCTCAGGTACATGTCTAAACCAGCAGGATAATCTGACAAGTTTCCTTCTTCCTCTCATTTACCACAAAAATTATCTTGTGCCTGAGCAGTGTTCCAATTTCCCATGCAAATTTAGAGTCTGACAGGCTGGTTATTTCCCAAGGGACAGTTCCTACACACATCTGTTCAGGTGTGAGGGACTCAAATGCTGCTCACATCTCTAGTGCCTTCAGTGCTGCTTAAGACCCTGCTAAACCAGAATTTGCCAGCTACAGTACAGTATCTTTATAAAACATATTATATTCTTTATCCAGTGTTTTATGTATTCTCCATATGTTTAGAAGGCTATTAAATGTACATTTGTAGCTTTGTTTTTTACTTCCTGTTTAATACAATGTCAACAGATCAGTCCTTCCCTGGATTTTGTGCTTGCTTTAATTAACAGAACAATAGAGATTAATGTATTTTCTATATTATCCAAACCAGTACACTTCCAGCAGGTTTAGTATGGTTTTATGGGGTTGTTTTTTGTTTCTGGTTTGTTTTTTTTTTTGTTTTGTTTTTTTGGTTTTTTTTTTTGGTTTTTTTTTTTTTTTTTTTTTGTGTTTTTTTTTTTTTTTTTTTTTTGTGTGTGTGTGTGTATTTTTTTTCTTTTTCTTTATTTCTATTTTTGTTGCTGGTAAGTTTTGGTTTTGGGGTTCTTTTTTTGTTGTTTTGGTTTTTCTGGGGTGTGTGTGGTTTTGTTTTGTTTTGTTTTGTTTTTTTCCTATAAGTGTCACTAAATCTTTATCTTTTGACCAATACACAGGACCATGATGAATTATTTCTGCTGAAGGGGAAACTGCTGATTTGAGTCAGGGAATTCTCTGCTACAATCTGTTCCTGTTTAAAACACAGTACATGGATTTCTGAATGCAATGAAAGCTGTTTACCCTTGCACAAGTTGTCTTTTGTATGTTCTGCTCTGCTCCTTGTAGGGTTGCAGTTATCAGGCAGCTAAGCATTTTCCAGACTGCCATAGTGGTAGTGTTCCCATCCTGTGATGCTGTAGTGACTGCCCTGTTCCCACATTCCCTGTATGGCTGCATGTATCCTTGCCTTGTCAGGGGCAGCCTCATGACCGTTCTTTCACTTGTAACTGCTTTTTTTTTTTTTTCTGCCAAGAACAGCAGCACAGCAAGAAACCACTTCATCCCAGTGCTCTGGTAGATACTTTCAATTCAGGGGTTCTGGTATTGAATCAATGAACTATTGGATCACTTGACACAGAGAGAAGGAACAGCTCAGGAACTGGCGTGTTGCCATCTTTCACATGGGTAGTACCAAATCAGTAAAACATAATTTCAGCTCATTTTGGTTAGCATGGCTTAGACTTGGATGGAATTTGCTGATTTGAGACTTCCCACTGCCTTCCCTTATTGCTGTATCAAGGGATGTCTGAGGATTGTACACAGATACCTGTTAGGCTGAAGAAAACCTGCCCTCATTCAAGATCAATGACTTGCTGATAGCCATTAAACTTTCAGAAAAATTCCTCCAGCTCAATTTTGCACATCACCTACATGGAACTCTAAATTGTAGAAAGCGTATACAATCCATCTGTACAACCAAAGTGTTATAATAATAGTAATACTACTTATAAAAAAAATCTGAAATTGGTACAAAAATCAGTCTTCTGACAAGAAATCAATTTAAAAGGCTAGACAGTACTGATGGAATCAAGGAATACCCTTATAGTGTTTGGCTGCACCCAGTTTAAGATTACCTGCTTCTTAGCTGAGTTGAATGTTACTTATTTCACTCAAAATGCTCCCTGTGAAAGCTTCTCTTGTGCCATACTGCTTACTTATATTGCTTTTTCTTGGACACAGGAATTTTTTTAGATACTGTACATGCTGGTTTAACACTATATGGGAATTAAACCCCAAATAAGCCTCTTGCCTTTATTTAACCCTCTCCAGTGTGAAAGGGACAAAGGCAGAGATGATGGGTTGAGATAGCAATTTACTGGAAGAAAGCAGCAATGGAATGAGAAATGCACAGTTAAGGACAATATCAACAACAGAAATGCACAAAAGTGAAGCTGTTTACACATATAGGGTGTTCACCCCTTAACTTAGTTCTGCATGACCACTGGGGTCACGCAGTCATGATGGTGGATACTTTCTGTGACTGGCTCTCCCTGCTGAGCCCAAGACAACAGAAAACAGGGTCTGACAAGCCCCCCACAATGTAGACTGTCCACTTTGTGCTGCCCACTCCCGGACAGCTGGGCTTGGCTGTGGTTGGCAGCATTTGGCTCGACTCTTGGCTTGGGCTCAGCTCTGCTCCTCTTCTCCTTGCTTGGCCCTGGCTCCTTTCAACTTGGTTTGTTGCTTCAGAGCAGCATCTGCAACTCGGCTGTGCTCTCCCAAGGACTCGAAGGGATGGGAATGGACGAGCGGTGGTAGGAGAACACAGCCCACAGGGCTGCTCCCAGCAACTTCCCTGAGGAAGAAACAGAGAAAACTGGCGCTGCTCCCAGAGCCCATCACTGTCCCTGAAGCCCCTGCCCCATGATGACACAATAGTATGGAACTGACACGGCCATACCCACACAGCTGTATCCATCCCTGCCCCATAGTGCCTTGTTTGTTGCTGTGGCCCAGGGGCACGCCATGTTTGTAGCCATGGTCTCAGGGCACACCGTGTTTGTAGCCATGGCCTCAGGGCACGCCATGTTTGTTGTCGTGGCCCAAGGGCACACCGTGTTTGTAGCCATGGCCCCAGGACACACCGTGTTTGTAGCCATGGCCTCAAGGCACACCATGTTTGTAGCCATGGCCCCAGGACACACCGTGTTTGTAGCCATGGCCTCAGGGCACACCGTGTTTGTAGCCATGGCCTCAGGGCACGCCATGTTTGTTGTCGTGGCCCAAGGGCACACCGTGTTTGTAGCCATAGCCCCAGGGCACACCATGTTTGTTACCATGGCCTCAAGGCACAACATGTTTGTAGCCATGGCCTCAGGGCACACCATGTCTCAGGGCACGCCATCTTTGCAGCCATGGCCTCAGGCACACCGCGTTTGTTGCCATGTCTCAAGGCACACCATGTTTGTAGCCATGCCTCAGGGCACACCATGTTTGTGGCCATGGCCCCAGGGCACACTGTGTTTGTTGCCATGCCTCAGGGCACACAACATTTTTGTGCCATGGCCCCAGGGGATGCCACCTTGCAGCCATGGCCCCAGGCTATACCATGTTTGTAGCCATGTTTGTTGCCATGGCCTCAGGGGTGCCTGCTCTGCTCTGACAGTGCGTTGCACACACCTGAGAATCCTGGCATCCTGCTGCCCTGTGCATCTGTACAGCATGGTTGCAGGTAAAGCCAGAGTCTTCAGGTTTTTCCAAAAAGATTTCTGTGTGGAAAATACATGTTCTGGGGCACACAGATTCTGGAGTCCTATACTCTGTGTGGCATTTCTTCCTAATCCACAAGGTGTGAATTTTCTATTTGGAAGAATATTATCTGGTATGGGAATTATTTTTGAAATTACACACCATGAAGACTTCTGCATGTAATTTCAAACATGTTACACTAACCTAAAACTTGGTCTCCTGGAACCAAAGACATCTCTCTTTTGTGATTTGTATATGTCTGTACTCTGCTCAAAGTAGGCAAGGAACTGACTAAAAAATAATCTTCAGAATGGGGCTGATGAGTTTTTATGACCTTAAATTTTGGTGTGGCACTTTGGCACAAATGCTGTGGCACAAATGCTTCCTGCGTTTGCATTTGGGAATTGTCATCTTTGGTGGCCAACTTATTCCATAACACAAGAAAAAAAAAGTGTTGATCAGAAAGGTGAAAATGACTCATACAGGTATGAGCTAGTTATTTTTAACAGGATTCTGAATTCAAACAGCGTAGTGCAATGTCTTTAAGCATTGAATAGATTCCAGTGAAATGAACTTAAAAAGCTACACCCGTATTATAATATGTATCTATTATGTAAAATTTGTCCATAATTTGGTGCTAAAAAGACCTTTCAGAGCTAAGTAGTCTTGTCTCAGGAGGACAGTAGAAGGTGTGTCCTTTTGATGAAGCAGTTTCTTATCTGTTAGTGCCTCTCATCATACTATTTATGAATATGAAGTCACACAAATCCAAGCCTACTTTTATAAAAGTTTAGAAGCATTCAGTTCCAACTAGAGACAAGAGAGATGCAACTATTTTGTGTGAGTGTGAAAGAAGTAAGTTTTTTGGTGTATAAACCTGCAAGTTTCCACGGGAACTATGTGAATGCAACAGCAAGTTCTGATCACTTAAACTTTTTCTGAGACCCATGCCAGCCTATAAAATATAGAGTAAAATTGAAAATAAAGTTTTAATTACCAGCTATCATTTTTGAGACTGCTGCTGACAGCTCCTGATTTGTTAAAATGTGTCATTGTTTGTGAAAATGTAATTAAAGTCAAAAAGATTGGAAGTGGGCCTTCTTGCCCATTTCTCAACACAATCCACTGTCTTCCCAGTCCATGCTGTTTCCTCTTTGCACACCCACACATGGTCATCACTGCTTTTTGTTATATTCTATATGACAGCTACATGCTCATGCCACCTCATTCCCTACCTTTTCAGTAGAATAAGTCTGGGTTGTTATTTTTTGGGGGCTTTAAAAAAATTTTTTTAAGGAATGGCAAGAGATAGGGAGGTATGTCTCACCTTATATAGGCTGGAGAATGTGCTGACCAAATATTAAATAGGTTGCACATACTGAGCACAGGAAACTACCATGCCTCTGCTGTAGAATCAGTGGACTTGGGAGTGGAGTCAGAGTGCATAGGTTCCACTAATCTCCAGACTAAAATGTCATGCTGAAGACTGGATTGTACTATGCTACACTGCTGCAGGCCTGCACAGTCTACAAATGAGTACAGATGGCATTTATCTGAGCAGGAAAAAGGGTTTGGTCAAACTAATTTTGAGCACCCTTTGGCAACTGATTAAGAACATTTTGATGAACATTTTGGTGTCAGGAAACTGGCTACTGTGAGCAGTATCTCTTTTGGTCCGTTAGTCTATAGCACCATGTCGAACACCAGTTGGACTGATGCTGAATGGCATCACTCAGATGATCTGGACTAGGAGATGAGCACCAGCACCTTCTAAAATTGGACAGTCTGGCTCATTTTACATATTGCAGGTTCCTGGCTGGCTATTTCTGGGTCTTACCAAAAAACCATCCTTGCAAAATTCTTCAGCTCTTAACACATCAGTATCTTGCATTAATTGTGAGTGTCTTTAAGTTAGACACAATATCTTCCTTTAATTTTCTCAATATAAACTACCCTATACATGAAAAAATGCTTGGCTCAGATTATAAAACAGCATCGGGCCAATGCCCCATGAAATGAATAGAAGTACTCTGGCCCTCATGGGTCTTTAACCAGTCTCATCTGGCAGATAGCCACAGAGTAAAAATAGCTTGGTGATTCCTCCTGATTTACTGTTCTGTAACAAATTAATATTACTTTATTTCAGGGAAAATAGAAGGCAAGAAAGGGAGGAAGGAGAATGCAGGAAAAAGTAAAGTGAGGGAAAAGACTATAAAAATATGTGCTGGCAAAAATAAAATTTCTCCTTATCCCATTGTTTGAACAGCTACCATATATTTCAGAGAATGAAGCTACTTTGGTTAATTACAGAATATTGTATAGTGTTTTGCTGATTAGTAATAAGGTTTGTTAAAAAAAATTGCTAAGGTGTTATATTATATCCTGACACTTGAGTGCTGTTTTAAAAAATCATCCTGTCACAGAAGGATGCTGATGACTTAACAACCTAAAGCTTGCCAGCTCCTGAAACCTTGAATGTTTAATCTAGATAAATGTGCTTGTTTACATAGCTGTGTAATCAATGTGTGCAGTAGAATTATGGTACTATGCAACCATTAGCTCTATTTACATAAATATTATGTTTTATCAATGGACAAATGCATCACTTCATGCTAGAATGTATCACAGAAAGAAATTTAGAATTTTAATGAGATTTTTGATGGCAGATTGGTTGTTTATAACATAAAGTATAATTTTTGTAAAGCATCAGGAGTCATCGTAGGAAATCGTTGATTGGACACAATTCAAAAATTACCTGGCTTGGGAAATTTGAACTTTCTCTTATTACTAGTTTGTGTACTATGAGAAAGACTGTGTCTGGCTGGATATTTCTCAAAACAGTAGAACTTCTGTTCTATATTTGTCACTTGTTAGCATATTCAATAAACTTGTTTTTGGAAGAGCTGTTGATATGGGAGTTTGAAGTATATGTTTCTATGAACTCGATCATAGGAATAGAAAATCATAATCAAGAGCTAAAGTGAAAGCCATGACAGGAGAGATTGTTACTTAAAGCATGGAATGTTAGTTGCCATTGAGATCTGCACCAGAGCCTTTTCAGGTTTTATTTAGAATATACAAAAATGGATCAAGTGCTGCAAAATAGATATATTTATACACTTGAATGCATAGAAGACAATACTTTTATTTTTGAGGCAAATATAGTTTGAGAAAAGAGAAAAATTGATAGGAGTGGAAACATTGCAGATAGTAAATTTATTAGTAATGAATCTTAGTGAAGGAACCCACTTATGCATTAGAGCAAATTTGGTGAATAGAAAAAAAATGAGTAAAGTAGATAAGATTAAAAAAAAGTGGAAAATGTTTTCCTTGCTGTTTTCTAAATTAAAAACTTTTCATTTTGAAACAGTTTCAAATTGAAAATGCCTTTATCTTCAATGAAATAGTTCTTTTTATATAAAATGAAACAAGACTATAAAACATAAATTCTTTCAGCGTGATGCAAAGTGGAATTTTTTTTATTTGTGAAGGAGAAGAGATTGGAAGGATTGATAGAGCAGATAGGGCAAATTCATCACAACCTCACAACTTTACTTACTTGATGTTCTATGTTAAGTATGCAGCCTTAGTAAAATATCATGTTGGTGTGCTATATCTGTGGGAGTTGTGAATTTGAAAAGATCCATGTTTTCACTCTCAATCTTTACATTTTGAGAAGGATTTCTGCACTTATTTAATGCAGAAAGGGTCGGGAAGGCAGAGTGTTAGAGACTTTATGAGATGAATGGATTAGGAGAAGATAGGTGGATTAGGAGGATGTTCTTTCAAAACATTTAGACCTGGATACAAACCCTTTCCATTTCTCTTGTGTTCCTCCTGATCCACCTTGATTCAATCCTTAGTATTTCACTGGAACTGAGAGCTTTCACTAAATGCAGTAGTGAAAAGTGCCAGAATTACTCATAAAGTCCTGTATTTCCTTCTGCTGCATTGAACAAAATGTGCAGAAGTGGCCCAAAAAGTGTTCCCTCATTTTAATTACTCCATGCACTCCAATGAAAACCAGGTGTTGAAAAGTAGTAATGTCCAATGGACTAGGCAAACTTTCCTAATAAATTTTCAAAATAGGATTGTTACTTGAACACCACAAATTAAACTATAGTCTTAAGAATGTCTTCAAATATCTAATTGAGATTGATTTATTATTTTGTTCTCAAAGAAATGCAAGTACTGAGTGGGTCTGATATAAATATTCAGAGATGAAGCCAGAAAAGCATCTTAGAATTTCTGTCCCTGATAATTATCATTACAAATACTGTAAAAGTTTAGCTTTAAAAGTTAAATGACTTTGTAACATTTAGTTTATATTTCTTCATGGGAGCATGTTTGCACACTTATTACTTGGTGCTATGCGTGTTAATGGGACACCAGGCCATCTGCACAGATTTCACACAGAAATCCATGTACAAATGATTAGGCAAAAATTTAACAATAGGTATGAGATCTTCTAAAAAGGCTTTGGATTTAGTATCAAATTTATGTCATGTCTTCATTTCTACAAACCATTTTTTTTGCAGTTTTCTCCACTGTGAGTAGAGTGCAGATTCAACACATATGGTTTCTAAGTGGTTTAAAGTATTTTAACATAAATTATTTGCATTCAGAACCTTGAGCTTTGTTCTCAAGACCTTAAAATTGTCAGGAAAATCAGAACTTCTTGTCATCTGTTTTCACCCACATGCATTAGTAAAATTCTATCTCCAGACTAATTCTGATTCAATGTCTTTTAATTGAAGATAGAAGCAATTTCTTCTGTAATTTTCATCACTTACTATTTAGTAATTAAAAGACCTGATGACCCACTATAATGGTTGGACAATTCTTGTCCCTTTTAAAAATGACCTGCCCTTGAAATGCATTTTTGTAATTTCAAGGGTGATGTTGAGGGTGGTAGGAAGGGAGTTAATAACATGCCATACATATTGTGCAGCTTTGAAGTGAACCATAGTATGACTTACTCCATGAAACCTAGGTAGGCTGAGACTTTTCAGTTCTTAAAGAAAAACTTGCATCAGAAAAGAACATATATGAAAAGTGAACAAACAAACAAAAAAAACCAAAAAACCCAACAAAACTCCCCCCAAAACTCCACCCCACCACCAAAAAAACCCCAAACTCACCAAACTCCTTTCCCCCTTTGCAAACCAAACCAAACCAAACCAAACCAAACCAAACCAAACCAAACCAAACCAAACCAAACCAAACCAAACCAAACCAAACCTTTAAAAATCCAACCAAAAAAACCACCAAGAAAACCCCACAAAAACAAACCTTGGGAAATATCTATTTGTTCATATGGTCCACTGAGACACAACCAGCTTCCTCTAGATATTGCTGAAGGCACTGGAGCTCATGGAGGACCAGCAATGGAGATAAACTGCTGTAACCTGAGCACAGCCCTCAGCACCCCTTGTTGCTTTATTGAGGTGACTGAGTGTTACCTGCAACCATAACAAGTGGATGGAGTCACGTTTAGCCTGGGAAAGGAGGAGGGTTTTTTTTCCTTAAATGTTCTAATGTTTTTAAAATTTTTTTTGTTTGTTTCCACCCCTCTCTGATATCTGAATAAATACTTGAATATTTACATAACTCAGCAGTAAAATAAGATAAATTGCCAAATTGAATAGGTTTTCCCACTGAGAGTAACTTGAAAGTGATTTCCTTGTTTTTATTTCATGCCACTCATGATCATGACCACTTGTTTATGAATAATTAAAGGATCTCTCATACCTTCATGGCAATATCTCTGGGACAAGCTGAACTGTAGATCTTTCAATGGTCAAGCCTCTGCAGAGACTGTTTGCTTACCTCATTACACTTGCTAACCCTGTCTCAAAATTAGCCTAAAGCAAATCAACCTGTCAGTCTCCTGGTCTTCTTGTTCCCTACACATATTCTCTGCTTCTCAGAATGTCTAATTTAGTTTCTCTTGTAGTAGTGATCAATGGCTGTCAGCTGTTTTTCTTTTCTCTTGAAACTGTTCCTAAATTAGCCTGTCATGTCTTCCTTGAAGGGCACATGTAACAATTGTTCTTCTTTCTTCCACCGTCAATGAGAAGTCACGCCTGCTGCAAAAAACTCTTATTGAAGCTGACCCCAGCAAAACCATTCTAGTTAAGATTTCTCTTTGTCTTAGCATCTGTTTTAGATGTGGAAACCTGACTCTTTTTTTCAGGTAATCTCATTTATTTAAGATTTGTATGGCATTTACTGTTACAATTTTGATTCCTTTAACAGATAATGTGGTAGAAGAAGAAAAACACCATGTTGTTTGTTTCTGCAAATAGTGATATGTCAATTATTGAATTATATGCCTTTGTTTTCATGCCTATATGAGGCCATACCGAATGTGTTTTATGATTTCCAGTGTCTCCTATTGGAGGGTGCCCATTCTTTAATATTTTTTCAAAAGACTGTCATTAAAAATCAGCTGCAAGCAGTCATGTCAAAACACAACTGGAATCATTCAGCAGAGGAAGGGCTAATTTCTCATTCTGTCATTCTTATGATCTCATTTTCCCAGTTCTCTAGCCTTTAAAATTGCAGATCTTAATTTCTAAAGTGAACCAGGGAGAAATTATTTAAGAAATTCATACTTTTATAAATAAGTTAAAAAAAAAAAAAAGCCTGAATAAAACAGAATAAATTTCATTTATTCTTCTTTACTCATTCATCCTTTACATCTGCTTTTGTGATTGACACTTCAAATGTGTGAAAGGAATGAGAAGGAAACCAAATTATTTCCACTCCCTCACATGCTTTCAGGACAACTTTCATTCCAGCATACAGTACACTGCAACAAACCAGTGTTTTGGTTAGATCTGGTTTAGGTGCAAACCAGCTCTGAAGCATAGAAGCATACCTAGTTTACTTTTAGATGTCATGGGAGAACATTATCTTAAAAGTGCAAAATAAGATCTAATTGGAGTTATGCTCAGGTCTCTATCCAGTAATGAAGGAAAACAAAAAGGGAGTCATGTCTGATTTTGTGCAATGCATAGGCATCAAATATTTTGCAAAAATCATTCAATGACTGTCACAGACTTTCTTTGCTGTTATGATGGATAGTTTTTCTCTGCTTCCCTTCACAGTGTTCACAGTGACACTGCAGTTCCAACTAATAAGGAACCATGCTGAGATGGGATGATCTAATTTGTTATTTTCATTGAATCACATTCTGGAAATTGAACAAAATT
Source organism: Muscicapa striata striata (assembly GCA_030060385.1). Taxonomy (NCBI): domain Eukaryota; kingdom Metazoa; phylum Chordata; class Aves; order Passeriformes; family Muscicapidae; genus Muscicapa; species Muscicapa striata. Next base: position 655,088 of record JAREIS010000102.1, read on the forward strand.
ATTTTTCATCTCTTCACCCACAATCTTTTCTCAGTCCTTTTCCTTTTTATTTTTTTTTTTTTTTTTTTTAAATAAGTTGCAACACACCAAATAGAACGTGGTTTTGAAAAGATTATTCAAGAAATACTGAAATTGCTCTACTGTGCAATTTTGATTCAATTTCAAACTTTAGGTTAAAAAGGCTTCGTAGTACCAGATAGAATGATGTCTGAAGATGCCTCTCCTCTCCTAAAGAACATCCAATTGCTAAATAACACATGCTGTTCCCAACTGATCTCTTGCAATTGTCATGAAAAGCTCTTATGTTCTGTCCATCTATTATCACTCAATACTGAATTAATAAAGTTTGAAACTTTTAAGGATGTATATTTTGAATATTTTCCTGAAATGACAGATCCATATATCTTAGATAGTTGGACTTTCATTATACATCCTTGAAGGAGAATCTATGACTTGTAAAGTTTCTTCTCTGTTTCTTATCTTTCACTGCAGATGAAGTATCTTAAGACATTTAATTGTTTTAAATATGGTGAGGATAGATAAAGGAGACAGATCTTGTGAATTTCACATATATTCTCAGTACTTTCCATTGTCTAATGCCCAGAAATTTCAGTGTGAATGGAAATGTCATTTTATATACAAACATAACCTAAAATGGCTGTAATTTTTTGCTTGTGGAGTTACCTTTAAGACCTTATGATGCTTCTAAATCTTGATAATGATGACCTGAGGGACATTATTAGTACATCCTAGATCATGAATTTTACAATGCTACCAATCAAGTAGCTGCTTTGCTATATAGTTTCAGGATTTGAGAAAGGAGAAATGAACTGCATGATATGGCTAAAGACAGTAATTAAAAAGACTAAAACATGCAAAAGAAATCTTTGAAAGCAATGAGATTGAAGGAAATTTTAATTTCTCATGAATTTTCTTTGGAGGCAACAGTCATCTGGTCCGAGGGGAAAATAAAATTAGATTGTAATGTTATTTTAAGGCTATGATTAATTTAGATCTTTTGGGAATCAGCTTTACTGGATTTGCAGATTTCTACATCTAGCTTATCTTGTGATTGACAGTCATATTGTTGAAAAGATTTCATGACTTGTGTGATTCATAGCTGTCAAGAGAAAATAAAACATGACTTTTTGAGTCACATAACAAAGAAAAATATGGTTTTGTTTTCTTGTCATTAGTTTCAGTCAGCTTTCAGTCATTTAAAAAGTCAGAAAGAAACTTGTGAAATTTGAAAGTGCAGCCTAAATAACACCCAATCAAAGCCCCCAATTTCCTAGAATGGCTTTCCTATAAGATTTATAATTCATGGCAAACTAGAGTGAGAATTAGATGAATGAGCAAGCAAGGAAAATCTCAAACTGCTAAGCAGCAAAACTGTGTGGGTAACAGAGTCCACTGTTTGCCCTTAATAGGATATAGCCTGAATGCACAGAAAAGTGATACCAGCCTGGGTCTAATGTCAAGTGTCAGCTATGCTTGTGCTGTACAGCCAGGGAAAAGAAAAGGCAAGTAATCAGCCGTCCTTCAGTGGCTATCTGGACCAGGATGCCTTTGGATGTGTGTTTGATGCAGAGCCCATCAAAGAGTGCCTGGTGACTCTTCAATTAAAGATGTTCTTAGACCTTGCTCTTCTCTTTTTCAGCTCTGTCAGCTCCATGGGTAGATGACTGTCAGCACATTTTTCAGATTTAATGATCATTACAGGTAAAATAGACTGGGGGGCAGTGGTTTGAGAGGAAAAAAACCCAAATCCTTGAAATTTGACACATTTCTTATTTTTACTTGATTAATTTTGTGCCAATGTGAATGAGATTTTTAATGAAAATTAGCAAGTTGTTTTTAACTTTGCTGGGCTTATTTTCTGTTGCTGGATAATTTGGAATGCCTGTTTTGAATTTCATGTGAAAGTCACAGAACTACACATTAATCAGGCATTTATTGAGTACAGTAATCTGTTCTGGATAAATCTTGAATGATCTGATTGAGAAATTAAATTTTAAAAAATGATTTAACCAGTTTAGGTAATGCATCTTGATGATAGTGAGCCCACAGTAGTCAAGAAAGTTGAAGGAATTCCTGTACCAGGTATCTCCTCTGTAAAACAGGTACATAGTAGTTAAATGGACAGTTGCTCTTCTGCATTAGTGAAGTGTCACAAGATTTGGGCCCCTTGCTTTGACTTGAAAATAAGAGAAGATATTGCCATGCATTTTAGGATTACACCTGAGACATTAATTTCTGATATTAGTTATAATCCTCATGTCCCTGTGTTGCAGTTTTAAGCAGTAAGATATATAAGCACAGTAAGTAGTTAAGCCCCTTGTATTTGTATGTATGAACTCATAAAGGCACTGAAAAACTGTCTCTGGTTCCTGTTTGCCATTGTCTCTGCATGCTTGTTTATCTCAGTGCAAAAATGAGCCCACATGGATGCCAAGCGGGACAGACCTTTGCACCAAGGTGATGAAAACAAAGAAATGTCTGAACTTAATGGTTCTTAACTTTCATCTTCTTTTTTCAAAGTGTGGGCTTGTTGTTTTGTTTTTCAGAGGGATAGTAGAGGATGCAATTAGAGTCAGAGTTTAACATTTTCTCTGTGGTACTTACTTTATTCCCTTTCAGAGTCGCTGACTAGTTTCTTTCTTTCAGCTGGGAACAGCCAACTTTTATTTCAAATAAATCTTTCATCTTTTTTACTCCAGTCCATTCTGTCTGGATAATCTTACATCCTTTATTTATAGGTGTAGTCAGCAGTAAATAAAGACAACATACTGTGATTTTGTAAACAAGAAACAAAAAATGAAGGAGAAAACCACAGGGTGGATAGGTCCATGATTTTTTTTAAGCTTATTTTAGATTTCATTTTTAAGGGGGAAAAATATCCAGACAAAAACAAATTTTATGGAAGCAGTGTGTTAGCAGATAGCAGAATTTATGCAATGAAAGTTCAGAAATGTATAATAAATAGTTTGTTCTGAGTTTTCAGCCCTCTTCCTTCTCATGGAGTAGACATGGATACTTCTTATTTATAGACTTTAAAGAAGAATATAAATCTCTGAAAAAATGGAATTGTGAAAGAAGGAGGTGGAAAACCAGTCCCAAAAATGTATTCATGAACACAAAAAAAGTTAAAAATGAGTTTGTAATTTACTGCAGCTCAGAGGCAGCAATAACTAATACACTGGAAATTTACCCATTTTATGCATCTATTTTGCCTGCTTTACTGCTCTGCTGTTCATAAAAAGAGCATTTATTTCAGCAACTGTCATGTCACTTGGCATTTATGTGATCTCTGAGCTATGTGTGAAAATGCACTTTTTTTCCAGTTTCAATTTTTATTGAAAAAGTTATTTATTTTACAAATTGGTATCAAGGTGATTTGTTCTCCTGTCTAACTAGTTTTACTGTTCTAGTTTTATTATGTTCATTCTTATCACTTGGGAATCAGAACCATAAATCATTTGGTTTTGTTTTTCATGTCCTGGGTCCTACTATTGGAATTGCATTCTGTCCTCTGCATGTTGCAGTCTTAATTCCTCCTCCTCTTCTCCTACTACAATGTGGGAGATTAGAAGTTATATTTTTCAATTCTTACACATTTTCTTACTCTTATGCTGCTCTTTTGAGGTTCTTTGGATTGTCCACTGCATTTTGCTCTCAGCTGTGTCTTTTGACGTTTCACGCCGATGTTTCTCTCTGTTCTTCTCTCCCCTGTGTGCTGCAGAGCTCCACTCATGCCTGCCTTGGGAACCCCACCTGTCCTGTACAACTTCCAGCATCAACTGTGCTATGAGAGGCATCAGATGCATGAAAGAACTAGACAGGGGAAATGCAGGGTAATCATCTTCCTGATGAAGCACTCCCTGAGCTAAGGCTCCTGATGGCTGCTCAGAGATGTGCTGTGGTGCTATATCACTCCTTTGAAACAGCTGATTCAGAGGTTCCTCACTAATCACCTAGAGGGAGTGAAGATCATTAGATAATCTCCTGAGGGGCTCACTGTAGTTCCCAGGAGATGTTTTGTTCCTTGTTTCACTTCCAAAGATGCCTACTGAAAGGGAACTAGAATATTAATTAACTACACCAAACATTTAGAATTTCAAGGAAGAATAAATTCAAAAGCAGCTGAAGAGATAGTTTGAGCATGCTCAGTTGCAGTTTTCTTGCAGCAAACGTGGCTTTCTACCAAAAAGCTGCCCCTGTATTTACTCAGCCATTACATGAACCTGCAGGTCAACTCATTTCTCTGCTCTTTTGTTATTGCTGTCAGCTTAAGTGGCCATGCTTCTTTAAGAAGGTTGGCATAAAATGGAAGCTGTTTATTTCTAATCGCAAGCTTTACATGTGACAAGGCCATATTACTTCTTCTTGGTCTAAAACTGATCACAGAATAAGTGTCTGCTCAATGGCTTTTGATGGGGAAATCTCATCTGTTGCCTTGGCAGTTTCAGTATATTTAGAAGCTGAGAACCCAGATGTGAGTTCGCATTGTGGTTGTTTATGACTAACACAATCTGCAGGGCCACTCAGTCCTGTAAAATATTCAAGGATTTTCCCTTGCTTGAGATAATTTAGCTGCAGTGTCTTTTCTGGGCTTCACATTTTGTCCTGACATGGTGTAGAATTTATAGGGAAGGGGTAAAGGTGGAATGAAACCTAATTCTGAGGAAATGAGTCAGAATTGCTATCTTCTGAGCATCAGTTGTGAGACAAAGAGGACAGACTGCCTCACTCAAGAGTGCCCACCTGTGCACCAGATATTTTTACAACTGCATTTCTATTCCCATGGAAAAGCCTTTTGTATTCACTTGTACCGTGTCAGATGCCTGCAAGCCAAACAGCAACTGCATTACTTCTGTGCTATAAGGACAAGCTGGTGGCTGGCCCATAAAATAATAATGGGAGAGCTATAAAATGCTCAGAGATCTGCTCAGCTGAGATCTGCTTATTTCATTAAAGCTGTGCTTCTATTTACATGCAGCACAACCTCTGATCCTGAAGGAGATCCCAAGCATAGGTATGATCCACAGATAATCAGTCACATTTGCTTTACAAAGGGGTGTCATTTTTGGTGCATCTGCTCTCAGACATAGCACTGCAAACAGTGCTGCCAATTATTAGTTCTCCCTTGCCTCAAAATTCCAAGGGAAAAACCAGAGTGCTGCTGACAGAAACATAAAAGCACAGGCTCTGCTAGCTAGCTCTGAACATTGCTTTATTAAGCCTGGTATTCTGCATCCAGCAGTAACTAATGCGTCATGCTTCAGAGGAAAGGCAAACCCCACAATTTGTGCAAAGCCATAAAATAGAAGTATTCCTTGCCAAGCCTGCAGCCATCAGCTTACTCCCTGAAGCATAAGATTTGATTATATGTTTGTTTCTTGGGGAGAAGAGCTGTGAGTATTTAAGCTTTTCAGGCTGGAGATCATGCATTAGATTAACCTGGAGGACTCTGAGGCCCATGTAGAACAGATTGTGGAATTCCCTTGGCAGAAATGAGCAAAGCAGCCATTACTAACATGCTGTCATACTGTTAACTGGAGCCGAATGACAAATCCATAGGAAATTTTGCTTCTATTTCTGCTCTTGAGCTATCAGTGAGAAGCTTGTGATTTCTTTTGGGTGTAAGTACCAACCTTATTTCCCACATAGTTTCTAAGTTTGCGTTGTGTTTGCAAACATTATAATCTTATATGAGTAGTAGCTGGGACTGAAGAGCTGGATCATAGATCTTGTTTGCATCTCTAACTGTGGACTTTCTGCAAGGCCTGGGAAGCAACAGTTTTGGCTCTATTCACTTTTCTACCTATCTCCAAATCCTCTTCCTTTTTTCCATTCTAGGTAGAACACAATACTTTAATTTTGATTAGAATTTTTAAAAATGGTTTTATTTTAAATTGCTTTTGTCTGTTTGTTTGTCCTGGAACTATTTAATACTTCCCAAGGAAACCAATGCAGACAGTATCTATGGCTCCAGTAACATGTAATTTGGGGCTAGCCTGAGTTTTGTGAGGAAGATACACCTGGAGAAGGCAGATGGAAGAAAAATAGAAAAAGGTTTTTATTTGAACTATTATCCTGTGGCTTGTGAACAACCTCAAAAAGGGGAAAGAATCTGATTTGAGATTGCACCAAAGGTGAATTTAGATACTGCCAGGCTCAGGAGCAGGAAAAACCCAGAGGCCTTTAAAAATGTTTCCTCCACTACCTTTCCCTCCTGGCCTGCAGTACTAATAGGCTACTATATGGTGCATGTTCTTCAGTCATCCTGCAGTATCCAGCTGGACTTATGGAATATCTGTGACCAGTTACACTTGCCTATGCAACCCCTGGCAGTGCAGCAGAGAACAAAAAGTGACATTAACCTGGATAACTAATGCAAGGCTTTGCTATAACCAAAAGCTTCTTTCCTGCCTGCTCCAGTTTTTGACAGAAAATGCCTTTTTATCTTCATATAGCTCTTTGTCTTGTGAAAGGCAGGAGGTTGTGCAGTATTTTCTTCAAAAGTGGTAAAATTTTAGCTTTGAGTGGGAGCCAAGGGCAGTGAAGGGCTCCTGACACCTCCCAGTGTAAGATTTCATAACAACTCTTATATTGCTCCCCTTGGTTTGGCAATAGCAACTTTGTGATTGAAGACTGAACAACTGGCAGCAGCAGTGGATGTTTGCATCTGAGTTAAGTCTCAGCTCTGCCAATACAGAATAGCTGTGTTGTCTTGTGGGTGTAGTTTAGGCTTCATTTTGCCCTACATCAAGAATCTTGAGACTATGAGCACCATCCATTCTTCAGCTTGGAAGCATTGTGCCCAAACCCCCTGGATGCTGTGGTTTTCTCCTAGCTGCACAGGATGGGTTGCTGGCTGCAAGGGACTGAGGTGTTGGTGCAGGATGGAGGAACACCTAGCTCTGGTGGTGTGGTCTCAGGGATCTCCTTACAGCAGTGGTAGGTGGATCTGGCGTGTTGCCCGAGATTGATGATCCTTCACCTGCCATCTCACATTTCTCTGATGGTTACTGGATTATTGGTGGAGTCTGTCACAATCACCTGACCCACTCTGCTCACCTCACCCAGGTACACTGCTCTGATCAGAGAACTCATATCTGTAGGATGCCCATTATAGATTACTCCTCTAGTCTGGACCTGTAATAGCCCTGAACAGCTTAGAAAGAAACCAATTTTTCAGTCTCACTTGAAAAATGCAATCAATATTTCTGATTTCAAGGGTATTGCACATTGAGAGAAAATAGTAAGTGAAAAGTATTATTTCCGAGTTATAAATCATGATATTTCCTATCTCCCATTAACTCCAGTTTTTTGGCATCATATGACTGGCTTGTTCATCAATCAGTTTTTATTCTTTCGAACCATAAGAGACTTTATAAATGTATTGATTTGGATCAGAGATCACATACAAAAATATTACTAATAAAAAACTATTTCATAAAAAGTAATTTTTTGCTCTTTGGAGCGAAATTTACTATCAAAGGTATTAATGAAAAGTCAAATTGTGGGAAAAAACAAAATTGCTTATAGGTGATTCCTGCTATACAGAAGCATGTCATTTGCTATTTCATAAGAGCTAAACTCTGTGTTCTGGTGCAAAGTGTGAACTTAAGTTATAAAATGCATAATGGTTCCTTCATACCTATTTTCAGGCATCTGAATTTAGTTTATTGGTTTTAAATATCTTACCCTCCAAATTTATGTTCTTTTAGGAGTAAAGATTAAAACTGATTTATGTAGAAAGATTTTAATGTCAACATAAAACATGATTCAGACCAAAAAACAGCGTGCCATTGCACTGCAGCACTAGCAGCCCAAATACCTTCGAGTGAAAAGGGCTGAGTAACCTTACTAAGAGGTAATGATGTCCTTGCTACTCTTCTGAAGTTATTAAAAATTGCTTAATTTCCAAATTTTAGTGGGGGGTTTAGCAATAATATGGACAGCAATGTCAAAAAACATTTTCAGTCCCCCAGCACAATTCATTGAATTCAATTTTTGTGTGTGGAAGATTTTAATTTCCTTGGAGCCAGGATGGGAGCCATGGCTGACATTTTCCTACCACTGTTCTGCAATAAGATTGCTTACCGTCTTGCAATATAAAATTGCAAAAACTGGTTAATATTTCCCAGTGCCCCTGAATCTCCTAAGCTTTATTTAAGGTTATAAGAACAACAGAGTATCAGATCACAAATGCCATTTTCTAGATCATTGCTTTGGTCTCCTCCTCTCCCACTTCTCCTGCCACTCAGCAGAATGCACCTTAGACACTCAACTGGGACTGAATTTCCAAGGTGTCTTCTAAAACTTTTTTTTTTTTTTAACCCGAAGGTTTTAAGCATTAATTCCTCTTCTGCTTGTTAATTGATGGAGCTGTTCCCTCTTTACTCACACTGTGATCTGTCCCAAATTCAAGCCAAAAAACCAAGTCAGGAATTTGACAGAAGTGGCATGGATGGATTTTTCACAAGCAGTATCCTTGGAATTCATATGTCCTTCACATAACATTGTTTTGTACTGCATTCCCTGACATTAATGTATTGTTTCAATCTGAAATGAAAAAGAATCAGTGATGGCATTGCCATAACTTGCTCTTTCCATGGTTTATGTGTTATAAAACATTTAAGATTAAATGTATATTGAATATATAAAACATTAAATATAGGAGAATATAACTTTAGCAGGTTTACTGCGGTAAACAATTTCTAACATGTAATGCAAACTCTTATTTTCATGATGTTTTTGTCTTATGGGATATCAGGCAACTATAGACTAACACTGAGCCTTAAAGTCAGTACACCTATTAACCACTTAGTAATACAACACGTTGGGGTGTTTCATATGTTAATTTCTTCATTGATCAAAATAGTATTTGAGGTAAAGGATCTCTGCTCACAGGAAGCCAGCTGGATTTGCATGGGTTTGGAGAGATCTGATGGAGAATCAAACTCAGCTGTTCTGAGTTCATCTACACTGGCAGTTTAAGATATAGTATAGGTGGGTTTTTTCAGTGTGAATCATTCTGCATTTTGCCCTTAATATACTCTAGATGAAAATTTTGTGCTCCCCCTGGTATGCAGAAACTGGATTCTTTCTCTGACCTGGACAAAAGAACAGAAAATTTCTGGCATAAAAATTTTCAGACAAAAAAATTACTTTTCCTATTTAGTTTTAGCCATGTCACTTCTCAAATCATAGTGCCAGTATATCTGAAAGGGAGATACTGATGGCAGGAACATTTAAATTCAATATTACCACCAAAAAACTTAATCTTGGAAAAATATAGCCTCTCAAGTAGTCATTCACCTTTCCTCAGTTTTTTGTGTTTTCCATCATAACTGCTAAATATTAAATGGAGAATATGCTTCTGTCAAAGCTAATTTCTCTCTCCAAGTACCCAGCTCCTCTTTGTGCATTACTGTAGCACATAAATACAAATAATCAAAATCTCACTTTAATTTGTTGACTTGTAAGCATTTTCAAAAGCTACAATATTAGTGTATTGGTGTCTCTCACCTGAGGAGCTGGTCACTACTGGGATCTTGCCAGCTTGCTGTCCTTGAGAAAGTAGTAACACAAGCTGGGTGTTTTCCTTGGTGCTGATGATTTTACAGTGAACAAAGGGCAAGCCTAGGTGCTCCTAATAGTATCTAAAGGTGCCAAAAACTCCACAGCTTTATCAGGATCTGAGATTGCCTGCAGATGAGAGCCAAAGTGGAAGGCAGCCTTCAGAGCCTTCCCATGCAGAAACCCACGGGGGTCTGGGCAGGAGGAGGGTCTGCCCAGACATGCAAACAGAGAGCAGCCTTCTCACCCTGAGGCTTGAAAAATAGCCTCACCTGGCTATTAAAAACCCTGGACAGAAAAGGACTGATTACTAAAATTGCATTAGAGAAGTATTAGATATTTAATTTCTTGGTTTCAAATAAGCAAAAGTTAAGATTAATTGCTATAATTCTTGGGTTTGGATTATTGTGCCTTAAGAGAAAATTAAATATCACAGGATTTGGAACACTTCATAACAGGCAAATAATAAAATAAAATTTGGGGTTTTTTCCCTAACAATACATTTTTAAAACAAACATTATACTTGCAGGAGAACTTTACTTCTCCACTCATTACTTGTTGACACTGACATCTATGAACCAGATACTTATTTATCTGGAGTAATATGTTACAGGGTCAAATTTTGAAACTCAGTCATTTGGGAACATGTATGGCATAAATTCACTTCCTACTGCTATAAAGGATTGAGCTGAGTATTTATGGCTAAACATATGCTCAAGAATTTTCCTGAATGGGCATATACACAGAACCACACTTACAAAATTTGCTGATTTAGAGTTCATGTACAAAATTAATTTTGTTGTGTTAATGTCTTATTATTATTATCATGGTACATTATAAATTTATCTTGATTTATTACAGTGAAAAAGATTCTGGGCAGAGCTAACAAGAACAACCACATTACAATTGATTACAAGGAAATACGTAAAAAGCAATCTTGATCTTCTTCTGTGCCAGTGTTAAATATTGCATTTTAAATAGCATCAAACTGTCAGCATCATGCACAGTGGATTTAGTGATCAGAACACATGCTTCATGTTGACCATCAATTCTCCTTTCAAAAACCTGACATTTTTGTTTCGAGGCAATCTTGACCTTTCCTGGTTCTGTTCATGGAGTCCCTGTACCATTCAACTATGCTGACTCATTAATTCTTTCTAGATGTGCCGCCATCTATTCTATTTTCCTCTCTGAGTTTCTAGTCAAGAAACAAAATTGATGATCTCTGTAGTACCAAATGAATGAAAGAAAGACTTAATTCTCACTTAGGAATATTTTACACTTTACAGTTTGTCAAAATGCTTGGGGAAAATCTAGGACAATGACTAAGCAGGATTGTGTTTTTCCTGGTAGGAATAAATTACAGAAACATTTTCCTTAATGCATATTGATGTATTAAATGTTTTTTAAAATACATCACTTACAGAAATGAGGGGATGAATAATATTAATAGCTAGATGAGTCATATACAAGAAATAGAACTTAATTTTGCCCAAGTAAATATTGTCACTACTTTTTCTTAGAGTAATAAGTAGTTAAGCCTATTAGGCCAACCTCCAAAACCCTTTCCACAAATGCAGTGCTAAGTTGACAGTTCTTGTGACTCATGCTATTTATTATTCTCTCTAGGCAGCTTCCTGCTCTCTCTGCCTCATATGTGTAGAGTCTGATTCAAAGGCCTGAGAGACAGAAGCAAGGGGAAAAACCATAGGGAGCCAGTAGAGTATCTGGGAATCAGCCCTACAAAGACCAAAGTAAGAACCAATTTTCAAGTACTGCCGTCTTCTTACGTTTAAGTTTTTTTCCGTGTTTTATAGTGATGTGCAATAGAACAGCTGAAAGGTGGAATAAAAACATATGTGAAAACCTACAGAAAACCAGTGTGTATGACTTGGGTCTGAAGTAGGTATGGTGAGGTTTATTAGATGCAGCAAGGCTTAGGATAGCCAGTTTTGCATGCTTGTCTTGATTTTTGTGAGTCAGCATTTTATCCTTTTTCACCAGAATCTGGTCAGTTCAGAAATTGAGAACTTTTTTCAATAGACAGCTCATTTAACATTCTAATGAACAAAATAAATGACAAAAATAATTGAAGAATTAAAAATCATAGCATAAAATTTCAGATCAGTTTTAATCCTAGGCCCAATCCATTATAATTCCTTATTATAGCTGACTGGTTGTTTTAAACCTTTTGTTCAAGTGTTAAAATAAATATTATTGATATCAAAGAGACATTACACCTTGGAGAAAACAAATCTGAGTAACATCATAACTGCAGATCCTTCACCAACTGAACTGCCAGGATTGAATTCTCAGACATGAGGAGAATGAATATGGTATTAGCCTACAGTTTTAGCCAGGATAACCCAATCATAATAGGGACAATACATTTGTTACATTAAAGGAAATCTGTGTGCTTGAAGAGCAGAAACCTGACTAATATCTGGAAGATTAATTTATGCCATGCACAGGTAGAATATTCACAATACAGTGTAAACAGAGAACAATTTTAGGCACCATAAACAACTGTTTCTTGGAACAGTGATTTCAAAAAGCTACAACAGAAAAGCTATTTATCTTTAATGAAGTCCTGAACAACAGGTAGAACAAAATTCAAGGCTTTATCACAACAGAAGTTTCTTCAGCATTAGTATAAATATACACTAAAGTTCAGCAGCATTATTGGAAGAGGAAAAAAAGTATATGATTTGATTAAAAGGGCCTGAACAAGAGCATGGAAAAGCATAAAATTCTTGTAAGTGGCATGGAGATTTTAGATATCACAGTAGGAGTGTTTTGTAAATATGTATTACTTATCAAAAGGTTCTGAAGGAACCATACAAAATCAAAATAATAAATAAAATTCTAACATCATTAACCACAGAATCTGCTAGAATTAAAAGTCAGAAATAAATGGAGGACTTATTCAAATGAGAAAATTTGAAAGGAGCATAAATAATGTCTAGTTGAACATAAGGCCATAATAGAAGAGGACAAAAATTATTTTGATGTAGAACTTGCTTAAAGCATTAACAAATACTGAAGGTTCCTCAGAAACAACAAATCCAGGATTTTTTCCAGTTTTTGCACAGGCCTATATTAGGTGGTGGATTTATGATCACAACTACTTGGTAGGAAACAGAACCTAAATTTCACTCTAAACTTCCTCTTATGCAGGACTTAAGCAATAGGATCATTTGCCACTAGCTTGACTATAAAATGATAACAATTTACAAAATAAAGCTAGGTAATTACACAATAAAATATTGTAAAATCCCATTTGAAGCATAACATGCATTTGAATAATTTATTGTCATGAACATTGAATTGCATTATTTGATCTTCGTACTGTAGCACTTGAGATTTTAATTTCTTCCATGAAAAGTTGGCTTTGCAAACTCTGAAATACATCAGATTTGAGCAAGGGCTAAAAATAAGCTGTTGCTTCCCAGGGGGGACCAAGGAAAGATCTTTGTGAAATTAATTGCCTGGATCTTTGAATCTGGATTTTACAAATGTTTTTCCCTGCTATTCTGTCCAAGGAAAGAATCAAAAGGATTTTTCACCTCATCCACAGGTTTATTTTTAATATTTAACTTATGTATCTCATACTTCATGTATGTGTTTTTATGCATCCTGTTTTAAGTACTATATGAATTCAGTGGCCTGGTTTGGAGTTATGGATTTTATGAGGCAGTGATAGTCAAAGCTCATATTTGATAAAAAAGTATCTTTGTATAGTCTTCAGTTTTCATCTAAGAATGACCTAATGCAGGAAACACAGCAAAGCATGTATGCAGCAGATGTTGTATATAGGATCTCACCTAGGAGGAGAAATTACCTTTTCTCCCAGAGAAGTGTCTGCTGACATTCCCCCTGGAACCTGACAAACATCCTCTGTAACTCCAAGTCTCTTAAATCAGACTGACACCTTCAGAAAAATGTTGTAGGCAGTGAACACATTTGATGAGCCAGACCATTGCTCCCCTTTTGTTAAATGTTGTAAACACAGGAGTGTCTTTCTGCATCTAAGCATAGCTTATTTCTCTTTAAATATGTTGACTTCACCTTTCCAGCTACAGTGTCTAGTCTGTGATGATGTATTTAAGATTTTCAAGGACTAAATACAGTTTTAAAAGGTTTTCCATTCTTTTATGGGGAAAAGTCACAGTGAAAATGGACTTTTGTATTTAACAAATGTTGCTGAATGGCAAGACATGGCCCAAAGGGAGTGTAAGAAAAAAGATTCAAAAAAGGAGCAGTAATTTGTCTGCTTCCTGAAAAAAGGTGAATTACAAATGCAATGTTCCTGCAACATGGGAAACTTTAAAGCCTGAAATTCAGCCTTGTAACGTGCTCGTTTAAGTGAGTTCATACATTTATGAAATGCATGAGTTAATCCATTTAGCAGAAAAAATTTTTTGAAGTGTTGACATGGATGGAGCTTAGATGAACACAAAAAAAAAGAAATTTTTGAGACCTGACTAGAGGCTTCAAGAGGACACTTCTGCTACGTTTTATGGGATGCAACTACACATCTCAGAACAACACAACAAATTTTCAGTGTTGTATTTCTGAACATTTCCTAAATTTTTGACAGTAATAGTTCACATGGAAGTGTGCAGTACCTAAACTGATAATCTTGTCAATTTGAAATAAATGCACCATGTATTTAAAATATCTAAAGCTGCCTTCAGACTTCAGTTTAGAAACAGAGGTGTGGAAGGAAAGTTTGTAAATATATATATAACAATCTGAGAGAGAAGAAATTGTGGGATTTGGACATCAAAACATATAACAACAGGTTTCCTAGGCCAAAGTGTTAGAATGAATATTTGCATATTAAATTCTCAATTTTCAACACTACTGTAGTGTGCTTTTCAACAGCAATCAATACTTGAGCAATAGCCATTACAGTTATATAGAATCAGCAGAAAAAAGAATAAGTTAAAATATGATAAACCTTCATTTTCATATAAAATATTGCCAATTAAAAAAAAGCCATTGTAAGGTGTAAAGATAGGAGATAGGATTCAGAGAGCGTGCTTTAAAAACTTAGAAGGAATAGAGATAAACAGATAGATATTTCTTCATTTCTCTTAGCTGGCAGCTGAGGAGCCACTCCACATACTGTGCACTGTTTGCACAGATTTACTGTGCCTTCTGTATGATGTGGCACATTTACTCAGTGCCTACTACTAAAGGTTAATGTCTTGGTCACAATATTCATATTAAATATGGTACAAACACTAACTTGTTATTCATGGGTCATGAGAGAGTCTCAGGGTCACCTTTTTACAGGCTTCTAAATATTGTCTTTAAATTTATGCTTGTTATGTTGCAGGTACCCAGCTTCAGCTTTGCCAGAATAGAGACCATGAATAAAAGGGAAATTCCACACTTTGTAAAAAATTTGGCCTCTAAACAAAGATCAACAGCCATAAATAAATTGTCCTGTTAAAAATAATCTGGAGGTATCAGAGTGTGGGGAATGTCTCTTGACCTTCCTGCCATATCTCTTCTTTAGTATCACAAGGCAGTTGCCTGAGACATGGTCAGAGCTGCTGACTGTGATTCTTCTTCCTGTATACTTATTAACACTGCCTAATACAAGCCATTCTCCAAGCCCACACAGAGGCCTGACAGTCAAAATACAAACTGAAATTCAGAAATATCTACAATGCATTTCTGGCCACAAATGATTTATCAGACTGTAAAATACTGACTTCAAAATATTTATTGCCACGAGCAGAGCCAAAGAAGCCTCTCTGGGTTATATGCAGTTTGGAACATGGACTTGCATTGCACAGAGCAGCCATTACCAGTCAGGACAAGAGATCATGTGATGAAAATCTGAAGCTTCTCTCCACATGGTCACCAAATTCTCACGAGTTTTTAATGCAAGATCTCTGAATCGATTCCACTGCCTTTCTTCCTAGACCCTTCCATTTGCTGTTACATCCTGCCAAAAGGAGCCTGCTGCATCTTGAAAGCTCCCTGTCCCTCAGTGTGAGGCTCACAAAGGTCTTCAGTCCCCCTGCCAGCTTCCACAAAATGTGCAGAGTTCATGACATTTGCAATCTCCACCTTACTTTAATTTGGACCAAAGATTGTTGAGAGTTTCTGAACATATAAGGAGCACTTGGAAAAGAAGATGATGTCATGTTTTGACTCATGGAGATCCTGATTTCCAAGTCCAGGCTTTCAGGCAGAGCTCTTTTTGCAGCTCCACTCTCCAAAGAGTAGATTAGTGGAAGAATTAATACAAGAGGGTAAGGAGAGTTTGATTTGAGATATAAAGAGGATTCAGAGTAGCATGAAAAATGCAGATATTTTGATAAAACCAAGATGTCTACCTAAACATGACTCCTTAAGAATAGGTAAGTGACTTCAGGTTTCTAGGAAGAAATTTATTCTTTTATTAAATCAATATATATAACCAGCAAAATCCAAGCTGTTTGGCATACTTTTAGAGGTCTGAAATATAAGCAGTAGTCTTCATAATTGAGTACCTGCTGGGAATGATTAAGTCTGGTTTAATTGACACTACCCAATTTTAATAAAGGAAAATTTTTCTGCCCTAATGAAGTAGGAAAGAAGGAACTGTTTGATTTTCCTTACTTTGTAAGATATTCCAAACAGTGGCAGAATTTACTGAAGCAGAAGACAACAGTTCTGTCAGCTGCAAAACTTCTATTTTTTCCTACCGTATCTATTAGTCTAACAAACTCTACAAATCCTAGTCCAGTGTAGAATTACAATTCAATGAAGGATATAACCAAAATAAGGTCACAATTTAACAGAGACATTTCTCCAGTCTGTCACACCCCTTAAAATTAGTGTTAACAGTACTCAGCACTTGCATCTTACTGCTTATCTCTGAAGTAATTAAGTTAGATAATGTTTAGACTAATAGTTGGAAAGATGGAAAGATTGTAGGTTTAGGTAGAATCTGAAACTGAAAAGCCACAACAGCTTTGCAAAGGAACAATTGAAATAATAGATGGTGGATATGCTCTGGTTATTCCACCACAGCATTTGAGCATGATTAGGTACCTGAGACAGCACAGGTCACCTATAGTGGCCATGGCAGTAGTTTCAGGATCCTGTTTAAAGGCTGCAGTAGACGGCAGGAAAATAGTGAGGATACAGACCTATAGTTAATATTAATTATGATGCACTCTTCAGTTCAGGCAGAAGAAGCAGGCTCCTTACTAAGTCCTGGCTGGCAGCAATTACAGTTCCTGCCCACCCAGACAATATCTTTATATTCCTTCTGGGTGATCTGACCCTGTATCTTGTATGCTTGCTTTTAATATTTCACTATAGTCAGAATCTCCTTGTTCATCCACCCAGGCATCCTGACTTCACTGCTTGATTTCCTGCTCATTGGGATAGACCTTTCCTGAGCTGTAAAGAGGCATCTTTGAAAACCAACCAGCTGTACTGAGCCCCTCATCTTTTTGAGGCTGTATGTCACCGTGTTCTAGGAGGATTCATGAAATCTGCTCTCCTGAAGTACAGAGTGGTGATGCTTTTTTCCCCTTTCGTTCTCTGCTCTGAGGATCCTGAACTCCATCATTTCATGGCCACTGCAGCTAAGGCCACCCCCAGCCTCCATATCTCTAACTAGTAATTCCTTATTTCTGAGGTTTAGCAGAGCATCTCCAGCTTCTTAATCACCTATGTCAGGAAGTTCCCATCAACACTATCCAGAGACCTCCTGGACTGCCTGTGTCCTGCTGTTCTGACCTTTCAGCTGACATTGCAGTGGTTAAAACCTCCCACAAGAACTGGGGCCTGAGAGCAAAAGGCTTCCTCCAGCTGTCTGGAAAAGTCCTTACCTACTTATTCCTGACTGGGAGGTCTGTGTGAGATGCCACAACATTGGCATGGCTTTTGTCTGGCTCATCACCAGTCTAAGGAAGAGTGCCCTGCATCCTCTCTGCCCATAAAGCGCCCCTTGCCCTGTTCACCATACTGTCCTGTCCTTTCTAAAGGAGCTGTATCCATTCATGCCAGCACTCTGGTCGTGTGAGCTAACTCACAACATCTCCGTGATCCCAATGAGATCACTGCCCTGTAACTCCATGCAGAAATCCTCCTATTCCTTGCACATGCATCCTTTGGTGCCAAAAGTCACAAGTTCCCAGCCTTCACCATCAGAGGAGTCTCAATTTTCCAACATGACTAAGCACAGGCTTTGTCTGCCCCTCTTTCAGTACAATCTGGGGCTTGAGCTGGCAAACCTGCAGGGTGTCAGAGAAGAACTGACCTTATTGGCATCTCTGATGCTGCATAATCTGCTGAGCTGCTTCTTTGAGCAGCTCCTACACAGACCAGTACACTCTTCCTGCAGGCAAGGAGCCCATTTCCCCAGCCCTGGTGGGAGGCTTCAGGCAGGAGTGTGCAGAAGAAGAGTGCAAACCTGTGCTCCAGCCCACTGCACCTAGAAAGGAGCAGAGCCTGCCTTCCAAGAGCAAGCAGATTGTCAGCACCAAGCTGGAAGAGTTAAAAAGAAAATTGCTGACACTCATAAATTTGATCCTAATCACAAGCAGTTTTAGTTTTTAGATCTACTTTCTATATGTGATGTAAAATCAGCAACTAACTAAAAAAAAAAAAAAAAAAAAAAAAAAAAAAAAAAAAAGCAGGCTTAAATTAAAACCCAGGGTTCAGTCTGACCCTGGGAAGGGAGTCAAGTTTAAAATAGATCTAATGTACCATATGTACTTATTCCTCCTCTCTCTCTAAGAATTTAAAGGACTGTTGTTGAAACCATAAAAAGTGGAGATTGCAAGTATATTTTTTGACCCAAAACTAAAATACTACCAAAGAAAAACAATTAGTCCAGCCTAGTGAACTGACCCAACCTATAGCCTGACAGAGCTTACAAGAAAGCCAGTGGGAGTGACTTTGAACCTGTTTAGAGTGCTGCCTTAGTACCTAACGTAAGATGCAATCTATTTCAGCTGCAGAAGGAAAAATGTTTCTAAGAGCAGACAAAATAGATGCTAGTCTAGTGACTTTTACAGTAATAAAATTAAACAGCAACAACAAAAAAATCCTCCAGGGACAGCTGGTAATTAGAAAGTCTCCAAAACTGGTTCATTAAGCTGTTTGCTGGCCAAGTACAAATTCTGAACAGAGAAAAAAGAAATTACAGTCTGTGTTTTAAATGTTATTACAGGTTTTAACTGTCATTATGACCAGCTGAAGGAGATAATGGTCTTAGAATTAGTGCTTGCATCTCTGTGGGAAAAGCAGGCTGAGACAGGGCTCATTATACTGTAAGTGGAATGGCCATTCGTTAGCTATCGATTGCAATTTCAGCTATCTGAAGACTGCTGTGCTGTCAGATGCAGCATGGATTTCATACCCTCCCTAACAGCTCTTGACAGTAACTGGATATGGAATTCCCACCACAAAAGCTGTGTGGGACGTGGGGCACTGTGGCACAAAAAGATATACATGCATATCTCAGGGAATGGAGGCCACAGCTCTGTGGCTTTTTCTGAAGGACTTGGCCAGGAAGAAATAGATCCATCCTTAATGAGCTCACTATAGGCACACACAAACATAGTGTGTGTATACACATAAATATAAAATGCATAGTTATACACATATTTCTAATAGAATGCTGGAACATGCACACGTATAAGTAAATCAATATGTAAACTTTAGTGCACATGTGTACATGCACTCATGCTTATCTGTGTTAGCATTTTGCATTCCAAATTGATGCTGGGAATCTTTTCCCCCCTAATTTTAATTGAGAAAGGCATTTAACAAAATTGTTCCTCTGTTGCCTCACAGTGCTGACAAAGCTTCCTCTTCTGGATGCTTTTTTCCAACGTCACAATTAAAATGTTACAATCTTGAAGAACATTCTCAGAAGTGGCTGGCAAATTAGCTGGCTTCCTCTGAAGCGTTCAGCATTCTAGAATAAGAAAATTTGGACAGAAATTTGGGTCCTATGCAGTGAAGTTGATTTATAAGGAAATATTAAAAGGAAGAAATTTAAATTCTGTCAATAGAAGTCAGGGGTGTGAATAAAAAGAAAGGACTCAACTAGGAATAAATATTCTGGTTGCCAGCTCAAGCCAGTTGTAAGAGCAGAAGTACAGAGCAGCCACAGCTGTTTCAGAAGGGTCTGTACATGCCATGTTGGCTTATTGTGGTAGAGTCTTTATAAAAATCTGCACATTTGTTTTAGCTTGAAAGGCTGTATAAACTCTGCTGAGTGATGGATTCAGCTGTGGGATTGGACTGATGAGAGCTGCAGTGTTAGGAACCATCCCAACCTACCATTTTCCACAAAATGTAGAACTGTCATCATCAGTGTCTGTTCCAGTGTAACACAAAATCACAGCATTATCTTTAATCTGTAGGTAATGTAAGCTTGCTAGATATAGAATGAGTGGACAGTAGCAGCCTTCTTGTGCATTATAAGCATTCCTAGGAGTGGTTAATGCTGTGATGCTTAAGGGATGCTGAGATGTAGATAAAGCAAATTTCAGCCTTTGCTTGGACTTCTGTAGGTGAGTGTGAGGCTTCTGTGTCCTAAATCAATGTCCTTGCTTCTAGATAATCATCTCTTCTGGGAGGGAAAAATCTGTTCCATAATTGCCCAGGGGAAAACACAAAAAGCCTTGGGAAAAAAACCAAAAAAACATAAAAGGTGTGAGTTAAATGTGTTTTTCAACCATCCAGTGTCCTGAGGAGCTTTTCTAAATAGTTCCTGCCTTCTGAGGAAGTAGGACATGATGATGCCCTCACTCCTACAGGGAAATGTATGCCTGAATGGAATGACCTAGCTAAAAATTCAAAACTTTAAGCCTTTCACAAGCCAGGTGCATCAATTGTGGTGAAATTTGCTGTATGTCTGTGAAATAAGACCTAAGCATCTTTTCAAAGCTCAGTAGAGGGTATCAGGAAACTAAAGTGAAATGAGAGAAAAAAAGAGTTCTCAGTGATGTAAATGTCTGTGTAAAGACTGATTGGTCAAATACTTTCCACCAAAATTCTAAACCAATGTTTGCTATTGAATTAGAAAATAATTTGAATTTGAAATGAAGTTTTAGTGCTCCATGGGAGCATTTGCTGATTGCCACAGCTCCCCTCACATTTTTTTTTAACTGACACCTATAGATACCTCAAACAACACAGAATAGCTCTGTATTCAGCCCTGTAAAAATCCCATGATATCTATCCATTTTGTTTATCACCAGGTTAGATTAAGTGGTGCTAGAAGGCTAAAAGCATGTAATGGAGGATATATCACAAGAGTTAAAAGCCTTGAAATTATGGGATTTGAGCAGTTTCTTTGCAACCTGTGCTGCAGGTTGTGAACAATTTTCAAAAAACATCTCAATCTGCACCAGGAGAAAAATCTCTTCTTGACCCTAAATCTGAGTGATTAATTAACCTGCCTTGATTTAAAATAATTTTTATTAATTTACATCTGTTATTAATTTTGTCAATTGTTAACTATAGGGGGTGAAGATTTCCTAGGCAAGCAAAGTCGAGTAGATATTACTCAGATAACTCCAATGTGGGTGTGGTGTTGGTAAATAGTAGTTATGTTTTAGATTATCTGCTTTTGTAGTTTAATAAAGAATTCATGTTGTAAAGGTTGCAAATAAATGTGTATGGTGAATTAAATGTTCTCTGGGTAGTTCTCAATCAGTTTGAAAAAGCAGAATTGCCACTGTTCTGATCAAGACCCATTAGCTCTTATAGAGTTTTTATTCCCTTATTCTGCTTTTCAATTTATTAATCTTTACTTTCAAGATAACAAGAGTGACAGCTGTTTTTTTGCTGCCCCCAATTTCATTCTCCACCACTTCCCCCAGATCCAAGTTTTACCTGTTTCATTTGAGTGCTCTGTGGCTGCATCTGTTTTTCAAGAGAATACCTGTATGTCCTATGTTCTCTCCTGTTCCTTTTGGGCACTGGAAATAGACCATTCTCATGGCATGGATTTAAAGGGATACAGTTTTATGTAGTTAGGAAAACAATTACAAAATACTGGGTGACAGGACACTGGCTACTGTATTTTTACTGGTATCAACCATCAGTGAGCTGCTGCTGAAATTTGCCTCTGGTTACTCATGGGCAGCATTGCTGCTCATCAAGGAGGTGAGCAAGGATGAGCAGTGACAGAGGGAAGATGGTGAATGTTTATGAAGTTTTTTAACACTGTATTCCCTGCCACTGCCCACTCTATCCCTCCACCCAAAGTATTGCTACTCCAGCAGACTTACCAAGAAAAATATGTCTCTCTCCTTGAAGCTTCCACAGTCCAGTCAGTTATCCTTTGTAGCCTTTTTAGTTCATCATTTCCCATGATGGGGAAAACCTCCTGTAAAGGAAATGTAAAGGAACACAGATAGATGTAAATCCCATCTGCAGCATGCCCCAGGGGTCAGCAATCAGCTTTTGGCAGAGGTGAGGAAGGAGTCTAAGGATGGGAACAGCCTATTTGGAAAAGGATGACTATATCCCTACAGTGTACATTTCCTTGAGGTGAATTTTTTTTTTTTTTTTTGGTAAATAAATTTATATAGGTTTTCCCTAGTCTCATTTGTGTTATGTTACCAGCATATCAAGAGCAGTAAAAATCACCTAATCATTAAAGTCACCTAATTCATACCAGAATCATTATTATTTGGGCTAAGTATTGATTTATCTACCAGTAGTGAGTTATCTAAGAAAATGGTTTTCAGTATTTTATGCTCTTCAGAAAACATGCCTCATTCTGCCTGGAATGCATTCCAAATCCTCTGGTACCTAGAAACATACAATTTTTTTCTATTATTTCCTTTTTTTCCTTCAGAACTTCCAGTGTTTTGTGTTATAGTGCCACAAGTTTAATAGAATCTCTTCAGTGATGCCTCCTATTAAAGATTGTTTGGTATAAAAATATCTTCCTCATTTAGAAAAAATGGCAAAGATGAAGTCTATATCCAATCAATCAAAAAATTAATATTTAGCACACAGTGTTTTTGACTTGGCCATCTGATGTTAGAACAATTATTTATTAATCTACCATCATTCTCTTATCTTTTTTTCCCCTTTTCCCATTCATATACTTTGCAACTAAGCATAACATGCCTATACTTACATAATCTTTTCCTTTCCTCCTCCCTGAGAAAACAACAAAATGATGGGTTTTTTTTGCAAAGGCTAAGGATATTAAATGGCTACTGGCAGAAATTGTCTGAGGATCCCTGCCTCAACACTGAAACCTAATGAGAGCTCTGCAGACAGGAAATTTCTCAGGTTTCAACCTCTTTAGTTGTTCCCAAGGAAGTGGTTCTAGTGAGGACAAGATGCAAAGTAAATTTCTTCAGGCCATATTGCCATTGAGGAATGAAAAAATATTATGTGCTCAGCTATACATCATTGGTTGCAAATCTTCAATGCATTAAGGGAAAAATTTTCTCAGAGAGAACCATGCCTTCCAAAGCAAGCCAGAGCTGGGATTTTTCCTGAGGAAAGGCTGATTTCTGGGAGAAAAAAATCCCAGTTCAGTGAGTCAAATCTGTACCAAAGGGCTTGTGGTTTGGTTAACATGTAGGATTTAGCCATGGAACAACAAATGTTGTATCATGAGAACCTGATTTTTTTTTCCTGCATGATTTAATGTCTTGCAAAAGCATTTCATTAACAGTAGAAAGGGCATAGGTTATTGCTCTGAATTTTATGTTTGGTCTATGCTGGCATTAGAAATATTCAGGAATAGGTGCAAAAGATCCATAGACTCTTACCTAAATATGTGCAGTTCTGTGGTCCTTCTCTGCATGAAACTATTGACAAGGAATCAAACCCTGGGGATGGCTGTCTGTTACATAAAAACTGAATGATTAATTTATAAGGCCTTGGCTTTGGTTTTATGAAATCCATATTAGAACTAATTGCTTTAATAGCTAAACCAACAGACTGATAGCTCTGATGAACATAAAGGCAGTTCTCTAGTCCTACAGGTGATCAATTCACAGCTGATCCATTGAGATAAGTGAAGAACAAATCTTTCTCAAATTCCAGCAGCAAACATTTCTAAGACTAGTTTTTTTTATGCCACTCTTTCCTACAAATGTCTAGTAAATATTAACTGCCCTTGCTGCTGCTGCTAATGAATAAAGTGGAGTTTTCAAGGTGTCCCTATGAATGGAGCCCATGAGTTCTTTTCTCCCTCTGGCTAATAGATCTATAGATGCTGACTTTAATAAATAGAAAAATAAATAAATAGATAAATAAATAAATAAATAAATAAATAAATAAATAAATAAAGACTAGCAGCAGCAGGATACTAGATAGTTCTGCACAAGTAATCTGACCTGACATTTGGAAGCTCATGTAGTCTCTTTTAGCTCAGTGACCTTTGCTGGAAAAATGAAGTACTGTAGGTGGGATCTGATCCAATACTCACTGAGGCAAATTAGAGCTTTCCTTTTACTTCACCTACATTTTGACTGGGACCACAAGAGATGTAAATGGGAGTGCAGGACTTAATGTCAGCCTGACTTTATGAACTGCATGACAGCCTAGAGAGATGAGACTGTCTCCAAAAGAACCTGACTAAAAATCTATTACAGCTAATGTCAGAGAGGGGGACATCTTTGAGAAAGATCACATAGGGAAGGAATCAGTATGTCCTTTGTGGGTGTGCACTGTGAATCAACAGAAGTAGCTGAAGAGAGATTGGTCTAAGTTAGCAAACTTAAGTTTATTTTCTCCTGTCTAGAAAGGAAGATCTTTACCATTCTCACGATCCAGACCCATAAATCACTGCATGGTAAGGGTTGGTTTCTTCTTAATGACTAAATAAGGGTGTATTACTATGCTAGTGTACTGTGTTGTGTGTCAGCATCCATGGCTACCACTCTACATACTGGTCCATTAAATTAAGGATAAGGTGCAAATGGAAGTCATTGTTGTCTGTTTAAAATGTGTAATTCAGCAAAGTGAGAGACAGCTGTTCTGGCTGCTGTGTATTGACAAATAATTGTTCCCATGAGACAAGTGAGCTGAGCATGCAGTACTTCTCATAATTAAACAGCCCATGTCTGGTATGATGGACAGCTGGAAATGATGTTTTTTTTTCTACATCTTGGGCATACATTTCTGTGTACTGCTATTACTTGCTGTTTTATGGAGAGGATCCCTGGAGATTTTCTTCTGTCTCTTACGACTCAGCAACCCAGTGCTTTATGTGTTTCTCTGACTGTATATAAATCCTTCAAATGAATCTGAAAAAAATGCAGGGTCTGTAATCTGGTTCAAAAGATTTTAAATCACTTTGACATCTCTGACATCTTTAACTACCAAAAAATGCAGACACTTTTACCATTGCTTCAAAGACCAAGTGACAATAATAGCCTTTGATAACTGGGTGCTGGTGACCCAGTCCTGCCTGGTATTGATGAGTTGTGTGTTCCATTTCCATGGAAACGAAAGAGAATCAAGGGATTAAGGCTGATGTAATTTACATTTCCTTGTATTCATTAAGGGAAAAGTATTATTTTAAAATAAACTGAAACACCTGTTGATTGCAATAAGTTTTTAGCTTTATGTATTACAGACATCAATAGTACATCTTCATGCAAATCTGAATGCAAACCTCATAATAATTGTATGTCTTGTTTAAATACTCTGGAAAGAAAGATTTGTCTAGGTCGCAGTTGCAGCTACTTTTCAAGAAAAGTGCTACTCTGAGGTAGCTAATGAAGTGTTTGACCTGACTAAAGAAAATCTTTCTCTGTCCACATATTACTCAAACCCTACTTTAAATGATTGTGCTTGTCCTCTTATTTTAAGCTGTGTTCCAGCAGAGCACTTAATGAGAAGTAAAAAAAGAGTTGTGGAATTAAAAAATTATAAAACCCTGCCTTATCACTGTAAACACATTGGAGGGAGGTATGAACCTTGACTGGCATCCTCAAATGCCTGGAACATTACTGCATTTTGCATATTCATTGCAATAAGCTTCACAGAATTGAAGAATTGCCCAAGTTGGAAGGGACCTCAAAAGATCATCTGCTCCAGTCTTTCTTGGGAAAGGGAGACTACATGGGGTTTTCTGGTATCCTGTGTAACTGCATGTTGAAAACCCACAGAGGTGGGAACTCTACCCTATCCCTGGGGAGGTTGCACCAGTGATCAAATGTTCTCATGGCAAAAAAATATTCATATGTTGAGATGAAACCTCTTCTGGTGCAACTTGTACTTAGTCCTTGTCTTCTCCGTGGGGCTCCTCATAAAGCATCTGTCTTCTCTAGTGCTGTCATTTAGGTACTAGAAAACTGACCAAGTCCTCCCCAAAGCTTCACTTCCTTAGGGAGAAAAGACTGAATGTCTTCAGTGTTTCCACAGGTTCCCCATTCCTGTGATGTCCCATCCCTTGGATCATCTTTGGGTCCTTCATTTGGACCTTCTCCAGTCAGTCTGCATCTTTCTTGAGTTCTGGGGACCAGAAATGGACACAGTACTCCAGGCACACCTAACAAATGTTGGATAGAGTAGGGTTTCGAGTTTCAATCCTTGCTGGTAGCCCTCCTGCAGGTGCAGCCCAGGAGCCAGGTTCCCTTTGTTGCTGCAGTGGTGCCCTATTTGCTTATTCAGCTTGTTGTCCACCAGCACCCACAGGTCTCTTTTAGCAAGGCTGAACCAGACAGATCCTAACCTGCACTGAGATCTTTGGTTATTTTGTCCTGAGTTCAGAACTTAGCACTTGTTTTTTTTTTCAAACTTCATGCTGTTCTTGCCAGCCCACTCTTCCACCTGCCCTGGTCATTTCATTTGGCAATAAAGTCCTTTTTCACCAGGCTGCAGGTGAGTTGCTTTTATAAAAGCATTCACATATTTTGTGAGAGCAGAGAAATGCACCCTATTATCTACTGCATGAATCCTTCCATTTGTCTTTGCAATGCACTCAGAGCTCCAGGGCATGGTTTTGATAAATAATTTAGGGCTAATCCTGGAAATGCTTTGTGTATGGAGCTGCCATTGAAATCGATGGGTGTTCTAAACATGGAGAACTTGCCCTAGTGGGCCCTTAATCTTGCTGTAAACCAGAGAGGCATTTGTTTTGCAACTGAGTGTTTGGAGGAATAATGAGAGCATGTGTATTGAGGTTTTATTTTTCATCATTCTTTGCAACAAGGTAGGACACTGTAATGTTTATATTCATCATCTATGCAATATAAGAAAACAATAGTGGATTTCTGGAGATATTATTTTCTTTAGTTTATAACCAAGTCACTGTTGACTATCAATGGCTATCATTTTTTCATCAATCAGAACGTGAAAGACATACCTCAACAGTCATTAAAATGCTTGTAATCATCATTATATTGCCCTGCTTCTACTAGTCTGCTTACATGAATATAAGTAATCAGAGTAACTCTGACATTCTCTCTCAGTAAAAGTGTCAGAGATAAAACTGCAAGCAATCCAAGGCTACCTCATAAGTATAAATGACTAAGGTAACTAATAAAAACCAACCATGAAGGATATCATAATAACTTACAAGATAAAGCTTATTGAGAAACAATAGTGTTCTGAAAATTCTGTATGAAAAAAACCTTCTTTGCATTGCCAATGTCTTGATAATTTCTTTGAAATTGCCAGCTATTTTATCATCATTATTATAAGATTTTTTTAAAACAAAATGGTAATTCAGCTTAAAGGTCAGGAAACATAAATAGATAAAACCTTCCTTTAGATGTATTGTCTGCATATAAAATAAAGTTTTTAGTTCTCTTTGGAATGAAAGTTTGAGTTAATCTCTCATTTTTTAATGCTGTTATTTACAAAGCAAAAGGTTCTGTGTGTCTCAGTGGGCTAGAGTAGATTATTAAAAAGCCAGATATATCCTATCCTAAACTGAAGTGCTGATTTACTTGCTATTTTTTAAAATGCGCTGTGGAGAGTTCTCCATATTTTATTTTTCTCATCAGAGAAAAGCTGCACTGATAATGTGGGCCCACCCCAGTGTTGTGGACCCATGGAGCTGTGCCAAGCCCAGCCTTCCCCCAGCAGACCTGCATGTGTCACATAAGACAGAACTGCCTCCATGGGGACTCCAAAATGAATTGGTATCTTCCAAGCAGTGTGAAGTGATGGGCCAGAGGCTGAAATTTGGGGTTGTTTGTTTGTTTGTTTGTTTGAGACCCACGTTGGGGCCCAGTTAGAACATCCTTATTCCCTGCTCTGGGTCTGCCTGACATGAACCAGAGATCTGATCCCAGAGATGTGTCCTGACCTCTGGCGCTGCACCTGGGCAGGGCAGCTGCAAAGTCACCCCAGCTTCTCTCTTTACTAAGGGAGCATTTGAACTGTGGGGTGTAAGCTGACTGGTTAATAGCCTTTTAAAAACTCTTTTTACCTGTTTTATCTTCCTTTCCTCTTCTTTTTTTTTCAGTGAGTGGTGGACAAACATGGCAGGGTATGAAATACTGTAGAATTAAATACTATGATATATACATGAATTTGTGTATGCATTCCCTCTTAAAATCTCTGAAACATGAAAATGTTTCTGGTTAGTAAATATTGATATAAATGTATTTCTAATATGTGGATACAATTTTGGTTGGACAAATTAAATAAAATGCTCCTGCACGAATAAAATTTCTCTTCACAGAACACACTATTTGAAATTAACAATATTTGCTCAAAATTTTTGTTAGCTTTTATTTGAAGTTTCAATGTTTGCATGATTTTCATGGGCTTATCATTTTCTCACACCTTTTTGTTCTCAAATTGCAATCTTTGCCCAGTTGTGTTTTGCTTGGCTTTATTTTTAGCACATCCCTCCATCCTGGATCACAAATACTCAGGCTAAAATCCTTGAGGCAGTGTGGGAGAGGAGAGAAAGCTGGCTGAAGAAAAGCAGCCTCACAGTCTTGTGAGTACCAGCATTTCCAAACCTTTTCATCACATTTTCAATTGAAAAGCATCACATCCTTTTGTTATATAAAAAACTCCAAACCCACAGGAATAGAAAAAGAAAATAATTCCTTGTCCTATGAACATATCTATGTTTCATGGTACTGGCTCTATAATTGCACTCTGTGTTGTACCATCCTAATTTTACACCTGGCAGATGTGGCCAATGAGGGTGTCTTCAGGTGAGAGTCTTTTGAGACAGAACAGTAATTCAATCCCTATGCCCATTGGTACTGAGGCTGTCCTGCACCAGTTGTCCACAGGACTGCTGCTTTATCCCAGATGTGTAAAGGGTATGGCATGCAATTTACTGTAGCTGTCACTTTAAACTATATTTGGTTGGAACAAGAAGTCAACAGAAATCAGCCCTTTCATTCAGAAGGAAATGTCTGGTATTTATCTTGTTTTGATAAGAGGGGGATGGGGAAAAAGAACCCCAAAAACTTTAGAATTTGATTTAAAAATCTAAGAAATCCTTTGAAATTCTGCATTTTAAAATCCCAGGACATAAATTTTATGTTTGGCTGAAGATTATCAGACAGCCTTGTTCGTCCAGCTGAACATCAAAATTGAACACCACCGTGCCTGAGTTTTACCTTCTGGCATTTGAAGCTGGGTATCTGAATGCTTTTACTTTCTCTAAAGTAATGGAGGTGAACAATAATGTGAATACCAGCCTGTGTCATGCTCCTGGATCATAAGGGAGAAAAATATTGCATCGTGAAACATAGCACTCAGGCAGAAAGACAGGCTTGCATTATCAGCCCTGTAACCTCCACAGAGCAGTATGGCATTTCATTCTGAAATGATTCATACCAGTTGCACCCAACCTTAATAAGACCAAGTGTTTTTATTGGCCCTTGAGAAAGACACAGAAATACTGGAGAACACTCAGTAAATAGTCAGGTAAAGAAAGGATTCAGGAACAGGGAAACAAACCTTGTGATGGCTTGTGAAGTTTACAGAGTTCAGCCCAACCAGTTTGCCAAAGAGGTACTGGAAGCTGGCTGCAGGAGACAGGTGCTCACATAGAGCTGCTGCACAGGGAAAAGAAGTTTGAAGTGAAAAAGAGAATTTTCAACTGTCCACGGGAGGATATGACTGATTTCACTGGCTGAAAATTTAAATTTCAGTAATCACATTTTGAAATATTATATGATATACAATTAAAAATCAATGCCTTTTTTTAAGCTTTGTTTTTGAAAGTGATGCTTTCCTTTGTTCTTATCTGGGTCTACAAGTACAGCTGGTAGCACTTCTCTGGTTTATTAAAAACCATCAGCTTATAGTTTGTTTCAGAAATATGAACAACAGATTTTCTATAGCTAAATTCCATTTCTTGATGAATGGAGGTTAACTGGATCAAGACTGCAAGATACGAAGCTTTCAATTTGTTTGACCTCATCTTCTAAAAATGCCTTAATCTGTGGGTTTCTATGCTGAGATTTATTTCCAGCAGGCCAATCCATCATCCATTTTGTTTTATCTTTAAAAAGTGAGTGCAATAGAGCTACCTAATAGCAAAGAGTAAAATTAATGAAGATATTTTGCATCTGGTCTATGAGAAATAATTGAACTATTTAAAGAAAAGAAGCTAAATTGAATAAAAGATGCTACCTAAACTGTGGGAAAGCAATAAATATCAGCTAGAAACTACAGATAATGGTATCATACTTGCATCTATTGCCTTCAGTTATAAAGTATATCCAGAATTTTATAAATTGGTTTTTTTTTGCAGAACATAATTTATTAGCTGTGCTCAGTGTTTATTTCTGCCTGAAATATGAATATATTGTATTAGAAATGGTATTACTATCAAAAGAAAGAAATTTGAAAAAGCTTAAAGGATATTATTAATGATATGCTGGCTTATGACCATCTTTTTTTTTTTATGATTTTCTTTGAATGAAATTTTTTGTAAGTAACATTAGTTGTCTGCTGGGGGGCTGAGTGGGAGGTAGAACAAACTCTTCCATTAAAAAAAACAAACATAAGACTTATGTTTTTAGTCTTGCTTTGAAATCTGAAACTACTCAATAACTTTACATGACAATTAAAATCCATTACTGAAGAGATTTCCTAAGACAGTTTCTCTTTACTAGCTGCAAGGGGAGGGCATGAACACCTGGAATAATTTGGGGTCTGGATTTAATGGCTGTATTGGTTTTGCATGGCCTGGTTTATGGCAGTGAGAGGCTACAAGGGTGGCTTCCATGAAAAGCTGCCAGAATCTTTCACCATATCCAGCAGAGCCAATTCCTGGTGACTCCAAGGATGGATGTGCCTCTGGCCAAGGTTGGGCCAATTAGAAATGGTGGTAACACTTCTGTGGTAACAGAGGTAAGAAGGAAGAAAAATGAGTGGTTGTGGAGTTGTAACTGCAGCCAGAGAAGAGCAGAGCCAGACTGTGAGAGAAACAGCCCTGCAGACACCAAGGTCAGTGCAGAAGGAGAGCAGCAGGTGCTCCAGGTGCCAGAGCCAAGATTCCCCTCCAGCCCCTGGTGCAGAGCATGGTGAGGGAGCTGTGTCCCACAGCCCCTGGGGAGCCATGGGGATGCAGGGATCCACCCACAGCCCATGGAGAGTCATGGGGATGCAGGGATCCACCCACAGCCCCTGGGGAGCCATGGGGATGCAGGGATCCACCCACAGCCCATGGAGAGTCATGGGGATGCAGGGATCCACCCACAGCCCCTGGGGAGCCATGGGGATGCAGGGATCCATCCACAGCCCCTGGGGAGCCATGGGGATGCAGGGATCCACCCACAGCCCATGGGGAGCCATGGGGATGCAGGGATCCACCCACAGCCCATGGAGAGCCATGGGGATGCAGGGGATCCACCCACAGCCCCTGGGAGCCATGGGGATGCAGGGATCCACCCACAGCCCCTGGGGAGCCATGGGGATGCAGGGATCCACCCACAGCCCCTGGGGAGCCATGGGGATGCAGGGATCCATCCACAGCCCCTGGGGAGCCATGGGGATGCAGGGATCCACCCACAGCCCCTGGGGAGCCATGGGGATGCAGGGATCCACCCACAGCCCCTGGGGAGCCATGGGGATGCAGGGATCCACCCACAGCACATGGAGAAGACCCACACCAGAGCACGTGGATGCCTGGGAGGAGGCTGTGACCCTGTGGGAGACCTATGGAGAGAGGCCCTGCACCCAGGCCAGAGCAGCCTGTCCTTGGAAGACTGCACCCCATGGAGTGACCCACACTGCAGCAGTTTGGGGAGGACTGATCCCATGGGATGGACTCACTGCAGCAGGTCACAGGGAGCTTTTGCTCCTGAGCTGAGCTCACATTGCAGAGTTCACAGAACTGCCTCCCATGGATGAACCCCACGGTGCAGCAGGGGAACTCCTCTCCCTGAGCAACAGGAGAAGCCTTGGGTGATGAAATGAGCATAATCCCCATTCTCTGTCCCCTTGCACTGCTGGGGTAGGGGGTTAGAGCTGAGAAGGAGGAAGAGGGGAAAGGTGTTTGTAAGAGCTTATTTTACTTCTCATTATCCTGCTCCAATTTTGTTAGTAATAAATTCACTTTATGCCTCTGTTTTGCCCTTGACGGTATTTGATGAGTGATCTCTCTCCTGGTCCTTATCTCAATCCATGAACCCTTTGTTAAATTTCTCCAGCTGCAGAGGGGAGTGAGCGAGCAGTTTTGGTGAGTGCCTGGCATCTGAACAGCATCAACCCATGACAATGGCCTGAGCTCATATCATGAAACCATTGCCTTGGCTTTTGTTTTTAACATTCATCTATTCTCTTTTCTTCTGGTATGGTCTTTGGGAGCCATGGAGCGCCAGTTCCTGGGAGCAAGCTCAGGAAATGAATTAGAGGGCAGGAAAGTCCAAGGCATTATTTATAGTTTGTTTAACCTTATTCCTCTGCTTTATTGATAAGAGACTTTATCCAAGCTTCAGATTAAAACCCAGACTCCCTAGACATAAATAAATGTTGGTTTGTTTGGGGTTTTTTTATGCCTAAGAGCAGTATAAGGCAGCCAAATATTGTGTTCTGGTTTGACCTGCTGCCTGATCCTTAGCTTGCTTTAACAGTGATTCAACTGCAGTTGTTCCTACACTGGCCCTGCTTCCCCTCCTTTGAGGGAGGAGCAGCAGGACAATGGTTCAGTTTCCTTGCTCTTTTTGGTGAGACCTATCACCTGCTTATGAATCTTTACCAATTAATGTCAGACCATCACTGAACAGCTATTTGGGCTGTGGTTGTGCTCCTTTGAAGTCTAGTATCAGTCCCTTTCAAACATTCTGCCCCTAGGGCAAGCTACCAACAAAAATGCTGGTCACTTAGTAGCTACAACCAGCCTCAGAAACACTCGTATCTCACAGCCCAGCTTTTGCTCTCGATACTAGAACTTGTGCTGCAGCTCTGTCCATCTGTTTGTGTCTCCTGTGTCACAGGTGGCCTCCACCAAAACACTGTAGTGCTGTTTGACCTGGCTTTTAGCATCCTCCTCCAAAAGACAAGTGCTGAGCCTTCCTGCACTGTCCAAAGCTCTTTGCACCTTCCAATCTCAAGCTTTGCTGTGCCTCTCATTTCTTAGGTACTTCTGAGACAATGGCAGAGGCTTCCTTTCTGCTTATATCTGTACAATGTGTCTTCTAGAATAATTTCTGACTCCCTTACTGTGCTTCCCATAGCAATCTGGCATGTTCTCAGCTGAGGCTGCCCTTCTCACACTGCCCTGCAGGATCTTGTGCGAGGGGCTATAGGTGCTAATTGCACATCAGGGACAGCACACACCTTCAACAGCACATCAAATAATCCAAACCAGCAAAAAACCCTCCAATAAAACTGTTGTCTAGTGCTCCTGAGAACAGGCCATTTGTCTCTCTGCTCTGTGCTGGTTGACAGCTTATAAATGTGTACCAGGTCAGCTCAGTTTGTTGTGCTGCAGGAGCACTGCATTTTTCCTGGTCACTGACCAGCACTGCTATGTGCATCTTCTTTTGCTGCTGCCCAGCAGGAGAGTCAAGCTGCTGCTTCTGAAAAATGGGAAGCAAAGCAGACACCAGCTGGCAAAGAGGGAGGAGAGAAAGCATGTGGATCTTAGCCTGTGGGATGACAGTAGGAAAGGAAGGAATTTAAATGAAATGCTGGAATGACAGTGGGGAAGGTTGGGGGAATGCAGGAGACCAGCAAGATTTGGAACGAGGAGGAATGGGAAAGGTGTTTGGGGAAGACAGGAAGGAGGAGAAATATACAGGATATATTAGGACTTATTGTATAATTAGAGAATAGAGAAATGGCAAACAGGACAAAATTACAGATAAAAGAAAAACGTTAGAATGTGGAAAAAGACAAAAATTGAGAAATAGGGAAAATTACCAAGAGAGACTAGAATTACTCAGTTCACTTTAGTTGTGGGTCAGTCTATTGTTTTTCTGTTGTCCTGTTGATGTTTTAATTTGTTCTTAGACCTAGTGTCTCTTACTGCAGTAACAATGGCTATATTTTGAAAGTATAAATTTGGCAAGAATTTAGTAAGCTGTTAACTAAATGCATCAGACAAGATTGATGAAGAACAGCTTTCTCCAGAACAATAGTTCTTTTGAAATCTAATGCTTCATGGAACTTTCTGTGATGGGAGCATGGGAATGACTAATGTTTCTCTTTTACAGTGTTGAAATATTTATATCAATTTGACTTGACTTACTTAGTAAAGATAATATAGTCTCTAAGGTTTCAATACAAGAGTTTAAGTGAATTGAGCTAGAATGCTGAATATTGAAATGAAATACTGAAATGAAAGGTTTTATTAATTATTTGAATTCTTCTGAGATGTTTATTTGTCTTCAGTTTTTTTACTGAACAATATAAAATTTCAGAATTCCTTGTGGAATGCAAGAACTGATTCCAAGTCATGTACAGAAATAACTTCTCATACTTTCTTAGCTAGTTGATTTAAAAATTAATAACTCAATTTCTTAAACACTGAAATAATAGATTACAAATTAGAAAAAGCTGGCTACAATCTTCTAGCTCAGTCCTTTACATAATAGAATGTCACTTGAGCAATTCCTGTTTTAACAAAAGCCTAGTGCTTAGAATGTGATTTAATATAGCAAACCCACTGTAAATCATGCTGTATTGTCCCTTATAATTAGTTTCAATGTTGCAAATTTATGCCTCATTGCCAATGCAAATCTACTTTCCCTTTGTCTCCAGCCACTATGATTTTTTTCTGTTTCCTTATATTAGATTAAAAAAATAAAATTGTTCTTCTTTTCAGTGTTATAGGCTGGGATTATGTCATTATTTAGCTTTCCCTGACACCATAAGTCAACAAAAACCTTGATATCTTGGTAGCAAATACAGAGTTTGTAATAATCAATATTCTGATGTCTACACTTGTAAGGTGATAGTCAGCCTTTGTGGCTAATTTTAGGCTTTGGGCACCTACAGCTCAGGTTTAGCTGTTGCCACCACATCAAGTTCAGGTATTGTCTAGATTCTTACCTTTTGTTAATTAATCAAATTCTTCACAGATATTTATTTGATTTCAATTTTTCCTGCATGTTATGAAATTTCAGAATTTCTTGGGGAGTAAAAGACCTTATTCCAAGTCATCTGCAGAAATAATTTTTAATACCTGTTTAGCTAATAGATTTTAAAATTAATGAAAGCTTGGTTTCTTGACCACTGGAATACTAGATTATAAGTCTGGACTACCTGGATACAATCCTCTGCTGAATCTTTTATATAGTGAAATATTTTAATATATACAAGCATGTAATTTAATTTATCAGGAAAAAAATCAGTTGCACTTTCCATCTCTCCAGCTTATCAAACTACATGTCCTAGAGAAATTTATATTAATATATTAATATAATTACTGTTCATTCTACTAGCCAAATTTATATTCTCATCTAGACCTCTCAAAATGCATCAGCCTTTTTAACATGGAGCTTTTAAGCAAACAGCCACAGATGACTAAAATTAATGGTTTAGTAGGGCCAGTAGAGAACTCAAGAGACTTGTCTTTGATTTATTGAGTGGGTAATAGTTCTTTCTCATTCTACACTGTAACATTCCCAAGTTCTGGTTTAAGTCTTTGTTGTGAGAACAGCAATTTGAAGGATGATGCCAAAATGATTAAACTTATTTTTCAAAGCTCTCTTTCTCTCCCTTGCTTCCATCTAGTTTTTAGGTTCATAAGCAACAGAAAAATTGTTGTTCTTCACATTAATTAAAAAAACCCAAACATTCTTTGTCCTCTACTGAAATAGTGAACTCTATCTGCTTCTTTTCATCTCCTAAAAAGAGTCTGAGAATTTTTTAAATTTTAATAGTTTAATTTCTGTATGAAATACACACACATGTTATATAAGTGTTTGAGGCTGATTCTGCATAGTACAATGCTATTTTTATTAATATGCAAACTATAATTTTATCTGAAATAAATCAGTTATCTATATTACTTAGGTAAACTCATCAACTGGGATTTATGTAGAATATTCATTCTGCTGAATTTCAGTGATATGACAGGCAGTTACAGTCCTGTTAGAACACCACAAAAAGATCACAAGGAAAACAAGAAAGAAAAGTGGAAATAGAATTGAATAAGGATAGCACAGTTTGTGTCAGGGTGAAAGAAAATTATTCTAAAATGATAGCCAGCTCTTACTCAAATACTCAGATGAGTTTTGAAGGCTTTTGCTGTTTGCAGAGGCAGCAGTCCAGGGGAATGCTGCATATCACCTGCCAGCAATACAACAGTGTACTACAAGGAAAAGCTGTGGGATTTGCATGTAGCAGCAGAAAGAGAGATATCATAAATAAATTACTGCTCCTCATCTGCCAAATTTCTGAGAAATGCTTGTTTGTTAATGTCCCCATGCCTGGAGTCCATCAGCCTACCATCAGTTTCCCTGAAGACTACTGTCTGCTAATGTGTTCCCTCTGCACCCAAAGGCAGTTGCAAAGGCACCTGGGCAACTTAATTTTCACTTGTTTTGGATAGTACTGGATGTGTCACTGTCCCTTTGCTGTCAGAGGATTCTAGACTTAGAGCAGATGTATGACACTTCTGACTTCAAGTAACCTCTGTGGGTGTATGGATGGTGGGATTGGCTCTGCTGGGGAGTGAGAGCTAGACCCAAGTAGGAAATCATTGTTGACAGTCTGTGACAATCATACCCATGTTTTCCTAATACTGGGTGATACTTTAGCCATGACAAACTAAGCAGTGCAGAAGTGGCATACCTATGCACAAGGATGCATAAAAGTAAAGTAACTCTGTATGATTTTTTTTTAAAATGTGGTTTCCTCAGAGTTTCTGGTTGTTGCACCAGGAAACATCAAACACACCCTTTTCCTTGTGTAAAATGCAAATGAAAGAGAAGACTAAATGGGTCTGGTGCAAAATAAAAAAGTGGTGCACATTAGGTAATTATGGTAAGTTTGTCTTTCTTACTGCCTAAGGAAAATTACTCAGCATGGGTCAGATTCTCAGCTGACACAGTTGGTGCAGATTCACTG
Source organism: Muscicapa striata striata (assembly GCA_030060385.1). Lineage (NCBI taxonomy): Eukaryota > Metazoa > Chordata > Aves > Passeriformes > Muscicapidae > Muscicapa > Muscicapa striata. The sequence goes on from JAREIS010000102.1 coordinate 692,135, forward strand.
AAACAGAAAGAAGGCTGTATCTATAAATATTTTGCCTGTTCAGAGTAACTCTGAGATGAAAAATAATATAGCAGAGGCCATCCTTTACTAAGTTGTTCTTCTTACTCCACATACCACCTCTGGTGAACTCCAGGCATATTTAATTATCTTACCATATGTTGCCCTCCTCAACAGACATGTTTTAATAAGTTTACTCTGGACTCTTCATGAATAATTGAAGACTGGAAGGGGTAGAAGCAGAGAAGGTTGGGTTTTTCTTTTTTCTTCAAGCCAATCCCCCAGCAGACTCAAGATTTAGTATTTACCAGCAAAGATTTTTGTTTCTTTTCTAACTCTGCTCCTACATCTTCCCTCAAAAATCCTCTCAGTTTTAAAGTTTCTACAGAAAACAGATTGAAGCAGGTTGCAAACAGCAGGTAAAGCATATCATGTCTCTTAACAAACTAAAATGTGTGTTGCAATCTGAGTTCTATGTTTTTTCTTTGGTCAACAGCAGAAGAGTTTAAGCCAAGAGCAAAAAGGCTTAGGAAGCCAGTTTATCCCATCCTCCCTTGGGTGTCTAGGACCAGTGTGATGGGCTGGGGTGAGTCTATGTCCAGTCATTAAAAGAGTCAAGGTGATCAACTTGCACTAGACAAGCATTTTATTGAGCCATAGCGTCAGCTTGACTCCATTAATAGCAATGAAAAAGAAGTAAAGGAGAACAGAAAAGTTTAGTTTAATAATAAAAAAGTAAATCTGGAAGCCTTGATCTTTTGTAATCCTGGCCCAATATAGCTGCTGTAATGGCACATAGACTAGGACCTTAATCTGCAGGTGCGTGTGGATGAGAAGCTGACATAAAACAAGCAGTTTAATTCAAACTGCTTGCTCTGGCCTACCACTGCAGAACCATAGATGTTTTGACAAGCTATGTTTTGGAAACAAAATTTCTTGGTCAGCTAACTGACTTTTCAGGTCAAGTTTCACTGATTGAAGAGGCCAAGAGCAGAAAGCTTTAATTTGTGATTCTGTAAATATTGTATGGAGGTACATACATCAAGCTCACCAGGGAAGTGGTAGCAACACCAGCCTGACAGAGTTCAAGGAACACTTGGACAACACTCTTGAGCACCTGGTGTGACTCTTGGGGATGGTGCTGTCCAGGAGTGGGAGTTGGACTTGATGATCCTAGTGGGTCCCTTTCAACAAAGATTGTTCTGTGATTTTGTCATCTATAGACAAGGTGCTGCTATTTCTATTTAATGCCATTTTTGTTTGTTAATCTGGAGGACATATAATTGGCAGATATAGCAGAAAATAACCCTCCTTCCAAAGCAAAGCTAACTGCTGTGTCCAATGCCTGATGATTCTTGCTGCAGTAAAGGTGAGAGATTTTTGATAAAAATTTTCTTTTGGAGACTTGAGAAACATTCTACTGCTTTGAACTGAATGGAAAATAAAGATGTACCTCTAACTAGAAAAAGAATACAGTTCTTTTATCAATAAGGAATCAGATTTATTTTGAAAGGAATGGCAAATTAGATTTTTCTCTCAGTTCTTTGAGGTCTGAGATATTTTATTTTTCATTTTTAAATGTTTCCACATACTGCAGTGTCAGTGGGGAGTGTGATTTGTTCTTCCCCTTTTGCTGAGTTCACACGATGCCACTCCTGTTACTGATGCAGTAGTGTCGGCTTGACTCCATCAATGGCCATTGAGCATTAAACCCTTCTGCCACCTGGCATCTTTCTTTCACTGCATCTATTGCTTGCAACAAAGCAGTCAGATAATTTTTCTCTGTGGCTGGCACAGCAGAAGATGTGGTAGGAGCTGGTCTGACAGAGCAATGATGGATGACCATAATCATCCCTGTCTGGATAGAGAGTGTATCTCCTACCAATTTGTTCTGTTTCTGCCAGCTAGAAAAGCAAACTAACAAAATAGCTGGATGGCTCCAACATGGCAACAAACTTCTGCTCCAGCTACTAGAATTGTTTGACACCTATTTGCCATGTGAATAAAGAAACCTAAGCTTCTTTATCTAGCTGAACTAACCAGGTTGCCTGTTATTTCAGTAGAATTGCTAAGCAGGCAGGAAATGTAAAGAAACAAAAGGAGTTAATTCTGCAGTGCTGGATGTGCCTCACATCTCCCAATCTCATGTCATGACCAAAGCCACAGCTTTAAAACAGGAAGGACAGTCTTCAAGCTCTTCTGTTCCTCAAGCTCATTTCATATTTTCAACACGTACAGTTTGCCTGTAGACAAATGGTTATAAGGTGGCAAAGCGTTTGAGCCTGGAAGCAAGAATTTCTCTGAGTTGTCCCACTAAAGTTGGCTGAGGGCACCAAGGCGGTGAGGGAAGACAGGACAAACAACTCCAGTTGCTCATTGCTTGTTGCCAAACGAGGCATTCAGGAAAATTAATCACTTCAGTCCTGCTCAACCCAAACACACTGGACTCATTGCAAGGCTTCTCAGAAACCATGTGTCTACTCTGAAGAGCCCAAGGCTGATAATTTCTTTCTTGCAGAGAGAGGCTTGAGACATCTGTCTCTCCCAGTTATCAAAGACCAGCCCCACATTCAATGGACTGTAGGTTCACTGTCAATATGGCAAATTCTCATGATTTTATCAAGAGTTTTCTCATATTCAGCTGTTCTAAAAGGTTCTGGAACCAAGTGATAACATGTCAGTCTTGGATTTAATTTTCAGCAGCACAGCATTTTTATTTCTTCTGGCTGGGAAAAGAGCTTGAAGTTGGACATTCAGAAGGACTGATGAAAAAATCTCTATTAGCTGTTTCAATTATTGGTGTTTTAAGAACATCATATAATACCTTCCAAGCTGACTTGTAGCTTTGTTCAGTTTCTAGCTAAATGTTTCCTTTTGATGGTTCCCTATAAGGTGCAGAGCATGTATCAGGTGAACAGTGGTAAAGGCACTTTGCCCAGGGAAGAGATATTTTTGTTGAAAGAGTAAGTGCACAGGATGGATAAAAATCAGTATTCCTTTTGAAATATAAACATGGAAGCATTTAGTTTGAGATGGCTTTTAAAAGTCAAATCTTCTCATAAATTCTGAGAAAAACTAAAGCATAAAAAAATTATATCATTTTTATACAAAATAACTTACAGTGACTGTTTCATCCAATTAAGAAGTAGCTAGATATCCAGAAGTGTACTGTGATCATTACTGTGATCAGTTGCATAGGTCCTTGCTTTTTTTTTTTTATATTTGGGGTGACCTATTTAAAATTAAAGTCTTCCGCAGATGCTGCATAATATATTGCAAGTTCTCCATGCCGTGACAGTCTGGACAGTTCCCAACCACTGTGAAGGTTTTCCTGTCAAAGCAGCAAGGTTTTATGGTCTTTCCTAGAAAAGTACAGGTTCTTGAAGCCATTGAATACATTCCCACTCCAGGAAATCTGCTACAGAATAACCTATCTTCTCTGAAGCAGATGGGTATTTTCAAAATCAGCATTTGCTTATCCAACTGATCCATTTTAAATTTACTCTTTTACAGAAATTTCTTCTGGTTACTGGTTTGATTTGGGTTACTGAGGCTGTTAATTATCTGGGACTGTACTACAGTTTAGACTTCACGGTTATGTTTTTATTGTCAATTTTGGGAAGCTGGAAGAAGTACTTTACTTAGAGGTATTTCCCACAACTCCTGTTGATTCTTGTTCAAGATCATGAGTAACTATTTATTGTCCTGCTGCTTTTTATCTGGTGGAGGATAAATCATCTTAGTGCACAGATTGCAGCCAGGTATATCTTTCCGGCGGCAGATTTTTCCAGGACACAGTGCAAAGTAGAAGAAAGTTGTTTTTTCATCCTTATTCTCTGTGCCTACTTGCCTATTATTTTTTTTTCCCCCACAGTGTGTCTTTTGCCCATGGTGTTAAGGCCATCTTTTTTTTCTTAATTTTGTTGGAGAATTCTATTTAACCTTTGGTTGTTGTTCCAGAGTCCTCTCTTGACATTTTCCCCCCCCAAAACATATTTATTCAAGGACTGTCATTATAAAATCATTGTTGAATGCCCTCCTGTTTCAGATGATGATCAAATTGTTTTAGAAACTAAATCAGTGTAAAAGTAGAGTTCAGGTACATAGAAGTTTCCCTCTAAAATTTGATTTTCCAAGGAATTTACAGGATGATAACCACCCTGAGCCCAAACCGCAATGGAAATTAAATAAACAAAAAAAGCATGCCTCCAGCCTGCTCCTACATGGTTGTTAGCAAGCAGTGCTCATGACTGTGAAGGCTCTGCTTAGGCTAGCAGCCCTGAGGATTTCTGTGGGAGCCCAGCTCACTGGGCTGTTTGGAAGGGCTGCCCAGTGGGCTGTGGCTGGCTGAACCCTTCAGAAGGAGTGCAGCAAGAAGGAGCACACTAACTAGTCCTGAGTAATTTATTGGTTCTAAAATCACACCAAAAAAAAGGCTTGATGCATCTCCAAACCCCTGTAGGAGTGTCTTTCTATCCCAACTGCATGCAGATTTTATTTTTTTTTTCTTTCTTTTGGAAATAGGCAGTGCAGTTCTGTTTTCAAAACCAACTTACCAACCAGCCTGAGGCAGCCTAGCATTGGGCTCTCCAAATACTTTACACTTCACAACCACCCAGTCAGCTGACATGGGAGGGAAGCTGGTGGCCAAGTTACAGAGGCTTCCTCTACTGTCACCACTGACAAGGAGACACACCATTCCAGGTTAATCACTGGAGAGACACATGGATGGCACTCAGATATGTACCTGTCTTTCACTGATAACTCTGTGGGGAGCAGAGATAACTAGACTGACTGCCCAGCTCAGACTAGGCAATTAGCTTTTAGCCAGCTATAATGCTGTGCAATTAATCCTGCATGATATTTAGAGTCTGTCAGTCTGCAGCTTTCAACACAGGAGACATGAGAAAAAGCACCAATATATTTAAAATGGAGTTTCCTTACATTTGTGTTCTGCTTACATTATATAAAGAAAAATGTAAAAGGTTGATTTTTTTTTTTTTTTAATGTAAGGAATAATTTCAATTCTAATCATAGTCAAAGAACAGAAAATACTGCATTTCTTTTTTGCTGATTACATTTTTCTCTTTGCCAACTCACACCTCTAGTAAAGTCAAATCAGCTGCACACTTTGTCTTCATGAAATTAAATATTCACTTTGATGTTGGAAAAATAACCAAGTAAATTAGATCTGAAGTGTTATTTGGGGACACCTGTCATGATATAATACATATTCTTCCTTGTTTGCTGCAAGTAAAAAAGTAATGGATTTGCTTAAAGTTGCTCTCCATGCAGTTTGCAGCTGACACAAATATTACTTGCATCATTTATTGGTTGTTACCAAAATAATGCTAAAGAACAATAGTTTTTAGTATTTACCTCATAGTCAAGACTGCTGTATGTGTTATCACTGACTTTGTATGCAACTCAACATGTCACATATGTGAGGAAACTGGAAAAAAATTGTATCTAGTTTTGCAAAAAATACTTTCAGATAAGAATAGCGTTTATTCTTTGAAAAAAAAAATGCCCACACAGGACATTAGTTTGATGCTTTAGCTTAATCAGAAAGAACAATCATTGTCCTAAGGATTGGTGTATAGGGAAATAAGCCTTCCCTGAGCTCTGCTGCTGCACAGAGGCAGCTTCAAGGTTGCCAGCCAAACTGTTCAGCAAGTCTGTCAGTGAGTCAGATCCTGCTGCTAAAGAGATATCTTTCAAAGCCCAGCATCTGAGTCCTTTACTGCAATCCAAGAAGATTGGAAGTGATGTTTTAGTTTGACTGTAGCTGGCACAGAGCTGTTCAGAGTTATCCTTGGCGTTATCTCCTTTCAGTTAATTTGTTTCCTTTCAGTTGCTTATTTAATAGATTTGGGATACTTATTTGGTCGTTTGGCTTTATCCCCCTTCCCCAGTATTGTTTTCTATTTTATTCTAAATGCTCTTGGTTAAAAGAGGCAGGTTCAGCTTTACAATGGGTTAGATGCAGAAGCTCCATTTTCTCCCATGTGTGTATATGTAGGGGAGCCACTGAGCAGAAACTCATATTTTGCATCTAAAGGCTCATGACAGAGTAGTCATATCATTATATATACTGGATGTAGCTTTTGAGCTGAAAGGGAGAATAAATACAACTCAGGCTGTGTTAAATGGATAGGAGTAGATTTGGTTTTTCCAGTTGAATTCCAGTAAGAAATAGGGTTATATTCTGGTTTACTGATGCTGAATCCTCTTAATTGAATAACATATTTTAGGGGATCCACACCCTCAAAAATGTAAACTTTACCTCCATATTCCAAGATTATTGCTTCCCTGAGGTCTTCCCAGAAATGAGCTCAGTTAGGGAGGGCTTAGGGCTTTGCCACCCATTCGAGCTCTTGGTTCCTTCTCTGGTGACACCTCCCTTGGGCAGCACCACAGCACAACTTGTGCCTGCAAGGCCTGCAGGTGACTGCTGCTTGAAAACACTGCCACCACTTCATGTTGTAGCTAGGGACAGCGTGCAATAAACCCTAAAGTCTGCAATCTGCACATTATTTCATGCAAGTGAGATTATAAAACAAAACAAAACAAAAAAAGTCAAATGACAGAATGTTTGAGACCAAGGTACTATACATTTGTGTTTGGAGTCAAATGGTCCAAATTGTTCATAAGAAACTACAAATTTGAAAAATGCCTTTGGTAGAAATACTTTTTTACCCGGGAAATAATTCCAAACCCAGATTTAATCTTCCGGGGAAAGTGATTTTTTTCTCTGAAATTTTGAGGAATTGCATACATATATGTATGTATGTATGTTTTCACATTTTCTTTATAAGCTCTGTTGTGCTCTTTAATCATTCATAGGCACAGATTTATTAACTGAGCTAAGGGTGAATTCATCATTCAAAAACTGGCCTAGAACATGCTCTTTCTTAAAGGTCTGATTTCAGCCAAGTGACTGCAGGACCCCTGCATTTAGACAACCCTGGTGTCTGTCCCTGTCTTCAGGTGATGGCACTGCAGCTCCCCAAGCAATTTACTTTAATAAAGACAAGTTCTTTAGCCAACTGTTTTTTTCATAGAACAGGACAAGTCTGGCAATACACTTTGTCGTCCCAGTTTTTAAAAATCCCACTCTAGGAGAATCCTTGGAGTTCCCAGAAGGCTGTGTTCATGTAAGAAAAATACCTGTGACTTTATAAATGTAAGAAGCATTTCATGACTACTTTATATTAATTTAATATATTTCATACATTTCTCTGTTCATCCCTATTTTGCCTTTTCTTAATTTTTCCTTTCCTTTATATGTGCAGATGAATAAAATATCAATATCTCTCTTCCCTGAGACCCTGAGGTCTGTTTCTGACAAGGAGGTCTGCTTATTGCCTGTTACAGCTGCAGAACTGGCTTCTTCATTTTGGGTAAGCACCTGGCTTCTTCTTATCACCCGTTTTGAACTAAAGTTAATGACATTTATAGGAGCCTAGCTGTAGATCTGAATGTCCAGTCTTCACACTTAGATGCACTTTTTCTTCTCCCACATGCTCAGATAAGTTTTTTCTTCAAACTGTGGAAAGTAAAGGACAGTAAGGAGTTGTGATATTCCAGGGCAGGGACAACTTCCTGCAGCAGGAATCAAAATTGAAGGCTGTAAAATTTGGATTAGAAGCCATTATAGAAGTGAGGAAGCTGCCTTCTTTTAACAATGGGGATAAATTTATTTAAAATTAATTTCTGGTAGTGTTTTAGTACTGTTAATTTCTCAGACAGTTTCATTACGTTAGAGAAGAATCCGTTTTGTTTTCTACATACACAGTTACAGATGTTTACTGTAGTAGTAAAACATCCATCATTGCCTAAAAATAGGCATATCTGATCCTTCCTGAATAGGTAAATCCCATCTCTTAAAGACTGAATTGCTCAAGATACAGCAGTAGTTTGCAAGGCTTCTGCTACCTTTTACTGTTTAAACTGTATCACCAAAAGGATAAGCAATGTCTGAGTCATTTCTTAAAATATTCTAGATACTGACTCTCTTGATTAAGAGAAGGATTGCTCTTTGGCTCTTCACATTATTGCACTCTTGATGTGACTAGTAGTGGGTGGATGTTTCAAACAGAACCTATTTGATATGAGAGTGTAGGTGATATACCATTTTCTCATTTCCAAATAATCTCCTCATTAGAGAAAGTGTGAGTGGTAAATGAGGAGTTTCTCCTCCAGGTGTCCACTGTGTATATACAGCATGTTTCTCAGGCAATGCTCGTTGGCATTTGTAAATGATCTGTTCTCCATCTGAGAGCTTTAAAGTACTGGATGCAGCTGCTCATGCTTTGCCCCATTTGTAAATAGTTTTAAATATGCATGATCATCTCTGGCAGATTGCTTTACTTGCAGGATTTATGAGTTTTTTTACTTCTCTCTTATAAAATAATTCACTGTAGAGTCTCCTGCACCCTCCTTTGGAAATAAACAGAGAATCTGCACATTCTGAAATCTGGGATTTTAGAAGGATCTGTCAGAAAATCATGGAATGTCAGAAATGCTCATGTTTAGACTGCTAATCACTTACCCCCCAGGAGTGCTTTTTCCTCCCTTCCTTATTCAATATGCCATATGTCAGCAATTAACAGTGAGTCAAATTACAGCTCAACAAAATTTTTCTCATGCAGTTAGTGGAGTAGGCAAGAATCAAACTTAATCCAACAACTATTCATAAATGTAATGCAAAGGGCAAATGGAAATTGGCTGGAAAATTATGGATGGTGAAATGTCAGTGTTATAAATTATTTTAGCTTCAGAGTTCTGAGAGGCAAGAAAGAGCTTAGTAAATAATAAAATTTTCTAAAATTCTTTGGCTTTTGACAAAAAAATAGTATTTTAGAGTCCAACCCTGCTGGCTGTAATTGGGACCCCCACAGTGCTGATGGCATTGGTATGGATGACCAGGATGACGTGGTGCATTCTGACCTGCACTGTGCTGTGCTCAAGGCATGGTGCACTGAGAGTGGTGTATGGAAGAGAGGACTAGGAGAGCATAAATATAAATATAAATGGGTTATATTTGCTTCTTTCTCAAGTAAAGGTCAGGTGCAGATTGCTGTAGCCACATGAGAGCAGCTCAGACCATACAAGAACTCTGCTGGAGTCCACCCAAGGAGCAGGTCTCACCCCACTCCAGCTCAGGATTTCCTGGTGATTTCTCAGAGCTGTCTGCAGATTTCTCAGATGTGTGTGTGAGTGACTGTGCACATTAAATAATTTCTCATAGACTGTTCAAAAGCTAAGAGATGAAGTGCTGTATTACAAATAATGCTGTAAGGATGCTGTAAGTGATAACAAAAATCTCTAGCGATAGGCATAGGAGTTACTGGCAGAAGCTTAGTATTTTATGATTTCTAAGTTTTACATAGATATCAGAATTAAAATGTAAGGCATAATTAAGATTCTCCCTTTCCTATTTATCAAAGCCTAAATTTTGCATAATCAATATTGATTACCAAAAATCATCAAAGCAAAATATGATTCATCACTCTTACAGACTACATTTTCTCTCAGACTAAGATTTTCCACTATTGTTGTATAATGTTGATGTTATATAATTTATATTTGTAAGAGAAAATCTGATAAGCCAAGAAATACTGTAAATTAATTTCAAACTTATGCCTGGCCCATCTATAATCTTTTGCAGGAGATTATATTTCAACCTCTCTGGTTATTTTGCCTTCAAGAACCAGAACCTATATAATATTTTCTGCTATGAACTTATTTCCAGTTCATCAACTTGATTTGTTAGATAGCAATCTAAGAACCATCATATGGATAGCACAGTGTTCATCAAGTGTTATCTCAATTTTTTTCGATTTTGCTATAAGCCACTATAATCTTAAGTGAGAGATTTCAAACATTTCATCCACTGTATTCTGAAAGATGTCTAACCTTATATTTCTATCTCCCAAATTTTCAGTAAGTGTATTTCCAATGTCTGACTCCATTAGAAAAAAAAAAAAAAAAAAAAAAGAAGAAATTAAGAAACTAGATTAGGAAAAAGTAGTATATATCTGTACATGATTTAAGAAGCTCTGAACTGATAATTTTTCAAGTGTGATGAGTTGCAATATTCTGAATGCAGTGGCATTTGCAGGACTGTTCTCTGACAGAACTGGATCTCCCACAGAAGTATGGCACTCATATGGGTGAGATGTGATTGCAGACAAGTCTCTATGACTGAACTGATTTTGCTATTTTCTATAATAAGAAAGAACTTCTAGAGGTTAGTGTTACTGACATTATTTTGTGTCTTCACAACGGTTATTGTGACTTCAGATGAATTATTTCCCACCCTGTATCTCAAAGTGCTGCTTTCCTGACTGTCCTCTACCTGGTCATTTTCATGGAGATTTTTTCACTCATGGCATTGAGCATTTGCCTCAATGGAGCTATAATGTCCTTGATCCATCTTTTTTTTTTTTTTTTTTTTCAATACTGTTGGAAACATTATGCTTCTATTAAGTACAGGAATAAAAAAGGAATAAAACTCAGCTGTTTTGTGGTAAAATTTGTTGGAAATAGTCAGAATTTTTTCACCAGCAAATATTACAATTTACAATTTGACTGAAGACATTCTGTGCCTGGGTCCTGGCAGGTTTTAATGGAGAGAAAAGGAAAACATTCTGATTCCTTGTCAGCACTGGATGGCTTGGAGAGACAGCTCATGTGAACACAGGAGTTAGGTCTGAAGCAAAGAAACACAGCTATAATAGACTCTTCTCCTCTGGCTTCACCCACAGAACTGGGTGGTGAAAAGGGAAATCCCAAGGAAAACACACTGAGAAGAGGACTAGAGGAGCTAAAAGTATGAAAGGACATGTACATTTGGAGGAGACTGTGACAGGATCAAATATTTTGGAGGACTTTATAATCATTGCTACCTGCCCACCCACAAAGAAAACAAAGAAAACACTAAACCAAAAGCTTTTTTTAGCATAACATATAACATTTTTTCAACATAACTTTATCCTAGCAAAAGTTAATAGATCTTTTAAGGAAAGAAGAAAAAGGTTTGTAGCAAATAATCTGGATCAGAGATGGAATGTCCATTGCCAGATCATCACATAAAGAGAGAGACCAGTGCTACTACAGTTAAGAATTAATGGGAGTGAAAAAAGCAGAGTAAGGAAAAATATTAGACATGATCACAGAAATCACAGAACTCAGTCTGCAACTTGGGAGGGAAAATAAAAGTAGCAGGTAAATGTAGTGGAAGAGGAAATAAGATTATTTGAGAACACAAAACATCCACAAATAGATGAATAAAGCAGAAGCTGGTAAGAACTTTCCAGTATGAGATGCATATTTAGATCAAAAAAGATGACCATCCAGGAAGAAGAATAATTTGTATTTTGTATTTCAGAAGAAGAATAGAACAATATTGTGTGGACTTTATCCTTCTTTTTTCCTTGCCTTCTCTCCCCTCTACTGCTATTTCTCCTTAACTTTTCCCACATTCTCTTGAAATTCCATTTTCTGGCCAACTTTATCGTGTGATTCAATGAAAACACAGTGCCTACATCTGTCTTGGGCCAGACAGCTGAAAAGCAGCTTTGAAGAAGAGTCCTGGAGGTACTGTTGGACATCAAATTGAACATGAGCAAGGAATGTGCTTTTGCAGCCAGAAAGCAACAACCTCCTCCTGGACTGGATCAGGAGAAGCACCACGAGAAGCCAAGGAAGGTGGTTGTTCCCATCTATTCTGCACTAGAGGAAGAAACCTGGGGTACTAACTCCAGTTCTGGGCTCCTCACTACCAGGACACACTGGAACAAGTTCAGCAAAGGGGCACAAATATTATCAAGGGACTGCAGCACCTGATGTGCAAAGAGAGGGTGAGACAGCAAGGAGGGTTCAGCAGGGGAGGGAAGGCTCAGGGGTGTTTCACCATCTGTGTAGGTATCTGATGGAGGAGAGTAGAGAAGACAAAGAGGTCCACTTGGTGTCACTTGGTGGTGCCCAGTGACAGGGCTAGAGGCAGTGGTCACAAAGGGAAACAAAGGAGAATGGTTACAACATAAGACAAAACTTGCTTTTCTGAGGGTGATCAAGCACTGGCACATGTTGTCCAGAAAGGCAGTAGGGTCTTCATCATTGGAGATATTAAAAATCTGCATAAGGTACTGGGCAACAGGCTCTAACTGAACTACTTGAGCAGAGAGTTGCTGCAATTCTAAGATTCTGTGTTTTCTTTTAATAAAATACATACAACTTTCCTCCAATAAATTTTTTATTTTATAGATAAGCATATGTTTAAATTGTATTTCAGGATGCTGTATCATGTGCCTGGGGAATGAGTCCTTCTGTTTCATAAAAACAGCTTCAACTGCAGAGGTAGGATATTAACTATATTAGTGAGATGCTTTATTTTTTATTTTCCAAGAGAAGATTTTTAAGACTGGATTTCCTTCAAGTAAAGAGAGAAAAATCCATCAATGGAGAAGCTTAAAATTTTTCACAAGTAATAAGCTTTTGTAAATTCATTACAGGGGTGTCATCATTAGAAACTAGTGGGAAAAAAAAAAAAAAAAACTTATAAAGTTGGCATCAATGGCTATCACTGTACTTAACATTTTGGTAAAGAAACTATGACCTTTGCACAAAAAATGTGGAACTATGTATGTGGTTAGTTTGTTCAACAGAAATATCTAGGACTGTGACCTTTTCCTGTATGCTTTTTGGGTAGACTGGTTGTTTTTTGTTGTGGTTTTTATGTTATTTAGGTTTGTTTTGGTTTTTTGTTACTGTGTTGGCTTTTTTGTTTTTTGGTTTTGTTTTTTTTCCTCATAGAGAGTTTGCAGGTTTCTTTTGAACTAAAATCTGCTCCCTCAATCTCACTATTAGAAGCACCTGTGATACCTAATATATGACTAGGATGCTTCAAGTGAGTGCATGAAGAGGCTTAATAAATAAGATACTGTTTTATTGAGGAACTGTCCCTATTTTTCACATTAAAGTTCTCCAGGTACCTGTGTATGCTCAGAACTCACTCAGTGTTGTCATGAATAGTGATTTATATGTATCTTTGGAATGAGAAGATCAATAAAATGCACACTTTTAGAGCACATTATCAGATCATAGCACTCCAATAATAATAAGGTGACCTTCACATGTTTTAAAAATGTATTTAGGCAATCAGCAGTTAAAGACCTGCTTGAGCTTGAGATAGCATTTAGAAAAAAATGTTTTCAGAAGCTACTAATGACCTTAACTTCTGTAAATTTGTTTTATGTATTTTGAACTATTTATGCTATGACTGAGAAATTCTGTGAAAAGTCAGTGGTAATGTGCTTCCAATTTAAATAGATTCATATGAAAAATGTTGTTCTTATTTTAAATTTGCCACCTGATGATTTTGCAAGGGCTGATTTCCATTTCTTCCGTGTACTCTGAGGAACAATAAATGCCCTTCTCCCTAGAATTCCTAATTCAATTAAGCAACATCATATCCTCTTCACTGACTTTTTAAAACCATAAAATCCTCATATTTACATTTTCATAAAATGTAGAATGTATTCCACAAATCTGATAGTCTTTGTTGCCTTTCTCTGTCCTTTTTTAACTCCAGTACTAAGTTTTTAGAAGAGGTTTGCCAGGAACTTCATGCAACATTTAAGATGTGGGCACGCTGCAGTAACACAATGTTGCTTTGAGTTTCATTCTCTGTGTATTTCTTTATCATTCCTACTCTTCTATTTACCAGTCACTGAGCATGAAGTTAATGGGTGTAGATTTCAGAAAACAATAATTTTAAGATTCTTTCCTCCTTAGTAATAGCTAATTTAGAAACCAACCTTGGGCAAACTGGGTTATTTTACACTGGAAAGACCAGTTTATAATCTGCTGATAAACTCTTTATAGGCTCTGTTTGATGATTAATTCATACAGCCCAGGTTTCAGACTAGACCTATGTTTTAAATTCTCTCAGTTTAAACGTTTTTACTTCTATTAAAATAATATATGAAAGGACCTTTGCAGTTTATCCATGGACATCTAGTTTCTTTAAACTTTCCTGTATGATTCAGAATGTAACACATGAACATTTCCTCTTTGTCAGAGGAAAGTCCAACCCAAATTCACCATTCCTGAGAGGAAGTGCTCCTACTACACCCTCTTAAACTGGTCCCATTTTGCATGAAATTGCTAAAGGATTTTGAGTGCCTTAGCAAGGACCAAAATTACTGTGAGTCCTGACTATAGCACACAGAGAAAAACATTGGTCCTTATTACTGAAATACTTCCTGTCAGCACCAAGGTCAAAATATTATGAACCTTTTATTGTGAAAGATGTATTTGGCTTCTCTTTTGTTATGAGATTTTATGCTCCAGTCACATAGGAGACTTTACCTACTAGAGACAGCTACAGCTACCTGATGACATTAATCCAGGTGTACTGTTTTATTCCCAGTGGTATGGGCAGTGGATTGTTTGCTGAGATTCCAGACTGAGATGTAGTGATGTGTTCTATCTGTAGCTGCAGTCACCCAGTAAGGAGCAACAAATAGGTTTTCCAATTATAAGCATTTCAATATATTTCCATTTGCAGAATTATTTTAGATGAATGCAGTAGCCATTTTATTGAGTTACTCCAGTTTGTTATTGAGATAATAAACTAAGTTTTATTAATAAACTTTTTTTTTTCAACATAAGATTAAAATATGTATAATGTGCCTATTCTTTCGATGCATCACATGAAGGCATCCTGACAGTAGGAGGAAGCACTTCTCACTTTTCATCCTGCAATGCCAAATACCTTGTCAAAAGTATTTGTTAATAAGGATTGCCATAAAGTTTTAATGCCTCTATAGAAAAAAAGCCATGAAATATTTGAATGCACATAAGAGTTGAAGTACTGATGAAAACATAGACCATCTAGGCTGGCATTCTGTCTCCAATTATGAGCAACACCAGATGCTTCAAAGCAGATGAATGGATATTTTGGAAATGCAAAGAAAAGTTTTAGCTGAGTAGATTTCTCCCTAACCTTACACACTTTTTGTTGTCTTTGTCTCATAGTGAGATATTTATATAATCATCCATTTCTCTGGGCTTTTTTTTTTTGGTCAGTGCGACTGGATTTTCTTTTTAGCTGTGGAAACTTTCCAGTCTTTGGGAATCTCGATAACATCATAGCAAGAAGTCAAAGAAATTGATTGTTTGTGTGTTTTTTAAAAACTCTAGAGAAAACTGGCTTTGAAATTAGGATTTTGGAGCACATATGCTATTTTTTTTTTCAGGCAAGTGAATGATTCTGGATATTTTCAGTGTTTTCCAATCTAGCAAATTAAGTGGTTTATTGTTTTGTCTGTTTCTATTATAACTCCTCAATTAAAAACTATTTTTTTTTCATTGAATTAAGATAAATAGAAGTATTTTCCATTGAAATTTTGCCTGACAGTTTCTTCTAGTGTTAACTGTTTTGGAGAAATCTTTATATGTGGGACTTCTTGGAACTGGGTTATCATGTTCCTCAAGTAATGGGTGTCACCCAATTCAATTTAACTCTCTTTAGAGTCCAAAAAGTCATCAACCTCATACTGGCTTCAAGTTATTTAAATTACAGAGACTGCTTTCTTCTGTAGAAAATTACTAAGAGGAATTTCTGGCAGGAGCATGTGTTTCAACCCATGATCATCCTAATATACTAATGTACATCCTAATATACATCCTAATATACATCCTAATATACTGGGCTTTGCCTGGTTTTAAATGGGCATGTGGCTTGAAATGTCCACTGCAAAGAGAGAGAGAACCAGTCAGGAAAGAAATTCATGTAGCTCTGCTTTGCAGATTGTTGACAGAATGGTTTGAAGGGCAAACTTAGCTCTGGTTCTACAACCTCATCTGGTTTCCCAATGTACAGACAGAATACCTAAATGAAATAGTAATTCCAAAGGGTTTTCCAGGGTAGAAATCCAAGAGCTTTTCCTATCCTGGCTAATTTAGAAACTAATATTTTATGTCCTACTGCCTGTAATACAATCAAATAAATACAACCTTTTTTCTTTAGTTTGATTCCACATTTCCTCCTTAATATGAACTTTGATTACTTTTCAATAGATTTTTTTGCCAGAGTCCAGTGATGTTATGGAAAGAGAAAACAGTGAAAAGCATTTGCAACACATGCATGGTGAAGTACAGTTGAGCTGAGAAAAGGCCTGGATTCCTGGGGAAAATATAGCCTGTGGATGATCTGTTCCCTTTGTAAAGGGAACTGTGTTGGTGACACCCAGAGAGAGAGCAGTGGCAGCAAGAGCAACTTTTTGGAAATTGGTTTATATCATATTTTTAAAAGTCTGTAGGGCTTCTGGGAGTGGTTCTATGAGTATTTTGGCAAATGAAGGACTGAGCAGGTCCTTCAGGTAAATCAGCTCCAGCTCACTCCAGCTGACAGTGCAATACAGCTACTTTAGCACTATACAGAGGAACTGATTTTCCTTCAAGTGATGCCTGTGTTTCCAGGCATAAAACCAACTTTGGTAATCTAAAACCCTGAAAGTATCATTCCTTGAGACTACATCCTCAGCTAACACACCCTCTCAGACAATGATATTAGTGGAAGAGGCAGAAGGAGGAAGGAGGGTGTTTTTACTTGGACAGAGTTCCAGTTTATGGTGAAATCCACCAGGCCTGCTGGATGAAAGTCAGCTCTTCGTTGCATTTATTCGTATATTGCCTGAACGTTTCTGCTGAATCATAGAGGCTTCTACTCATACCTCAGGAGTCACTCGTGCAGTAATTCAGAAATGCCTTTTTGCAAGAAAGAGAATGTTTGGAAATACTACACTGTCATAAAACACAGGCAGAATTTCCCCAGCGACTTCAAGTGCATATTTATTACTCTATGCACAGTTTAAATCATTATATTGTTACTTTTTTTTTTTTTTTTTTTTTTTTTTTCCTGAAGGCTGCTGACTATTTGATTTTTTTTTTACTCATTTATCATTCTACCACTGCCTGGGTGGAAAAATTACATCAATTCCTTCAAAACAGTTTAAATTCATGATTTTACAACATGCTCTGCTTTATAGAACCTCTTTTTCTACTGCTTCCTAATAAAATCCTGCTAGAATCAGTCTGATGAAAAACTTCTTGGCAGGATTTTCCAATAAGTAGTTTCTGGCTCATCAAATTGAAACAAAAGTACAAGTCTTTGTGAAATAGTTATCTCAAATACTAGCTTACACAACAAATTTAATCATCCCCAAAGCTGTATCTGTGAGGCCTAAGTGGATGTATTTAATCAGTTACTTTGCTTGTATTTTTATTAGATCTACCCAGCTTCTTACAAGCAATGCATGACAAGTTTAATAGTGTTTGGATGGAGGAAAGCTCAGCTGAGGGATCCAGAAAGACTCTGTGTGAAACAGTTTGGAGAGAGCAATTTGCCAAGAGTTGTTGGGACAAAAGCTCCTCCCAGAAACAAGCTTGGAACCTGCTGTCTCCATTGTACTGTCACTTTGCTCTCCCTCTCCCATCATCCCTTAACCAAAGCATGGGGCCATAGTGTGAGGTGTGATAATGTCATAACCACACCTCAATGAGCACTTGTTGATGAGCACTTGTGAAATTTGCTCTCTGCAAGCCAACAATATTTGCCCATCAGTTGTGTGTATATGCCAGGTGTGACCCTCTGGCCATTCAAGTACCACACCAGCATGTTCTCCACATAATCATTCAGGCTCTTGCAGTGGTTTCCATCAATTCTTGCCCCCTTTAAATTTATTATGACTCCTCTCCTATTGTTCATGTGGTCCAGTTTCAATGTGGGTGACACTGGAAGGGAACTGTGGAAAGCATTCCTGAGGCAGATGCAGCAAAACGTTGTACTGTTTTCATAAAACCTCCAGGAACATAAGGACTGGTGGCATTGAGAGCCCATCAGAAGTGAGGCTGAGAATCACCTGTCACCTTCAGCAAGAGCTCCATAAATTCCTCTCACATCTCCAACCTGGGAGCCCTATCTGGTATCATTGCACAGCTCCTTTCAATCATGACTGAGAAGGGAGACCCTGAAAATGTCAAATATTATTCTCATCTTAAAAACAGGTCAAAATCCTGTGGCCAATCCAGATTTATCATCCTCCTTTTGATTCTTAGGAATGGAGTGTGTCCTCTTGGAGAACATTCCTGAGTGCACGAAGGCTGTTTTACATGGGAGCAGTCATCACAGATGCTCCAAGTGTAGACTTTGCCCGAGCTGCCCTTCTATGACAAAGTGACAGGATTGTGGATGAGGGGGAAACAGTAAATGTTGTTTAGAATGAGCTTAGTAAGAGACTTAAAAGAGACTCTTTTCCAAAAGAGACTCTCATGGTATTTCTTTATTGAAGCTAAGGCTTTACAGTCTGAACTGATGGAAAACTAGATTGGTAAAAACCTGTGTGAGTGGAGTAGAATGTGTAGAAGTGAAGCACTGCAGAGGTCCATCCTGGGACCTGTCCTGTTCAGCATCTTCATCAATAACCTGGAGTAGAGTGGAAGAGGAACACTTGGAGAAATGACCTGGTGGAACCTCCTGCACTTCAGAATGGACAAATGGAAAACCCAGCAGCTGGGATTAAGCCTCCCACCACATGCTACATACTATGGATTGACTGTGCAAGAGCAGCTCTGCTGACAGAGTTTTGGAGGATGTGGCAGGGAGGAGTTGCACAAGTACCCATGACCCTATCAGTGTCAGGGATCAACAGCACCCTGGGCTACACGAACAGGAGCACAGATGTTACATCCAGGGAATGTAAAACCTTCTGCTCAGCACTCTCTAGACCACATCTGATTACTGAGGCCAGTATGAGGCCCTTCCATAATAGGCAGGTACAAACAAACCGGGGAGTTCAACAAAGGGGGTTGGAATATTTGGCTTGTGAGGAGAGGCTATGAATTCAAGGTTTGCTCAGCCTGGGGAAAGAACACATGAGAAACTGAGTAGCTGTTATCTAAAACCTACAGAGAGGTTATTCTGAAGATGGAGAGATGTTCTTCACAGTGTTGAATGGTAGGAGAATGATAGACAGTGGGGTTAAAAGTCATAATCTTATTCATATGCAAAAAGAAAGAACATCTTATGCATCTAAGATGAAGAACTTATCATTTTAATGGAGTAGGTCCTGTGCTTTTCAACATCTTCATAAATCAATTAGATGCAAGACTGGAAGGGATACTAAGCAGATTTTGAAAGTACAAAACTGGAGAGAGCTGTTGACTCCCCTGAAGGCAGGCTCCTGCAGAGGGACCTTGATTTTGAGCAGGAAGTTAGACTAGAGATCTCTTTCCAGCATCTTCCAGCCTGAGCTATCCTGTGATCCTGCCCCATCCACAGGTGGGCAGCTGACAGATTCCTTCAAGTACCAACATGATGGCCACAGGCATTGCCTGGGCAGGGCTGCCACTGGCCTGTGGCTGTGATGTGGAGCCCAGCTGCAGGTTTTGTAGCTGAGAGAGAGTCTGAGAGCATAACTCCATCACCAGGGCAGGAGGAACCATGGCAGCTTTGCCTGATACTTGGGAAGGGAAGTCTTTGAGGAGCACATATGCCTTTGGCCATGTGCCTTTGGTTTGTTCCTGTGTATTTGCTTTGCACAACAATTCTCTGTACTTATTTGACAACCTTTCACCTGCATTGTCTGCATTATTTGACAGACTATAATAAAGGGGATGTTTTATTGACCTTTTGAGAGCACTTGAGGCCTGAAATGGAGGGCAGAAGGCTATTAAATTTAATTCATGTTTACTGTAACAACAACTGTTTCAGCTGTTTTTTTAACGATATTTGTCTGAGCCATCAGTGCCAGGGCAGTCCTAAGAAAATGTCTTTAAAATACTTTTATTCTGAGTGGACATTGAAGGTTTTAGTACCATTCCTTGTCATCTTTCTGTCAGTAACAGTAAAAAGCTTATCCTGGAAAACATGGGTGGTCTTTTTGAAGATAATGCCTCACTATAGACTCTGCATATTTTGATTTCATCCCAGGAGGAAGACTGGTTTCTTTCATATTTCAGTTAGGGGCTGCATAGAAACAGCCTATTCTATCACTTTGGCCAGATGGAAGAAAAAAAAAAAAAAAAAAGCCCCAAATCCCAGAAGGTTTTATTTGTTTTGCCTGAATAATTAATGTTCATGGCAAAAGGTGACAATCTGGCATTTGGAGGTGGTTAGAAAGGTAAGTTGGCTATAAGGCTGGTGGACAAAATGTGGGAGATTGCTTGCAGTGGAAAAGAAATATGACTTTGTAAAGGGGTTAAAGATTGAAGTGTTTTAGAGGAACCAAAACTGGACATTTAAATAACCAAATTCTTGGGCACCAGGCAGTTTTGCCCAAGTAGACACAGATTCATTCTTAGCCTTCCCTCCCTGCTGTCTCTAGCCATGGGCCAAGCAGGGCACATGGCTGTGTCCAGCCTGGCTGGAGCACTTGGTCTGGCAGGACAACCTTCCCCTTTTTATTCACCAGTAAGTGCAGAGTAGCCCACGATGAGCCTGACATTTCATATCTGGCATCAACCTTTCTGAGGAGAAGCTAACAAAGCAAAGGTGTCTGATGGTAATAACAGACCCTAACAATGGACCCTAACAATGGACCCTATTGAACCCCCATGGAAAGGGGTTTGTGTGATTGCATGTGACCCACAGGGCCAGCAGCTCCACGTGCCATGGCAGCAACCAAGTGATTATGCAGCATAGTAGTGTCAGAGTATGAATGTTCATGTCATGTTATGAGGTATGTGAATAAGTGCCAGCAGTGCCAGGTTTCCCTGCATGGAGAGCACCTGCCAGGCCCCTCAGGTACTAAAATTTCTGGTGCAAAACATGGAAGATACAGAAGAAGATGCCCAGCTCAGGAAGGGGAAAACCAGATGAAGCACATTATCCAGGAAACCTGATAAGCCAGAGGCAAAAACTAAAAATGTTTTGGATTTTTGACTTTGCAAGAGAAAACGCCAATGTTATTTAGAAAGAAAAGGGAAAGGTATTTTCCTTGAAAATAATTTTGATGAAACACTTCTCATTCAATCCATCATACCTGTGAGACCTCAATTTGTTGTTATGCTCACTTTTTACAGAGAATGGTGGGAAACAAGCTTCACTTCTGCAAGAATATTCAAGCACTTGAGATACTATCTCATTTCAAACCAGAGTAATTGAGGTTTTTCAGAAAAGGGAAAAACACAGTTCAGGAACATACAGCATCTCTTTTTCTACCAGGTCTTCAGTCTGTTTGGGTGCTCCTAGTCAGAGCCTGCCCCTAGGAGGCAGAAAGAAAATCCCCAGTAAAAGTCCAGACTGCAAGGCTGGCTGAATGAAATCTAGGAAATCCCTCCTTTTCCTTCTCTGGACAGGGAAAATCCTGTGTTTGGAAGTACCTGGGAGTCCTGATTCCAGGTGGCTGCTCTAGCACTTGGGACTGCTTGGCTTGAGATAACTGAAGAGCACCAGTCAGGCCTGAACTTCTCAGCCTGTTTCTGGGATGGGCATGGTACCTGCCAGCCTCAGAGGCCACCCAGCGAGCAGAAGTGGTAGGAAGCCCATTAGCCAGGCAGGGGATGATAACACAAACTGCCAGGGTGGGTACCTACATCTTCACATGCAGCTGACCACTGCACACAGGATGATTGAGCAGGCTTGAACTGCAACTTCTGAACAGAGAAATATTGTCAGAATGTTTTTAGCTTGATTTTAGCACTAATATGATGAGGAGAGAGATGGGAGGTGTTTGTGATGGAGCCTTGTCAAATCATTATTGAATGATTTCATGTTTTCAAGAAAATAATTCCCACAAGGATGCTCTCCTTTCTATCACATTAATTATTCACCACCACTGAGAGTATATCTATGTGACAAAAAGCAGCACTGTGCAGAAGCTGGGATGGAAACCAGTGCAGTCCCATCCAGGGAGCAGGACCCCTGGCAAATGTGGGAGTTCATATGTGTACATATGGCTAAGATGATAATACTTCATGCACACAGTGAATTGAGAGCTCCTGACTCAGTGTTAGAACAGGTTCTTAGATATAAGCAGAGGAAAGAGAGAGAGCGAGGCTGAACAAACAATTTAATCACAGGGCATTACAGACTAGCTACAGAAACAGATTTTTCCTAATGAGGTAAAAGGAATTTCAATGGCTCCCCAAGAAACAGTGGAAAACCATGCCTGTGGATCTTATAGTACATTTTCTCATGTTGAAGGGAGCAGGAACTGAGAATTGCTGGTTGTATCTTCTTTCAAGACTTTCATCTTGGCATCCTGCAGCTGAGAACTCTTTTCTCTGGCTTTTTTTTCCCCAAGGAGTTTTAATCAGTGGACATAGATGCTCTGGCTTAAGCATGTGTGACTGTACTTTTGCAAGGTAGTTTTGTACTGTCATTGGGAAGAGAAGAGACCTGAAAACTGTGAAGGGCTGCTGCATCTAAGAGGACTTTAAAGACAATGAGTTTCAGCTAATTGGGCTAAACTGCCACTGTAAATTTTGCAACCAAGCTATGTAAATTCTGACATTAGAGGATGTTTCCAAGAATGAAATGATAGTATGCATAACTGCAGACTGTACTGCAGAGTTGTTCACAGGGATACTTGTGTCAGAAAATGCTGATAGAAAAATTGCCAGCACTTTCCAGAGACACAGTACTGTCAATAACAGGTGCTATTAGTAGCAAATTTCATATCTTTTTCCCCATCAAACACAAACCAGAAAACACATAAACTATAGCTAGACAGAAGCAGTGACTTCTATTAGCAGAGCATTCATGTTAGCAAACTCCCACACCTGAAATTGTTCTGGAGGACTTACATTTCTGACAAAGTTTGTCACTCTTTTGTACTCATTCTACGGAATTTAAGTAAAGGTAAAGCAAGTTTGTACATCATCAGCAGTAGCTGATGAAAATAAGAGTCAGCAAAACATGAAGGCTGAAACTGCATATACTAAAATTGGCAAAACTCAATTCACCCAACTCACTTCTGGAGGCCCTCCCACAAACATTTGCATCTGTCAGAGTATCACACTTCTTGTGATACATTTACAGAATATGCAAGCACAAATAAATTTGGAAGCATATAATTAAAGTTGTGTTCTGCTTCTTTACTCATGTAATTTTCTCATTCTTAATTCTAAGGACCAAGTGACCACTGCTTTAATCTCTTTAATTTTGTTCTTTTTACCCCAAAGTGGAAGTAGTTCTGTGGCTATATGCAGCTGGCATACATGTTCTCAGATATGTGTTAAGTTTCTTCAGGTAGATTTATATCAAAATACTGGAGAGCTCTATATATTTTCACACAATGCAATTTATTGCAGGCATGGAAAAAAATTATATAGAGAGAAGCCATGTTGGATTCCCAACAGGGTGTTGTACCTTTCCTACAAGCATATATAATTTAGTGGAAATTAGTATTTTTATCTGCTGGAAAGCAGCCAGAACTAGTATGGTTTGTTGAATAATGTACTCTGGTTCCATACTTATAACCTGTGATGAGCTGGTATCTGGTGAAAAATAGGGTTTATAACCACTGGTGTGCCAAGAATACAAAACCCATACTCACCTGTGGGGAAGGGAAGGGGTGAGAACTCAGAGAAGAAATCTGAGGGTTTGGGGAATGGAAATGGAAGCAGGGAGGAAACTGATGGCAGGGGAGGAGAGGCTGGACAGTGCTTGGTGGCACGAGGTGTGTGCCAAGGGAAATGCTGGGGCAGGGCTGGCTCAGCAGGGCAGAGCTCCCAGTCAGGACTCAGAGATGAAAGGGCAGCAGGGGCAAGACGTGGTGGGGAGATGTGCAAGGGGCTGTGCCCACCTGCACAGGATGTGAATCTGCCATCAGAGACATCAGCATAACACATTTGGTGTCCTGCCACTTCTTTCCTAATTTCAACAGTCTAATTTCAACACTTGGCATTCAGCTTGGCAGGAATAATTTTGGTTGTCTATGACACTCTGGTATTACTTCACTGGTTATGGCACAGCAAATCTTCTTAAGTAAAAGTATTCAATAAGGGAAAACCTTTATTCCAGTAGAACACTTGTTTAAAGGGATGAAAAGATGCTCTTCCTGTGCAAGATATACATTTTATGTATTTCTGTCTGCCTCACATTAGTGAACTTATATGACACAGTGAACAGTGAATTTATATGCAGATGCAAATGTTCATGGCCATTCCCTCCTGTGGTTAATAGAGGACTGGAAATCTTTGGTCTGTGGGGAAACTAGCTAGTGGAAGAAGGGCTCTGGTAAGAAGGTGTTGACAGTAAACTGATACAAATAAATTCTTCTGCAATCTTCCCACAAGGTGAGAAGGAGATTTTTTTTTCCATCCAGAACACATACTCTTTAATGAAAGTCCCTAATGGGAAGATGGAAAATAAGAAAGTTGGAAAGCAGACTAAGTACCTTCCTCTACATGTAGTTTGAGTCCTTCTCATGTTTTTGTAGTTATTGCATTTGAATTTGCTGTCCTGCAAAGAGAATATGTACCTCCCCAGTGGTGACTAATAAAGATTCTCCATTTAGCTCAGTTGGGAAGATTTGGTGCTTCTGGAGCCAATGATTACAGGTTTGCTCTACTCTGTGTGGCTTAGCATGTTATTGTTTTGTTCTTTGTCTGTGGAGAGCCTGTATCAGTACAGAAGCACAAATTGTTGTATACTGCTAGCTAAGAATTGATTTTTTTCTGTTCATTTGAGGGGAAAAAAATAGACTTAGACTATAAAACTTTTTTTTTCTTCTTCTTCTGAAGCAAATCCTCCCACAATTTAATCTGACATGAAATTTTAAACTGATTATGATGAGAGAAGGAAAAAAACATTCAAAAATAGTCAAAAGGAATAACAAAATTCAAAATGTGGGGTGGCTGGTGACCAAGAAAAAAAGAAAATATGAGTCTCGACTCATGGTGGTCAAGAAGGCTTGAGTTGCAAAAGTGGAAGAGAGGATAGAAGGGTGTGTGTTTGTTCAGTGTCCTGGTGTTAAAGCCACAGTGTGCAGAAGCAGAAGATGGTGATTCACTGGCCTCTCAGGAAACCTGAATCCACATCAGCTGCCTGAGCAGCCTGGGGAAGGACTGCTCAGCACAAATGAGATCCTGCATTGTGCTGGAAGCTGGGAACCTGGCTCCAGAGTTACTCTGCCAGCCTCAAAGCAAGGACTCCAGCAAAGCACTCACTTTGTTTAATCCTTGTTAAAGGAACAGAATAAATTAAGCAAAAAATGGGAAGTCAGCACCTATCTTGCACAAGGATTTAGGAATCTGTTGAGACATCACTAAACCCAGAGCTCTGAGTGTTTTAGAGTCTTATGATGGAGACTGGTTTCTGGTTATCACTGAAAGACTGGACTGTTTAAATGTCATAGAAAGACATTCTGTCAAATTTTAATTCAGGAATGGTGCAAGATGTGCGTTATTGAAGATTTTATTATGAGGAAACAAAATATCATGGACAGTGCATTAATTTTTTTCATTAGAAAATATTAAGAAAAATTAAAAAAACCGTTCAACAAACTGCATTTCACGTTATTTTGATTTAAACATTTTGTAACACTTGATGTTGTATCTTAAAATGTTTTCATTTCAGGAAAGTATTTTTTTTAATTAAAAAAAGAAAACTTTAAAAATTGTTTGCAGGATGTTTATTTAATAAGGTTTAAACAGACAGAATAAGCTTTTATGCCTCTCTCTTTAGGAGAGGAAAGCAGAACATTAAAAAAAGGTGATCACCATTCCCTGTTTATCATATACAGACAAGAAATAGTGCTTATGCTGGACAGTTGTAGGAATAATTAGTGTTCATAGTAACAATAGTCACTGGCTAAATCAACTCAAAATTGTTTTTAGTCTATAAATAATTTTGCACAACTCCAAGGGAGTTGAAGGGAGTTGAATCAAGGAATAGTTCAGAGCAGACTGCTCATTGCTGAGTGGTTTTACAGGGTGGATCCAGATTTCTGTTTCTACATGGCAAAACATTGTTTCTGCATTTTTAATTCCATGCATGTGAAATGTTTTAGTTACTTATTGCCTGTTTGTCTCAATAAAACAATGAAGGATGCTGATCAGGGTGTGTTGTGAAGAATGTCTGCTGACAGAGAGTCATTTTTCATACTGAACAGGCATTTGGGGGAGAAAAGAGAAAGAGAAAAAAACACTTTAACAGCTTGCAGTGTAACTAGAATTCCCTGTTCCTTTGCTGGTTTATAGTCAGTAAATAGCTTCTAGAAACTCATTCCCTTTGGCCTCATTCCCTGCCTCCTTGAGCTACTGCAAATGTTTGCAGAAACAGCAGGGGTTGTAATACCTGTTCTCTTAGCTCTTCACTTAATTCAGTCTCTTATTGTCGCTAATATTTGGAATTACAGAATTGTTTATTATTTAATAGTTGCAATGTTTTTAACTGTTTTTTTGATAGCATAATCATATTTTCCAACTTGACTACTAACTTTTCTGTGTGTTAGAATCTTGGCCTCATAATTTTTAAATTGTGAATGTATGGTTGTTTTTATTTTATATAGTTGATTAGAAATGTCTGATGAGGTGCTATTAGTACAATCTCATTTACAGTAATATTTTTTGTAAAACTTTGGGAATGGAATTCATTTTACTCCACAGGCTGCTTTCTTAATCTGGAGGGGTTGAGAAGGCTTGAAGCTGTCCTGTGGTGCACTCTCATCCAGAGGCAACTCTGCTCCTCTGGCCACTCAGATTTGGGCAGAGCATGATTTCCTGCAAGCACTGTCAGATACTTTGTACAGAGAGAGCAGATTAAAAAGAAATTTGTGCTAGTGATACTTGGGTTAAATATCTCTCAGTTGTAGTGGAAATCCCTTCTGTTCACTTGGATGTCTTCCTGCCAGTGAACTTCAGATATCTTTTCAAACTTAACTCTGGATTTGAACATGCGCACCCATTTTTAGTGCTCTGCCCTCTCCCATCTTAGGAACTCTATAAAAGTGGTCATGATTTGTCATGATTAGACTTTTCTGTCTTGCCTGATTATTTTCTCACAATTCTTTCTTTCAGTGTCTTTCAGCTGAAAGACATTTTGTTTTTCCCAGATAGAAGACTTCAAGTCTGTGATTTCACTTTCCTACATAGCACAAGTAATTGTTTATTTTTGGAAACTCTCAGCTGATATTTGCCACTGTGGGATTTGCCTTCTCCCCCATACCCCTTGTTACCTTTCAAGTTAAGAAAGAAAGAAAGAAAGGAGGAAAGAAAGAAAGGAGGAAAGGAGGAAAGAAAGAAAGGAGGAAAGGAGGAAAGAAAGAAAGAAAGAACGAAAGAAAGAACGAAAAGAAAGAAAGAAAGAAAAGAAAGAAAGAAAGAAAGAAAGAAAGAAAGGAAAGAAAGAAAGGAAAGAAAGAAAGAAAGAAAGAAAGAAAGAAAGAAAGAAAGAAAGAAAGAAAGAAAGAAAGAAAGAAAGAAAGAAAGAAAGAAAGAAAGAAAGAAAGAAAGAAAAAGAAAGAAAGAAAGAAAGAAAGAAAGAAAGAAAGAAAGAAAGAAAGAAAGAAAGAAAGAAAGAAAGAAAGAAAGAAAGAAAGAAAGAAAGAAAGAAAGAAAAAAAAAAAAGAAAGAAAGAAAGAAAGAAAGAAAGAAAGAAAGAAAGAAAGAAAGAAAGAAAAGAAAGAAAGAAAGAAAGAAAGAAAGAAAGAAAGAAAGAAAGAAAGAAAGAAAGAAAGAAAGAAAGAAAGAAAGAAAGAGAAAATTCCTGCCTGACTGCCTGACCATTGCAACAGGATAAGCAGTAGGAATAAGATCTATCCTAGATTTAAGAATGTAAGTAATGGTCTATTGGATTTCACCTTGATCCATCAGGAGTGCTCTACCTCTGACAATGGCACTAGGAAACTCATTCTAGAGTCAACATGAGAGTCTGGCCACCATGTGGTCCATTCCCCTCGTACTCCACCAATATCCAATAAAATTAAAAAAAAAAAACAAAAGAAAAAACCAAAAACAAACCAAAAAACCCAAAAAAACCCCATTACACTTTTCATACTGCTGTGAGCGTAAAATGTTACATTACTGGTGTTGTAAGCAGCCAAACTCACCATTATTCCTGTACCTCTACTCCAGAGCATGTCTTTTTTTGTGAAATTATGAAAAAATTAAAAAGTTAAAATAAAAGTTAAAAGTAATTAAAAATTAAAAGTTAAATCGAGGAAAGCACTGAAAGCAAAAGAAAATGTTTGAGTACATAGCATTTGTCTACATAATCTTAAATAGCACTCAAAATTTCAAAATTCCCCTTTGTGACATCCCATCTAATCATGAGCATCCTTGAGCAAAAAATTATTATTTTCACATTTGGTGACAGTGCTATCAGTGGCTAAACCTTGTCTTCTTCAATATGTAGCAAAAGATATTTGGAGTGACTTTGTGAGTATTGGTAAATATGTTCTAATCTTTCCTAGCATATATTATGTGCTTCAGAAAAGTTAATATTTGTCTCTGTTTTTGCTGATACTAGTAGCACCTGGTAGGTCATTTTGGCTTCACTCTCTTCTTACTGCTGTCACTGAGATGTCTGCACTGGCTTTCCAGTGTCACAGAGTTTCTTTGCACACCTGCATGTAGAACCTGAAGAACTGTAGACAATACTCTTTCAGACAATGTCTGTACAAACAACCAGGAGAAACCTGAGAAGCCATAGAAATTTGCTTTATAATATTGCCTATAACCAAAAGACAAAAACCCTTGCAACAGTATTAAAATGACAAGATAAAAAAAGCAGTTCTTTATTGGAAACTTCTTGGTGTGTCCATATTTATGGGCTATGGGCATACAGAGTATCAGATTTCTACAATTTTTCTAAGTTTAACAAACTATCATATCTGACAAACATTGTCTAATTAGAAGAGCAGCTGATTAGGTAATTTTTTCCCAGGTACTGCCCCATTGGAGTTGGTCCAGGGCTTCTTGGCTCCACTTCTTGTTATGTCTTCTCAGGTTCTGATTAGAAAACAAAATGTTTTTATTGTAGGTCCTCTACCTCAAAAGAAAAAGTACCTCAGGAATGTGTTATAAGGTTAAGTTCTTATTCCAAAATCTAAGAGAAAGGGTGGGAAAAATACCAGAAGCTGTAAAAGCACATATTAACGGTATGCAAAGCTACAGACATATGAAAAATACATTAAAAGGAAAAATCTTTAGGCATCAGTAAAAGATGGGTGATACAGGCAGGATTAGGAACTTTACTGGGCATCAATCAGTTGAATGTGGTTAAAACCCCTTATTTTAAGCAGGTTCCATTATTGGCATTTTGTATGTACAACTTGAACAAAATGTTTGTCTTTATCAGCTGTTTCAGAGTTTCAGGCCTCCTGCAGATTTCTTTGTTTACTGGCAAGAGAGTAGAAGCTCACTGATGTTGTCTCAATTTGTAAATTTCAAAAAGTTTCAAAAACAGGCATTTCAAATTCCCTGTGCCAAAACTTCCACCCCTTCCAATGATAATATGTGCAAAGTGAAGTGAGATAGCACACTTACACCAGCCCAGAAAAATATTTTATATTTTCTGTTCCCCAACTGTCTTTGGAAGAAGAAGTATTTGACTAATATTAGCCTTATCTTAGGAGAGCCTATTTTTCAAATATATTATCTGATGAATTTCAAAGGCTGCCTCATAAACTACATTATCATTTTCCTTGATTCTATCCCAGATTGGTGGAATCTTTGTTTAATAAAGAAGTGATGTATGAAGAACTAAAAGAATGCTCACTTAAGCATAAATCCTTTGCTGAAGCTTCTAGACAGAGGAAGAACAAATATTTATGATCACCACTATATGAAATGAAGAACTTTGCTGATGGAAGAGAAAGACCAGACAATCAATCCATTTTGAATCAAAATATTTTGCTTTATTAGCTTTAGTATTTTGATATTTTCATTTTTCCATAAAAAGCTCGAATTTTATGGAAAAAAAAAGTAGTTTTATAATTAGTTCTAGCCCAAAATAATTATATTTATGCAGCCAAATAAAGTGGTGTTGAATTCACTGTTTCTAAATCCTTAGGTATCTACCACTACATAAATAAAAAAATAAATATTGCAGTGGAGGGGATTATAGGCAAAATTAGCTGTTAATTTGGAAACATACTGAAATGTTTAACAACTTGTAAATATAGTTTTGGGTTCCATTATTACCTGTAATATGTACTATTAATTAACATAGATGTTTCTCATAGGTAACACATACTTTGAGCCACAACTTAGACAGCTGTGCCATTCCTCCTAGTGTTTGCAAGTGGAAACTCGATTTTCTTTACTCTCCTGATCGCTGATCAAGGTATTATGGTGGGTGTCATTTGACCTTTTACAGAGAGAAATTGAACATTTTAACAGGAAGAGTGAGATCTAGAAAAAGCAAAGGATTTCCATGAAATTATTTCTTTTGGAAATTCTAAACAATTGTACTTCACGTCCCGTGTGTTAGGCAAATTTCTAGTTCTGACTAGGCTGGTACAGCATGTGTGTGTCTGCCTCAGCAGTTACACAGGTAAGAGGACAACCTTCTGAAATACTTTGTTACTGGGATCTGGGACAACCATTGTGTAAAATAATTCCATACAGGGAAGTCCAAACCATCTGGTTTCCCCAGCTGTTCAGCTCCCACAGCCTGACACACAGTGCCTAAAGAACTAGCCCCCAAAAGTTTAAGTTGGAATGCATTTTTTCAGGGTTCAGCTTCTGGGTCTCTGACATCTACATCTTGCTTGTCTCAAGCATGGTCCAGGAAACTTGTCTTGAACCTGAGGGGACAAATGGAATATTCATTGAAGCCCAGAGTATTCATTTCTGGGGTATTCATCATGTTCATACTGCCAGCACATCATTTTCTACCCTGAAAAACAAGACTCAGATTAATAGGTCATGTTAATACCAGTCCTATGGCTCACAAGTGAAAAACAAGGCAGAAGACATGATTGGAGACAATCATGTCTGCATCCAAGACACCAGGAGAATCCTGTCAGACACAACACAGCAGCTCTGTGTCCTTGGGACAGCAGCTTGAGAACAGAAGGATTTCCCTTGAGCATCTGAAATAGCTTCATTCACCCAAACTGTGTCTCTGGTGAGGACTGCACAGCTGGTTGGCAGTTCATCTCGGAGGTGAGCAGTGATGGCTCAGCATCACTGCAGACACCTGGTCAGCCAACAGCAGTGGTGACATTAAACCAGGCACCCGTGTTAGAGCACCTCAGCTGTGTCCCTTAACTCAGAGACAAACACCTGCTTTGATAGTCAAACACTTAGGTGACTTAGACTCATTAGCAGCCCAGGATTTGAAACTCATTACAGAGACACACTCACTGTATTTCAGTGTTTCCTTACGGAAATATTTCAGGCTTTTGGTTCTTTGAGCTTCCTTCAGTTTTGTCTCTGCCCTCTTGAGCCATTTCAGCAGGAAAGCACAACTGTATCCAAGGTAGCCACTGTCTGTCTTGGTGAAACTGTGTTATCTGTGTCCCTCTCTTGCTTTCCCAACTACCCCTGACCTCCTTGAGGCTTCTCCCAATGGGAATATACCACACAGTCTTCAGGAGACTTACCTGAAAATAGAGGAATGAAATCCTACTCTTCCTCTTTGCTGGACAAATCCCTACACTGGGATACACATGGATGCACAAAATATGCCTTTATTAAGTAAACATGCTTAAATATCTGTCTGAATCATTCTTGCTCTTCTCTGTGGATGGGTCCACTTTACGTTTCTTATGGAGAGCTGATGTTGAGCAATAGTGGCAACTTCCTGCTGTAATTATAACAGAATATAATGACAAAGAAATGAGGAACAAGGAAAGCATCCCAAGGGCCATACAGCAGTAATATGTTCCATGAATTGGTTTTCAAATTATTTGTAAGGAGGAGGAAGGATAATTAAACTCGTGTATCTTTATTTCTCTGCAACATAATCCCAAGGGCTAGTTTAGGTTAAAGCATATCCCACTCACAGTGTCATGCAGCAGGATTTTGCTTCATACTGGCTTAGATATCACAGAATCACAGAATATGCTGAGCTGGAAGGGACCCACAGGGGTCATCAAGTCCAAAACCTGGCCCTGCACAGCACCATCCCCAAGAATCTCATCATGTGCCTGAGGGCAGTGTCCAAACACTTGTTGAATCCTGTCAGGCTGGTGTTGTGACCACTTTCCTAGGGAGCTGTTCCAGTGCCCAACAACCAACCCTCTGGGTGAAGAACCTTTGTCTAACATCCAACCTAAACCTCTCCTGACACAGCTTCAGGTCCTGTCACTGTCGCCACAGAGCAGAGATCAGTGCCTGCCCCTCACAAGGAAGTTCTAGACTGAAATAAGGTCTCCCCTCAGTCTCCTTCAGGCTGAGCAGACAAAGTGACCTCAGTTACTCCTAATTCATCATCTTCTTATTAAAGCCTCCTTTGGAATCTCTCTAATAGCCTAAAGTCTGTTTTATATTGTGGCACCCAGAACTGTCCCCAGCACTCGAGGTGAGGCTGTCCCAGCTCAGAGCAGAGCAGGACAATCCCTCCCTTGCCCAGCTGGTGATGCTGTGCCTGATGCCCCCAGGACAGGGTTGGCCCTCCTGGCTGGCAGGGCACTGCTGGCTCATGTTCAACTTGCCATGGACCAGCACCTCCAGATCCCTTTCCATGGCACTGCTCTCCAGCCTCTCATTCCCCAGTCTGTTTGTATATCCAGGGCTGCCCCATCCCAGGTGCAGAATCCAGCACCTTCCCTCGTTGAGCTTCATGTGGTTGGTGATTGCCCAGCCCTCTGACTTGTTGAGGGGTCTCTGCAGAGCCTCCTTGCCTTTGAGGGAGTCAACAGCTCCTGCAAGTTTTGTATCATCTGAGAATCTGCTTCAAGTCCCTTCCAGTCCTGCATTCGAGTGATTTATGAAGATGTTGAGGAGCACAGGGCTGAGGATGGAGCCCTGTGGAACCCCACTAGTGACAGGTCCCCAGTCTGAGGTCACTCCATTCACTGTAACCCTTTGTGCCTGACCATGAACCAGCTGCTCATCCATCTCATGATTGTATATCCAGCTGTGAGCTGGGCATCTTGGGCAGAGGGACACCAGGAGAGACAGTATCAAAAGCTTTGTTGAAATCCAGAAATATTACATCAACTGACTTCTCTTGATCAGGTAGATGGTTTATTTTGTAATAAAAGGAAATCAGGTTTGATAAGCAGGATTTTAGTCTCCTGAAGCTGTGCTGGCTTCAGGCCATCAGGCTCCATGGATTGTGGGATCCATCTGGAGCCCCAGGCTGACTGGGAATTGATCATTCCTGCAATCATGGTTCTCCAGTTTGGGGCACTGAGACCCCCTTGGTCCATCTGGTGTGGCAATGGGATGACTGTGGCAAGGAATATGTTAAACCTCTGCCTTGTCCATGTCCCTGATTGTGAGGAGACCATTATCATCCTGTAATGAGCTGATATTACACTGCCTGATGCCATTAATATATTTGAAAAAACTCTTTTTATTGTCCCCCACAGTTTTGGCCAGCTTCAGCTCCAGGTTTGACTGCCTGAATTTCCTCTCTACACTATCTCTATATCCTTTCTGTGCTACCTGGCCCTGTTTTCACTGGGAATAGACCTTCCTTTTTGCCTTCCTGCTCAACCAAGCTGGCCTTCTGCCTTGCCTGCTTGCCTGCTTGACTTCTAACTTTTGGGAATTGCCTTCTCTGGTGCCCTTAGGAAGTGCTGTTTAAAAAGTGACCAGCACTGATGGACTCCAGCATCAGCAAAAACATATTTCCAGGGGACTTACTAATTGCCTGAGAAGCCTGGAGTCTGCTCTCCTCATGTCCAGAGCTGAGGTTTTGCTGGTACTTTTCCTCCATGAACAGAGATTTAAAACTCAATTTCTTCTTGGTCACCGTGGCCAAGACAGCTGTCAATCTCCACTTCACTCACAAGATCCACTCTGTTGACAGGCAGCAGATCAAGAAGGGTATCTTTCTCAGTTGCCTCCCTTAGGACCTGTTCCATTAAGCTGTCATCCAGGTTTTTAGGAATCTCAGAAGGGAATGAGGCAAAGAAGTCCTCTAAAGTGGATGACAACTGTGTTAGATTCACAGTGAAGAAATACCTGCTCCTCACTGTTGACTGTACAAGGGCTTCAATATTTTAGATGCATCTGGTAAGAAAGAAGAGTAGTAGAGTGCAGGGCGAATAATATATATGTACTTTTCTGGTTGTGCTACAGTAATGTAATTGCCACCAGGTTCAACCACATTTCAAGTGTCATATCTGTCTTTTTGCAATGTCTAGGATGCTGAGAAATGCAATTTAACTTTAATAAATTCATAACTTCATTGTTATCTGCAGTAAATCTTAACTGACTTTTTAAGGTTCCTCTTCAGTTCCCTACAAGTGATTATTTCACTGCCTGTCTTCTAATCTCGATCCATACTGAATTTTAAAACAATAAAAATCATTCAGATTGCTGAGTCTATGATAAGAGAAACATTTCTATAAAGTTCTCAAAGTGCAGATTGCCTGTCCTTAGGAATTCTCTTGCTTTCATGGTTTAACCCCAGACAGCAGCTCAGCCCCATGCAGCTGATTGCTCACCCCTCCCATGCTGGAATGGAGGAGACAATTGCAAGACTAAAAGTAAGAGAACTCGTGGGTTGGGATAAAGACATTCTAATGGGGAAAGCAAAAGCTGCACATGCAAAAAAACAAAACAAGGAAAACATTAATTCAGCACTTCACATGGGAAGGCAGCTGTTAAGCTGCCCCCAGGTAAGCACAGCTCCATCACACGTAACAGTGACTTGGGAAGACAAACACCTAACTCACAATCACTCCTAACATCCCACTGCTGCATTCTGCCCCAAAGCTATACATGCAGAGCATGATGCCATACAGTCTGGAATGTCCCCTGGTTCAGTTGAGGTCAGCTGTCCCAGCTGTGTCCCTTCCCAACTTCTCGTGCACTCCCAGCCCACTTGCTGGTGGGGTGGGGTGAGGAGCAGAAACAGCCTTGGCTCAGTACAAGTGCTGCTCAGCAATAATGAAAATATCCCACTGTTACTAGCACAAAATCAAAAGACAGCCCCATACCAGCTACTGGAAACAAAATTAACTCTATCCCAGTCAATACCAGCATGCATCCTTACTTATAAGCATGATTCATCATTATACTATGGGGCCAAACTAGATCAATTTAAACAGCACTCCACCTATGTGTAGAAGAAAGTGACATAAGACTATATAGTTGTGGTTACAGTTGATAAAGCTAATCCTCCCTGGAGATTTTTATTCTAGGGAAACTATTATGTACACTGAATAAGCCCATACTTCCACAAGCCTTTAGAGAAAACTTGATGTTCATTTCAAGGACAGGTTCTGTGAAAGCCATTGCCCTCAAATTTAGCTTGTCACTGTATTAAGGTGAGGTTATTTTTGCCCTTTATATTCATCCACTCTTTTTTTTTTTTTTTTTTTTAATATTACAAAATTCTTTAGTACAACACATAGAATTTGTAGAAGTGATTTTCTTCCTAATTTCCACCCAGTTTATAAAAAGTATTTTTTGGTTCTTTTATTATGCTTGAAAATATACTGAACTCAACCAGAAATAAGTGCATGTTTCAAATGTCTGTTTTAGCTGAGAATGGACACTGGGTAGCTGACAAGTGCTAACCTGAGCACAACAGATTAGTCTAGTCTGCAGTTTCCTTTGTGGATTTACACATAATCATTGCAGATAATATCAAATACTAATTGAATTTGAGTAGATTTAGGGTTAATTTTTTTCATCTTGCATATATTTGAAGAGCTCAGCTGACTATAATAGTACATTAATTTATATCAGTTGATTGTCTGGCAGTTTCTCTTTGCTGTATTTGCTGTTACTGCCAATAATGTATTTTGGTGTCTTAAAAAGTGTAGGAGGAACTGAGACTAAAGCAATCAGTAAAGAGGAAAAAGATCTCAAAAGCATGATGGCAACCTGTTGTCTCAGTCAAAGATCTGGCAGTTGCAGGAACCTGGTTAGCACTGCTACAAGAGAAATGCAGCTGTCCATTCCTGGTCTGCAGGTGTTGCAGCAGGTATTTCATTGTCTGACAGCCAGTGTTTCAATCAGAGTAATTATCTCCTGTAGGAAAAATAAAGTGTTCACTGTGTTGTTGTAACAGCAATTACCCATCTGTAACAAGATGGGCACTTGGAGAATACCATTAAAAACTGAGCTACTGACCTGTGGTCATTAGATTTTCCTTTTTCATTTTCCCTTGATGTCAGGTGTCTTCCTCCCTCTCTGGCTAATTCTGTCTTCTGATGCTGTGTGCTTTTGAGAGTCCTAGAGGTATTGCCTGAGCCTTGAAAGGCTGTTTTGTGCAGAAGTGAGAGACCTGGCTCTGTTGCCCTGGTGTCAGTGAGCACTGAAATGACAGTGCCCAATCTGTCGTAGCCCAGAGGATTGAACATCAGTGCAGTAGGAAAGAGAAAGCATTCAAAAACCAAACTGATCTAAAACTGCATGAATGAGGTTTAGTCATACATTAAAGGAGTTCTGCCTGACAACTTCAGAAACAACAGCTTGCAAATATAGATGGCAACAGCATGTAGCAGATATGCCACTTATGTTCATTTCCAGGTAGTGGATTATATGTATAATTTATTTAATGTCAACCTTGCAGCCAGCCAACCTCTAACCATTTAGTGCAAAAGGGCTTACTGGACCCTTATTTTACCACTCACTCTTGCAGCTCTCAGTCAAGTTACCTAGAGGTGGGAGCAGCCACTGTCCCTAGAAAATCATGTGCCTCTCATATTTGTCATAGCCATAAAAAATCCACTCACTGCATCAAACTGCATGCAAACAATGCACTTATAATCTTCCCAAAATGCAACAGGAGGGGGTTCTCAAGGACCTCCCATACACGGTTTGAAGTCCAGAGGCAGTTGGCAAAAAGAGATAGGAGCAGGGGATTGCATAGAAATGCCTGAGTTCTCAGCCTTTGTGGGGATCACTAAGACACAGAAAATATGTCAGAAATAAATTATTTCAACGTGACAGAATTTGCCAGATTTAGATTAGGTATTAGGAAGAAGTTCTTGACTATGAGGGTGATGCTACACTGGAACAGATTTCTCAGAGAAGCTGTGGATGCCCCAGCCCTGGAACTGTTCATGCCAGGGTTGGATGGGTCTCTGAGAAACCTGGTTTGGTGAAAGACATCCCTGCCATTGGCAGGGGGGGTGGAACTAGATGGTCTTTAAGGTCCCTTCCAACCCATCCATTCTATGGTTTTATCAGTCTGGTATCCACCTGTGCTCCTTGGCTGCCTGCCTTTCAGGTGTGTGCCAAGAGTCAGTGACTCATGGTGTTCAGACCCTGAAACCATGGCAGTGCTCAGCAGCAGGTGGGATACTTTGCAGGAATATACATTATTTTCTTTTTACATATGGAATTCCACTCTTACTTTTCTCCTAAGCCAAATTCTGGTCCCATTATGTTTTCCACTGTATTTCTTGTGTTAGATAAGTTTGTGCAACAATTACAGAAATGTTAATTAAGAAGTAGTACAGATTTTCATTTAGTGTGTTAGGGCTATGGATTTTTTTGTTTTGTGTTGCTTCAGTTCTTAAATTTGATTGCTGCAGCAGACAGCTGTTTATATACATAACAAATGGAAAACACTGACAAATAAAAAGGCAAGCCAGGTTCAGTGTTATGCATCTGCTTTATAATGAGTTATAATTAAAAAAAAAATTAACAAGGAAATTAACTATGATTTGATCACCAAAGTTTAGACAGGCAAAGTGACCTAGGTGTGAACAGAAGAGTAATTATTTGATAACTATGACATCACATATTCTGTTAAATTAACCTTTGCCATCACAGACAGGCCATTGTCTGGTCTCTTCAAGCTCAAATGATCATATCTAAACTCCTTACAGGAGCAGCATTGTGGGCTGGCCCAAAGGAGTTAGATGGTTCAACTAACCAGAGGCACAATGGTTCAACCAACCACCTCGACTTCTTCAGAGCTGTTTTAAAACACCTATTTCCCTCCTGCCAGGCCTCTCCTGCTAGCAAATTTGGTGTAAATGAGGTGAACAGAAAGATTTGTTCTGGATCCAGATCTGATCTCTGCCTTGTGCTGTACTGCAGCATGGAGGTGCCCTGCATGGTGGCTGCTTCAGGTCCGTCAGTGACTCACCCAAGATTACTCCTCTAGGTTACAAACAGAGCTCATATTCTTACTGATTGTTTATTCTTGTATGTGAAACATATAACATATAACATATATAAATATATAACATATAACATATAACATATAATAACATATAACATATAACATATAACATATAACATATATATAAATTTTTCAGATGATAAAATTGTTCCTTCTCAGAATATGAATTTGACTAGCTGTCCCATTATATTTGCACAGAATATTGTGGATGATTCACCCCAGCAAGGCAAGATGGGAACCTCTAACCCTGCATTCCTAAGAGTAAAATTCAATGGCAGACGTAAGAGATTTATGACCTCAGTTTACAATATTTAACATTTAAATATAACAACTTGTGACTTTGGACAGGGAATTTATATTGGAAAATAAAGAAATATTTGCTCTAATGTACATAATGGAAATATGCATTTTTCAGCTGGTGGCTCTGGATTGATGAGTAGCAGTGGGTTTATTGTTCTGCACTGAAATACATCCCATCTGAAAACATGGTAGTGCTGCTATGCTTACCTGCTACGTTCTTTCCTGTTTACCCTTCTCCTTTTTTTTTTTTTTATTTTTTTGTACTTAAAAGATAAATGACTTTGCTCTCAGAAAGTGGTAGAAACTAGAACTGGTGACTTCACCTGATGCACTCATTTTCCTGCATTGAGAATAATAGAGAGAAAAAAAGCCAGATTATGTTTGTATGTTGAACAGAGCAAGTATAACCTTTTTGATAAAACCAAGAAAAAAGAGCCACAATCCTGGCCTGTGTGAGATAATGCCTCAGGGCATTATCTCAAAAATTGCATCTTTAGCAAGAATTCTGTGGATTCAGTCTATAGCCTCTTGCTCTTTAATAGACTACTTTCTAGGAAACTGGAAACCTGTATGAGTACCAACATGCAGAAAGCTGTCAAACTGGCCATCCAAATTCAAAGAAAACAGATGCTCTTAGTGTCCCAGAGAGGTATTTCTCACTTCTTTCTCACTATTTCTCACTAGTTTCAAGGCTGAATTTCATGTGCATAAAGCTTAAATATTCTGTGATTAGTGCATGTTTGTCTGAAACACTGGCAGTGAGCCTAGAGAAAAATGCCACTTTGAATCATATTATGTGGTGCCATCCTACAGGTACAGCATATTCCAGTGTGACACAGGACAGCCCAATGCACTCCTCTACTAGCTAAACAAGGAAACAGATAACCCATAATTTCATACAAAATGCCATTGATAAGAAAGAGACTGCAGAAGAAAAATAAGATTACTGTTCTCTTTTTCAAGAAATAAGGTCTTTGATTCTCTTTCTAATCCTTTTATTTAAAGGTACATACTCCATTCAGTGTTTTTGTTTTTCTTTCCAGAAAGACTGGTAGACAGGACCAGAGTAAACTGAATGCAGAAAGATTATCCTCTCATCTGTTATGTCAAGAGTACAGATATGAGTAAATGAGAAGTCCCAATCTAGGCAGGGTGCTTGGGTTGGCTGCTGGTGCAAGAAATGAGAAGGGACTGCTGAGTATACAAACACCTCTGCTTGAGGTGGGTTCCTACAACCTTCTTAATACCATGCCAGGGATCTTCTTGCTTATACACATCACTGTTTTTGCAATACCTGGCCACTTGCTCAGTTGCTACAGCATTCTCTCTAGAGAAGATAAATAGTTTAATTCTTGAGAGGCCTTGTGTCTGGAGTCATACTCATTTTAGGGGAAACGTAAAGAGAATGAAAATATATAGCAAAATGTCATAGTGTAATAGAATCAGAAATAACAAGGGACAGAAGGCTCAGAATCTAGGATAGAAGAAGTGGACACAGATAAGGAAAATGGAATAAAATTAGGTTTAAGAGCTGAAAAAATGGAAGGGAAGATATAGTATCTATTTGGGTGAGGAGCCTTTTCTGTAAGAGAAGCTCTCCATGGCCATGGGGTTTCAGTGCTGTTTCTGACCTGCAGAGTTATTTTCCAGCCTGCTCCTTGTATTTGAGTGGTTAATTTCCATGTTTCAGGAATCCATGCTTCAGCCAGCTGCTTTCAGGTATATTATTCACCAAGTCATCTGAGCAGAAAGGTTCCTGTTGATGCAAAATATCTTCTAGAAATTAAATCAAAAGTCCAAGTTTAGCCATGTCCTTGACGGAAAAAAACCAAAAATATTTAGATGTAATAGTGAGCTGTATTTGAAAAAAATACTCAAAGAAGAATGTTATTTTTGAGCAGCTCATGAAATAATTTATATTAAGTAGCCTTTTCTTGAACAAAATTGCTTAAACAACACCCCCTCCCAAATATGTTTTGTTAATTTTCACTTCCAGTGTATTTATATGTGTTAGGTTTAAAAAAATGTTCAAAGTACCTTGGGTGAAATTTTGGTTCACAAATGACATCTGGAAAAATGAAAAAATGTCAGAAGTGCCATCATGATATTATTGTTGTGAGGTATTTATTTATATTTCTATCTTTCTCTGCTCCTTGGGAGTCATCCTCAGTAGTTCACAGCAGGCAGCAAAATCTTTCTTTGCTGACTAATTGTGAAAGGAAGGAGTTTTCATAAGCAATAAAATAATGAGATACCTTTGGAAAACAAGCCCTTAGAATTGTTCCATCTGCCCATAAGATATAAGAATTCATAAAGCATTTCAGTAGAACAATAGAAAATTATTTTAGTGCTATTTTTAATTCCTTCTGCTGTGCTGATTTACTCGTGTGAATAAAGCAACCAGAAAGCTGAATAAGTTTGGGCCATCAATAATCTGCATGCCAGCAAAACCCAGATGCTCATTGTAAGACTTTGCAGAAGATGATAAAAATCTATAATTTCCTTTAAATTCATTACAGTTTTGTTTATCGAGCAGAAATGTGCTGCTTAATTATTCATTCTTCTGCAGAATCTAAGGAAGATCCTTTGCCCTGCTTTAAGTAGTAGGTTCAGAGCTCACATAAAGTGTATCTACATAGGTGACCCCCACCAATATTACCTCGAGTAAGAGGAAAATTATTGATTCCTATGAGAACAAGTTAAGCTTGTTTTTATACTTTTAAATAAAAATTCTTAATTCTGTTGTTTCTTGTGTATACTGTTTAATGCCAGTGAACAGCAGTTTCATTTTAATGCATGAGTACTAGGTCATTGAGTTTTTCCTGTCAATCTATCCTGTTCTCTCCAACACAAATACCTTCAAACTCACAGTCTAAAATAACATTTCTAATCCCTGACACAATACAGATGAACTCGATTACTCTATATTTAATTGAGATTGGAAATGGTATATAAAAAGCAATAGAAAATATTTTTGTCACCTGACAACTAATATAAAACAACATAATTTTAGCTGTCACACATAGTTGATTTATTGTTGATGTCATAGAAAAGTGTATATTTGTACTTACCCACAGATATATGATCACTCTGATCCAGGATGTGAACTGATGCAGAAATTCAATAAGATATATGGAGCTTAGCAGAAGGGAAGGAACTCATCAAAGCCTGCATGTGATCAGTTACCATAATGCAAATTTTATTTTAGCTGTATGCATACATTAGATGTCTTCAAATGTACATGTAAATATGCCCAACTTGGAAGCCTGATATAATGTAGAATATAAAAGCAAATTCAATTGCTGCATCCTATTTCTAGCAGTAGCAGCCTGATCCTAAAAACCCTTAGGGCCTCAATGTGACAGAAGCTGGCAGTTTATATTTTAAGCATAGACCTAAAATACTGTATATTTTTGCATTATGACAATTTACACTAGAAAGTGAGAGATGGAATCAGTGAATGTCTGTGTTAAAGGATTATTCAGGTGGAAAACATGATCTCCTGAGGAACTCAGCCAGGCAGACAGAGATTTAAACTGGTCACAATGAATTAAAATGGTAAAAATAGAACTGCAGTAGAGCTGCAAAATTTGGATCTGGTCTTAGACTTCAAACATTGCTAAATTCTAAGTCTGTTCTGCACACCTAAAGTGGCAGCAACAGCAGGCCCAGCTGCCACCATGCAAATGGCACAGTGTGGGAGCCTGGAACATTCCAGGAGTTGCAGAGCACTCATATACCAGAGTTTATGAGTTGTCCCCATCAAGTTTTGACAACAGCATCCATAAAATGGCAAAAATGTCAATTCCCCCTCAGTGTGTGACAAGTGCAGATTTAGTTAGATGACTGATGATGCACTCTAGGGGTTGAGCCTTTCAAATTACGGGATCAGGATGACAGAAAGTGGACAGAAATCCACTTCAGCTGATGCAGAAATATGTCTGTAAACAGATACACACATGTATGTGAACGGTGACTTTTTTGATTGTTGAAGTTTTCCTCAGGGATTCTGTTGCAC
Source organism: Muscicapa striata striata (assembly GCA_030060385.1). NCBI lineage: Eukaryota > Metazoa > Chordata > Aves > Passeriformes > Muscicapidae > Muscicapa > Muscicapa striata. Next base: position 734,680 of record JAREIS010000102.1, read on the forward strand.
ACCTATTGCTTGAACCTTATTTTAGAAATTATCATGCTTACATCTTTGCATTAGCAGCCTGGAAATTATCTTGATTATTTATTTCAAAACATAAGACTTCATGTGGTGTAATATATGCTCTGAGCACATTCCAATGAATTGTTGGGTCCTAATGGGAGCTACCTGAGAAATTTGAATCTTCAGGCACTAACTGTAATGGCTTGGCAGCTTAAGATATCTATAGCTTGGCAGCTTTGAAGATATCTATAGCTAATGCCATATCCAACTGCTTTTTATTCTTCCAAGACAGGCATAATGAGTCCCATGTACTGTATGAAGGTCTTCCTCACCTTGGCATGAGTACCATCTGCTACAGCTGTACTCAGTTTATAAGTGGCTCTGTAGGTTGTTTAAATGGATTTTTATATACTTCAGTGTCACAGTTTAAAGGTAAAATCTCTAGTTATTTAGCTCTGAAAGTAATATTTCCAGGTTAGAAAATGGGGTTGAATGAATTAATGCAGTAGAAAGTCTGTATACAAAGAACAGCATCTACAATAAAGCACAGACATTATGGCAATCAGCCCTGATTACATGCCTCCTCCACCATGGGATTTATGTGGATGTGAGAGCTGTCCTTCTCTTAGATTGTGTCTTCATGCTCATTTAAGCACAGCAGCTCACATTAACTAAAGGGGGTTAACATGCCCATCTTTCTTTTGAAGGGCAATTTGCTTTTGGAAGCTGCTTGTTGATCTCCATGCTGTGTTTTTCTCAGCTGGGCCAGGCTCAGCCTTTAAAGCCTTTTTCCAAGCAAGCTGAGCAGTGCAGCTGCCCCTCTTAGCACATTCCTTTCATTAGCTACAGACTGGGAGCTTTCCTCAGCTTCCCCTGCTGCATGGAAAACTCAGTTCCAGGACCTCTGCTCCCCTGGGGACTCCTCGTGCCTTCACAATTTCTAAAAGCATCCCTTCCCCATATTTCCCTTTATTCCCTCTGGTCTGAACTACATCAGGAAGAGTACAGTTGACCAACATGGGTTGAGAAACATCCTTTGCAGTGTTGCTTGGGCCACAGATTTGTGCAATAATGCAACATCATCATCTTATGTCTATTTATGACTATCATACTCTGCCATGTCATTTGCTCAGGATTTGTAGAAGATGCTTTAATGGTTTGTCAGAGAATAAAAGACCATGATATGACTATTATTTGCTGTAGTAATTGCATGTTTTCAAAAGAAGAATTTTTGAAGTCTTCCTTTTTTAGGCCTGTCATTTTCTTTCTGTGGTTATCATTTTAGCCATATTCATTACTATGTTTTTTTTTTTTTTTTGACTCTCATCAAGGATAGTCCCGCAATTTCTTTGAGAAAATCTTTTTAACTGTTCCATAGCTGCATGTCTCATTCATTTTTAGCACTTTAAGCTGATGAAAATAGAAACTGTAGAGAATCTTTATGTGGCATACAAAAAATATTAATGACTGACTTTTAATACCAACTAATAGCACAGAAAGCCAACCAATCTGATGATGAAGCAAGTATCTCGATCTGCATGTGAAGAAAGAAGTAAAATGCATAAATTAAAATATTAAAAGCAAAAATTAATATGGTACTGTGTACAAATATATAAGAATTTGTCATTTCACCTAAAAAAACATAATATGAAGCAAATAATCAATTTTAATTTAACCATTTTAAATTTTATAAGTTGGTTATTAGTTGCCTAAAAATATAATTGTTATTTTATATTTTTTGCAAAATATTTTTGTGAATAATTCTTGACAATCTCTTTATAAATAGCTAAAAATAAAGGTTTGACATTATTTCCATCTTGCTTTCCTCTTCTAGTCTTTAGGCAGGAGTAGTACCTCCATTATGATGAACTGACTTAGCTTTAACAATTTCAGTTTCCAGTTTCAAAAATTTCCAGATGTCCAAAAAAAAGCAATATGTATCTTACACTGGTGACCTATTTTGAACTCTCAAATGTAGCTCAATTTGCCATGTGGCCACCTCTTAAACTCCCTGGGGAGAGATAAGCACCTACCAAGGGTGATTCTAGAGATCCTGAGAGAAGTGGGATGAGCCCACATTAAGGACTCTTCACTTTTTGGGGAATACAGGGAGTAGACAGCTAAATTTTATATAGCCCCATTTAGATGGACAGATTCTTATATGCTAAATGTAATCAGTAATCCTGAGGCTGAGTTTGGCTCAATGTCAAGTTTCTCCATTAAGTACAGGGTACTTATATGCTTAGACCTGAAAACTGTTCTGCAGCAGTGCTACAGGGTGGGTTTATTCCTGGATTTTTGAAGACCAAAGAAATTCTGAGAGAAAGTTAAAACTTTTCTAACGAGTTGACTGATAGGACTGTGCTATAATTTTCATGCAATGCTTTCAGTTTTCTGAAAGGAGCTTCAGTTTCTGAAGCTGCCAAGGAGGTTTCTCAGTTTGAATCTGATTCAGCTGTGTTGCTGTGTGAAAACAAAGGCCTCTCTGAGTTTCTCAGAGAGAGAACAGAATACAGGAATTCAATTAAAATCTTCAGATAAAAATCTGTTTATAATAAAATCTTCAAGCCACATAGACATGAAATAGAGGTGTAAGCTTTAGTTTAATAAGTAAGTAAATTTAAGCAAGTAAGATTATGTTTTAAGTGTCTTAAAATTCAAAAACCTTAGAATCTGGTGAAAAAACAAGCTTCAAAAACAAGCTTCAGTGAGAGCTCAGAAACATAGTTCTAGACATACTAAAAAATAGTAAGAATATTGCTTGTATTCTTCAGATAGAATAGATAGGTTATATACACAAGTTATGCCTACTTTTGTATTATATAGAACCAGAATTCTAATAAGTATAGAAGAAAATGCTTCAGATTTGTGGTTTTAGTTCATTGGGCAATTTGTAAATAAAAATCCATGTATTGGAGTGAGAGCTCTCTCTTGTTCTCGCTCTTCCTCCACCATCATCATCATCACTACCACCACATGAAGGAAGAGGAAGAACAAGAGGAAAAGAACAGAAGAAGAAAGACCAGGGAGTATCTGCCTCTCGAGACTGTATCAGGCTGCAACTTCTACCTCTGCTCAGGACTCTGTATCAGGCTGCAGTTTCTGCTTCTAATTGAGACTCTGTGCCAGAAAGCTTTTAGGACAGACGTTAAAACTTTGGACTCTGTCTTTTGAGACTGATGTGCCTTTACAATAAACAACTTTACAGCAACCAACAACTGCTCTGGCCTCTTTAAGATATAAACCCGTGACAATCTCGACACTGCTGGTCATGCCTGTTTCTACTACAAATTTCTAAAGCATATTTCCTGAAAGACTTTTAGGAAAAATGAAATTCCACATTAACCCATGTATTCTAACCTCTAGGTTTGTTTGAAAGACAAAGTCTTTCACATGTACTGCCTATAATGGGAATTATGTGGCTAAATCTCTCTCTGGCACTTGGAAAATAGATCTTTAGCAAAAGTCTAGCTCTTTCTCTGCTTCCAAATACAGATGAGTGATCTCTGAAAAAAGAACCGAAGAAACATTAGTGGCTAAACAAGTCTTCGTGTACATTATGAAATGCTTGTAGCTACTCATAATTTTTCATCACTATCCAATGTTGTTTGTCCTAGGACTTGACTGGGAACAGACACGGAAAAAAAACCAAACTTTTTAAAAGTTCCAGCCTACTATGGGTTAAAAAAAACTACCGGAAATGTTTGTCTTAATTTTATTGACTTCAGTAACTACAGCTCCTTCTCTGAGGTCTTGTCTGAGATTACAAGTCTATTTAGCTTTATCCATCACAAGTGTGACCTTTCCTTGGGGTTCTCTGCACCCTTTGGAATTAACATACCCTTTTCTCCAGATGTCACAAATTTGACATTGCTCTTCAGACTTTGCACTCTTTTATCTTTATTATTTGCAGGCAGTCCTTGTGCTCATTTCCTTTCTTCTGCTGTCCCATTTCAGCATCCTCACTGGCCCTGAGCATCTCAGGATCTCTCTTGTGAACAGTTAGTGAAGGCTGGCAACAGATGAAAGGCAAAGTTATTTTGAACTCATAAGCTCTGATCATAATCCATAATAAGATTCATTATTGAATGTTGCCCTGACCCATTTAATTTCCAATAAAAATCATATAGCAACTGCTAATCTAACATATCATTTAACAAAAATAAAATCAGGGAATGTAGCATTTGAAAATATGTGGTCAGAGAGCAGAGCTAAGAGAGGGGGACTCATGGTGGGAAAGCTCATTGCTAGAGATTAAATTTATGTCAGCAGTAGATGTCAGTACTGTAATTACAGATGATATGAATAAAAGCATTAAATGCTTTAAATCACGGAGATCTTTCAAGAAATTACTGGTAAACTAAAAAGGATCACCTCATATTATTGTCAGTGTTTTTTTCCAAAGCCAGTTTCTCAAGCATCTCAGGGAGAGAGAGAGAAACTGAAATCTCTCCTAGGTACTTCAGGCTTTGGTTACATGCTAGGGATAAGACAGGAAGAATCCAGTCCTGTGATAAATGGGAACTTGTCTCAGTGGACAACTAGCAACTAAACATGTAGTGTTAACTTGGTTATCTATCCCTGGATCAAATTTGGTCATCTACCCCTGGATCTATAGGTCTTTATTTCGAACCTACATTAAGAAGGTGAACATTTAAGCAGAACAGTTTCTTTGCATCTCCACCTTCAAACCTGTAGTAGCTGCTCTACCCCTCTGGAGAAAGCAAACTCACTAGAAAATGGAGTGCACTTTCAAGAATAGTGTCAGAGAAATCCTGGTATAAGCAAGAAGCAAGCATTTCTAGTGTTTTGATTTTCTTTGATGCAGATGGGATTTCCAATTCATAACAATGCATGCAGCTGAAAGACAGCATTTCCTCAGCAGCTTACACCTTCTCAGCAGCAGGGACAGGAGAAAAAACTCTCCTGCTTCAAGAACTCCGCTGTATTTCACCTGTGAAAATATGTGGCAATTGATTAATGATATTACCTGCTTGTACATCTTTGATTTACATGCAAAATTCTATACCTTTTGGAACAGGTCCATCTCCTGCTGAGAGCCCCAGCGCTGGGTGCTGTGTTCCAAGTGAGGTCTCTCTCACCAGAGCAGAGCAGAGGGACAAAACCCCCCTGCCCTGCTGCCCAAGCTGCTTTTGGTGCTGCCCAGGGCACGTTTGGCTCTCTGGGCTGTGAATGCACATGGCTGGGTCATGTCCAGCCTCTCACCCACCCCTGAGTCCTTTTCCCCACAAGTGCTCTTCATCCTTTCTCCACCCAGCCTGTCCTTGTGCTTGGAATTAAATTACCTCAGCCCATGACCTTCACTTGGCCTTGCTGAAACTCCTGAGGTTGCACAGCTCCACCTCTCAGCTGTCAGGAGTACAAGTCTGTGTTAGATGGAACTGTACAACCTTAAGATGACACACCCACATCCCCAACACACACACATATAACTATTTCTATTAAATTTGGTAGGATTTCCCACTGGGACTGGAAGAAAACAGCCCATAAATTAATTGCAAAAAAAAAAAAAAAAAAAAAAAAGATGAAAGCAAATTAAAATTCAACCATTTTTGTATAGAACATATTGCTTTAATAGGAATGGTTGGTTTATGGCTGTCTGAAACTAATTATCTCATTCTGTTCTTGATGACTTATTTATCAATGGTTCTGATCATACACGGCTTGGACTACAAAAAATAATTTTATATAAAAATTGATAAATATGTTTTATTTATTGATTTGCAAATGACAAATTTATTTGGTCTAAAATTTTTATTGGTTTGTAAGAACGAAATATTGATTTTTTCTTGTAATATAAGTTTCAGATGTGCACTTAAGTAGAGACAGCAGAACTGCTTATACCACCTGGTGGAAGTCTAACAAGCTTTTCAATCTTATCTTTATTTTGAAGGATTAATAGTTAGGTCATAAAAAATGAGTTTGGGCTGAATCTTCTATTAAGACAGCTGTGTATCTACTTCTTGGCATCTCAGTTAAGAGTGCTTTTAAACACATTCACAAAACAGATTGGTCACTGTTAAGCTGTACATGTTTAAAGTAAAAGGCCCATTAATGTAACTCTAGATTTATTTCTATCTATAATTTCTGAAATTGGCAGTTTGGTACCTTCTGTGTTTTCTGTTAAAGATAATCATGTGTTCATTGAAGAATAGTAAAAAGTATGTTAACATTACCACATGCTTTTATAGACAAGAAACATGTTGACTTACAGCTCATCCTGGTGGACCTGAAAACACTGAGAGTATTTTCACAACCTGAAATACTAATGAGTTAATTCCCCTTAGCCCTGGGGCAGAGAAATACTCAGGCACATCACAACAGCATGCCCCAAGCTCAGCATGGCAGCAGAGCAGTTCACTGACTTGCAAATTCCTGTTATTCCCACACACATTGTGCCTAGTGTCTAGAAAGAGAAAGGTAATGAGCTGCATTCAGGGTGATTCTTTATATTTCTGTATAAAATACATATTAAGATGCTTACTTTGCATAATAAGAGGTTATATACACTTACTTCCTACCAGGGAAGTAGTGTATGCAGTGTAGGAAGGATTTTGCTGGCATTACAGTTAGCTTTGCCAAGAATAGAAAGGTTTGGACAACTTTATTTATTTACATATTATATCCCAGTCAAAGTAAGGTGGGTAATTTGGTTTTGGTTTTGGTTTTGGTTTGGTTTTGGTTTTTCACTGCTTGTACCAAGATTTGCTTAGCAACAAACAGGTGGGATCTGACCTCAACTGGAAGCCTACTAGAGTTAACAGTAAGGTCATAGATATTAATTTTCAGGGGATTTCCTCCAGACACACACACTTTTAATATATTTGTCTAATTATGGATTTTGGTTTTATTATGAAATAGCTAGAAGGAAAAACAAAATCGAATGGAATTAGATACACTGTGTCAATTATATCTCTCTGTGGATTTGCCATGGTTTCAAGATTTTATAGAATGCCTGAATCATGACATGTCACTGCATGGTATATTAATTTGGTCCCAGAGATTGGCCAAGGTATTTCCAGCTGCACAGATAGGCTGGACAGAATGTAACCTCTGTCACATCTGACCTCAAAAATCGAGTTTTACTTGCTACAGACGTGCAGACACTTTTTTTTTTTACCTTCCTTCAGTCTTTGTGTTCACCTGGAGACATGACACTTTTGAAACTATCCACTGATGGGTTAAGTAGCCTTACAAATAGTACAGTTCTGGGACCACTGATGCTGGGTAACTATATGACCAAAAGCCTCATGCCAGAAAACAATACAAATGAAAGGTAGATGGAAAAGGATGCAATAAACAAACTGGAAAAATACAAGGTAATAGGGAAAACATGGGATAAAGTGATACTTATCACAGCTGTTTGAAGATTTAAAGAATGATTAAAGAGTGAATAAATGACACATTTGTAGATCCTACTGTTAGATTCTTTACCAAATGACCTTCTATACAATATTTTGGAGAAGCTGGCAGATGAGTTGTATATGTAATTCTAATAAACTGATTAGTGCATAAAAATACTCAGGAGGATATTGGTTCATTCAAAGTCCTTGGAAAAACCACATAGATAGAATAATTTTTGTAAGGAATATTTATTTTCAGTTCCATTTAAACAACCCACTTTTGTAACACATACTAAAATTTTTAGGAAACATTCTAAGAAACTTCAGGATTATGACCACAGGAATGAATTTAATGTATTTCAGTTCTGGAGATTAAAATACAGAATATGTTTGCACCATTCTGCATTTTATTAGGTCGCTGCCTTTTGGTATGCTTTACATTAAAAATACATGACTGACACTCTTTATACCAGTAAGCCTTTTTATTGAAAAAAAATATTATTGCATTAAACTACATTCCCAGGGATTCCTTGAATAAGCTAAAAAAAAAGTCGCATTGCATGTACAATAGTGCAATTCACTTAGCTACTGTATAATATAAAACACTTTATACAGAGAATACAAAACAAAATTACTAGTTTACATATTATACTAGCCAGAGTATTATCCAGTTTTAAATATAAACTTGACACTTTTAAAATCAACTTGATCAAATGGCATTTTTATGCAAATCTGCACAACAAATATACGTGTTGAATGTATCCCAGAAGTGCATCAGATTAAAAAAAAGAGTCCCAAACAACAACAACAAAAATTTATCATGGTATAGCTCAGGAAATTTTTTTTATTGGAGTTTTAAGGTGTGGATGACCTCTTTCATTAGATTATGTATCAAAAATACACAATCAAGCTAAAATAGATTATGAACTTGGTGTGTGCATATCACTGCCATAAGGATACTGAAACTCTTTTAAAAATCTGTTTAAATAAACCCAAAATTTAGCACGGCTCCATATATCAGGCTCAATAATTCTCATAATAATTATAATGATATATATATTTAAAGTACTTTACTGATGAAAAAAATATGGCAGCAATTAGAGAAAATATATAATTTCAGCTGTGTCGATAGCTTTATTACAATTTCTCCAAGAAAATCCCTTCTGTGCACTAAGAATGGTATTGGACATTGCCTTTGTTTGCAAATAGTAATTACTGTTTTTCTGTTGTGCCCTTTCTGTTCTTAATCTCTCTTTTTCTCCCCATTAAAACATCTGAAAATTCTAATTTCCATTGTTCCAAGGATTAAATTTAATCTTCATTGCCAATTTATTTGCCTTACTCTGTTGGTATGTACAATGATGCTTGGAAATCCTATGATTTCTTTTCTTCTATAGTTCTGTTGTATGGTGCATACATTAAGGGAAACAAATACATCTATTTTCCATAAATTATCTATATGGTAGGGTATGGTTAAGTTTGATTTGTTCAGGTTTCTTGCCACAGAAATTTCTACAGTATTAACATTGTCTGGTAGAAGTGGAATACAAAATATGTGTGCACACATTAAAGATGAGATTAGCCCACCATTCCTTCAGTTGCATATTTTTCTTTTCATGTTATCTACTTAGGATAGAAATGAACTCTCATACACAACGAGGACAGCTGGGTTTACTTCAATAGAAGTAAATAGAATGTTCAATAGAATGTTCAATAGAATGAAACTGGACCCAAAAATTTAAAAGCTTGTGGTGCTGGAAATGCATTTTTTATGCTCGTATTATCCCTGGACTGCTGGTGATGGCCACGCAACCCAGTCAGCTCCTTCTAGAGCACAGCCTGACCTGCTCCTTTAGATGTCCAATTCAGAATGTTTCTACAGAGTTATGACTAATGTTTCCAAGTGGTCCACTGAGTGAGTGATCACCATCCAAGCAAGCAAAGATTTTTAGAGATGTTAAGTCAGAGTAACCGAAATATGTTTGGTTCTCAGAAAATAAAGTATTGAAAGTACAGAAACTATATGTAAGTTCAGATCTTATTTTGAATAAATTTTCAACCAAAATTGAAAGGAAGAATTGTTAAACTCTGGAAACATATAGTTCTACATTCTTCCCAAATAAAATTTTTTACTTCCTCAATTGTGAAGCAATAATTTCAATTAAATAATTATTCTACAATTTAAATGAGAAAAATTATCATTCATATGCTACTTACATACCGATAAGTAACACTAAAATGGCATTAATCTATTTTGTTAATGAGACTAAAAAATAAGTTCAGAGTCAAACCAAAATAGGTTTGAGAATGCTAGTGCCACCAACCTTTTTCAACACTAAAATATTTTGCTTCTGCATAGTCTCCATAACATTTTTTTCTGTTTATTTTTTTCAAAAAATCAGCTAAACCATCAAATATTTAAAGCTACTTTGAAAATAAAAACCTAGCAGTCACAACTTGTAAAGTGATTGGAAAAGTTTGGCATATTACCAGTTTATGCTGAAGAAGCTCCAGAAAAACAGAAACTAAAACAATTCCATTTTATTGCAATGGATCAATATATTTTGATTAAACTGAAGAAAATTGGTCCTGTTGTATTTTAAAGACGCAACTTATTTGCAATTAGATTTTTCAGCTTCTTCAGGTAGATGAATATAGTGGAATAAAATTCCTCCAAAAGTTTTTCAATATGGTCTATATTGATTCTGAGAGACACATTTTGTGCACTACCTTAATTGCAAATGAATTGAAATAATTTCAAGTGTTTTTAATCCAAACAAACAGGTACTGTCTGTTGAATACCTCATGGTCCAATTTTATTGGGAAGCATGCCTGCAGTCTAACCATAATTATGAACTAATTTCATGCTAAATATCCTGTGTTCAGTTAGAAACATTATAAAAAATGTCAAACTATGCCATTCAAAGAGATGCTGAAACCTTCACCTATTTCCAGACACACAGTTATTACAAACAATTTCAGCCACACATTACTCTGAAGGTTGGATACATGCATTCAAACGTTGTGGATTTGTAATTTCAATTTACTTGTTGAGAGTTTGGGAAGCCATGCGAGAATCTTGACATATTTGTTTAGATTCAATGTACTTTTAAATGCTGAGTACTTGAACAAGTTTTTCTCTGAATCTGAACCTGTAGACTCAGTTTTTGATCAGAATTTTACTTCTGCATCTTTATGAATATCAGCATGATTTTATAGGACCAGCCAATTGTTTCTGTTGTTTGTTAAAGGGATGAAAATATTTACACATTCTTTTGGAAAGATTCTTCCACACATCAGAGCTCAGTTTGGTTGGAAAAATGTGTTGCAGTTTTGGCCAAGGACCTCTGAGGTTCAAAGCCAGCACTGGGTGATGGGCAATTCTGGGATGCTCTGGCTCACCCTGACGTTCCCTGTGACACAGCCAGACACAGGCAGTGCCAAAGAACTTGGCTTCTCAGTGAGCCTTCTTGGATGCTTGGCTCAGAGAGAAAAGAGGCAGCCTTCTTCTGCCAGCACAGAACTCCCTGTGCTAAGGGAATATTTGTTATATACCCATGGCCTGACTGCAGTCCCTTTACACTGTCCAAGCAACATATGCAGGGATGAAATCACTAAAGTATCTTCAAGATGTTGTTGTGATCCTCATCTTCTGGTGTTAACTCATCCCCCCTCCCTCTGAGCCTCCCCAGTTTACTTTGGCCTCAGGGTCTGCTGGTCCCAGGCACCTCATTTTTTGCTCAGTCTAAAATACCTTAACCAAACCAGGCACCATTTCATATACAAACTCTGAAACTCAAATCTTTTAGGTGTCTCAAGATAGCTCAAGTTTAAATTGTGCTACTTTAAATCCCTCATCAGTGTCTATACAGATACCATTTCATCTGGGTGCTGTGGACCCTTTCCAACTGACAGTCATAGACTTCATGCTATTCTTTTAAAACACCCTGTAGAATGACACTGGCCAGCCATCCTTCTTGTGACAGTATCACGAAAGGCTTTATAGCAGCTTTTCCTCAGTGATACAAGAATAAAACCAACATTCATATGCTGTCAACCAGATTGTGGACCTCAAAACCATTGCTGCTGTGCTTTCAGCAATTCAGCAGATTCCCCCTCAGATGGGATTGAATGTTGAATGCTTAATTCTATTTAAATTTGGGGTTGGAGCCATGGTGAAATCATTTGGGCTAATTTAAGTAGCTAGAAACACTGAAAACTTCTTTTGCTGTAGGTAACTGATGGGTCTGGATAGAACAAGAATAGTGATGGGGCTCTTGTCCTTGGAATAAGGGATGAACTAAGTGATTTGGGTGTATAGCAGAAGGTGTGGCTGTGTTCAGGTGTGGTGTAAATAAGGCTGGGATATATGCAGCATGTGGCAGTGCAGGGAAAGTGAGCGGGGAAGGGTGGAGGGGAGTGGTAGAAACCAAGTGCAATGGGTGTCCTGTCAGCAAAGCAGGATGGGTGGGAATAAGGGCTGGTGCTAATGGGGAAAGTGCTATGGGGCCAAAATGGGCCTGAGAGAGGGGGTGCAGGGGTGCCAGGGAGAGGTGGCTGCCCTGGGGCTGCAAGGACGCCGAGAGAGCGAAGCGCTGCAGCAGCGTGTGCTGGATGGTGGTGACTGTAGCCTGCTGCTCAACAGGGAGGGCAGCAACTGCTGGTGTTGCAGAGAAGGCAGCTGGTCCTGGGGCAGGCAAAACTTTCAGATGTTTCGCCAGAAGTTGTTTCTGCATGTGCTGCTGGGCTTGCAGCTGCAGCAACCTGTATTTGTCTACTTCTTCTGGTGTAAATGTGATAGGCTGCTGTGTTAAAGGAGGGGAGGTGGATTTACTGTACACTTCTAGGTCATTTAGGGTGTCACCATACCTCTGCATAGCATTGTCACAAAAAGAGTCTGAACTGCCTTCTGCCCGGTTCAAGTCCATGTTTACACCATGTAGTTCTTCTTTGGTCTCTGTTGAATTAGCAACAGAATATCTATTAGAGGGAAAAGCACCAGGGAAATCATTTGGTACTGGATCACAGCTTTGTATAAAGGGCTGCATTTCACTAATGAAGAGATTTGTTTGTTCCTTTATTGCTGTGTTCCTTTTTATGCTTGGGCTCTGATAGCCTGTTTCAATTTGAATTATGTCTTTAAGAGCACAATGATCATAATCAGTTCCAGGTGAAAGAACAACATTGGTTATCTCTGATGCTTCTGAGTTGTTTTTCTTCACACTGTTTTCCAACAAACTGATTTCATTATGTCCCATGTCATTTTTACCTATGCTTAGCACTTTCTCTGGCAAAGGTAACATTGCAATGTCATCTACTGATGATGAAAACTGAAGAGCAAAGTGACTTTGTGAGTGATCCTTTAATTCTACTGCACTACTGATTGAAAATCTCTCTGAATCATGCATTTGTTCCTGGGTTTTCTTGGACTGCACTCTTTCTAAAAGCAACTTGGCTGTCATTGACTTTCTTTTTCCCCATATGTCTTTTGCCACGTTTTTGGAAGAGCAGGTGGCAAAGATTTTAGACTGACTATTCAGATTCAGAGAGTTGGAATGTGCAGTTTCAGTTTTTCCTGGTTCAGTGTTAGAACCTTTCTCAGCATCCTCTTTTGTTTTACTGTCACAGTTGTCAATCTGTTTTGAGAAGGAACCTGAACTGCTGCCACTTGATATTCTGCTGCTCAATGATCTTTCACTGCTTCTTGAAGCACTTTTGGATTTGTGGTAGCTTCTACTCCTACTATGCAATTTGCCAAAATGCTGATATCTACATCTTCTGTGTTTAGACCGGTCTCTTGTTTGTAAAACTTTATGTCTTGAACATCTTCGATATTTAATTGTGCCACTCTGAATGCAGTTTTTAGTTCTGTGACTTCTACTATGACAAAGATAATCCTCGTCTGTATAATTTGAAGTGAAAATACACTTGTGCTTTCTGTGTTTACATTTGTGCCTTTCATCTGTTTTGCTTTTTCTTTTACAACAACAAAGCAAATTGTTTCTTCTGTGATGGTTTGATGTGGGACTCGTGTAGCTTGTGTAGCTACTCGTACTGCTAACTGAAGTGTCAGAATAGCTGGAATGTCTGCTAGATGAGGACTTTTGAGGAGATAGGAATCTCCAGCATCTTGTGTAACTTCCACATCCTTCATAATCTGAGTACCTGCTGTTTGAACTGGATTTACAACTAAAGAAACTTCCACTAGAGTCTTTTCCACAGTCACTTACGTCACTGTTGCAGCTGACCACATCTTGAAGGAATCTGGAGTCACTTTGGTTCTCATATTTTTCTTCAGAATCAACTAAATGACATTTTGCAGATTCAGATTTTTTAATCCTAGACATAAGAGCAGAAAAGGAAATGCTTTTATTTCTAATGTTCTGAGTTTTTCTTTCACAGCCATGGAAATGATTCTTTAAAGGTCTTCTCAGTGTTGTTGTATAAAGACTTTTTTCTGTTACATAATTCTTTTGTGAGACATCAAGGTAAGCAGGCACTTCGGGTATATTTTCATTCAAATAATCTGCAATGCATTTTTGACCATTTTCATTAATTTCTTTCCCTACATCTGACTCAGCTTTTTGCTTGGCCTTTCTTGGGTTTAGGGAACCTTTCATCTTCTTTGGTTTCAACAACTGATTATCTTGTTCATTTGACATTTGCTTGTGTTTTATTAAACCTGAGGGTTCATATTCATCTGCAGTCTTATTTTCAGAGAGCACTTTACAGCTTGCTTTGTTTGTTTCATGCTGTTTACCCTCCCTGTGATTTAAAGAGAGTCTGAAGTCAAAATACAATGGATTACAGCCATATGAAATATGGGGCTCAGTTTTTGTAAACAAAAGTAATTCTGTGGGCCACTGCAGAGCAGTGGTGCCATCTTTGCTCACTACATGGAGGAAAGGCAATGCCTGGGGCTTGACTTCTTTAACCACGTTCTCCTTTGCAAATGTTTCCATATTTCCATCTGTGGTTTCTGTAATCTTCAAAGGCCTTTCCCTTTTTATCACTCCAGAACTGTCATTAATGTTGCTTGAACAGGTCAGCTCAGGTGCTGGCTGTCGTGGGAGCTCTGATAACTGGTCTGGCAGGTGGGCATTGCTGTGCTTGCAGGTGTTCAGCTGTGTACAAAAGTTGCTAGCATGGCATGAAGATGAAATGGGAGTTTCTAAGAATTGTTCAGATTCATTCAGTTTGCTCTCTTGCACTGTTTCTCTCAGTGAAGCAGAAAAATTCAAATTTGAAAGTGGTATTTTGACTTTAGAAAATGAAGGATTAGCTCTGAATTTTTCTTCTGATTCCCTATCACTACTTTTATCATTTTCCTTTAGTATTTTAGGTTTTGCAGCTACGTGACTTGATGCACTGTTATCCAAATCCATTTGGTCTTGTGTAATAGGTGACTCTTTATCCAAACTTGTTTTCAGTTGTTCCTCCAAAAGTGTGACAGAATGACAGCCCTCAATTGTTTGCTTTTTTTTATGGTTGGGGGACTCACTACAATCATTTCCTTCCTCAGAGTTCTCACTGAAGACTGATGCTGAGGACTCAAGCTTCAAAGGGACCTTTTTGGAGAATGAAAAAGACACTCCTGCCCTTTGAGAGATATTGTTTCTAGCTGGGAACATTCGTGTGATGTGATTTCCAAGAGCATGGTGTCTCTCAGCTGGGGGATGGTGCCTGCTTATAATAAGTTGCTGTTTTTCTAGGATGCTTTTGGAGAAACCTTGTCCTTCACTTGTGATGGTTCTTTGAGAACTTGCTGTGAACTTGCCACCCTTGTAGAGGAAAATGCCATCTGGTGATTGCTGCTTTTCCAGGACTAATCGGGGGGCTTTAAGCAACGGTCCACTCCCAGTGATGCTTTAAGGTAAAAAAAAAAAATAAAGAAACAAAGAAAGCTGTATTAAGTAACCAAGTTATGGCAGAGCATGCATTTGACAATATCTGTCTGGTGAAGGAGGGTGCCACTCAATTTTTTACAAGGTAAAGCTAAGATTCAGCAGGGTAAATGGGCAGTTTATCATCAGTTTGGGCTTCTATATGGGCAAGATTGTATTTACACATAGAAAATTGCAGGGTTTAATGTCAGCACATGAATGTTCTTTTCCAGTTATGACCATGTACAAGAAGAGTAAATATTGATTTTACTCTGAATTTATATTTAGGGGAGCCTAATCTGTGGTAAGTCTTGGCTTTCTGAAAGGCCTCTGAAAAGGAAATTGTGACATGTTCCAAAAGAGATGCTTCCATCTAGAGCATTTACAAAATCAGAGTCAAGAAGAGAAAGATAAACATTCTGCTTGTTTAGGAAAGAATGTGTTTGTTTGACTTTTTAAAGAGTAGATTCCTATTTTGTCTTTAAATTATTCCATAATAAATTACTTTAAAAATATTCAAAGAGATATTAATACTAAAAGTGTCAGCAAACTTTGGTGGAGAAAAATCAGAACTACACTGGTCTCATTATCAACCAAAGTCAATTATTTGACTTTGCCACATTTTCTGTGTTTTACTTCCATTAATTACATTATTCCTCTTTTCAAAATATCTCAGATTTTAAATGTGATTTAGTTTTCTCGACATTTAAAAAAAAATGTTACGTATTCTAGGGCCTTAACAAAAATGGCAAACCACTGATTTCTTGAAACAGATAATTAACTGAGACTGAAATTACTGTTGCCATTTTCCATTAAAGTTGTGACATTAAACATAAAAGGGTTTTTCCAAGATATATTTTAAATTTTCATTAGCTTAATTATCTGTATTTGCTATCAATGCAGTACTAGAGTACACTAACAAGAAAAAAAAACTGGAGCAAGATTAAATAAACAGTTTGATTAAAAAATATAAAACATTTTAATTAAATGCAAATAAATTAAAACTGTTAGATCTACATATAAGCTATCTATAATTTTCAACCATATTTTATAAATTCTAAATACATTGATCTTCAGCAATAGGAGAGACAGAAAGACTCCCTGGAGTAGGGTTAACTCATAATATGAGAATATGTGCACATTTCAGAGAATATATTTGCATTTGCCAGAATTTAATCATCAGGAGATTCAAATTAACCCCTATTTGTACATTAAGAAAAAATTATCTCTTGGAGAAGGCACATAAAAAAAAAAAATAAAAAACATTTCAAAGTCTTCCTGGAATAGCAAAATAAACTTTTCCTGTGCACAAGATCAGCAATAATTTTGTTATCAAATTGAATTAGCTTATTGTAAGGAACCTGAGAGACAGTACTCAGGGATGGTAACAATTTTATGTTTGTAGACTTCTGCTTACCAAGGCAGATATTCTGTCTTTTCTCAGCAATTGGGAGTGCACCCACCAAACCCCTCCACCAAAATCCCAGCACTTAGCCTCTCCTGAGCCTATTAGTGATCACAGGGAGGAATAGTAAGCTCCTTCTTTCCACACTCTGTGCAAAATATTATGGACTCCTGGCTCTTTCTAAAATCAAAACTGCTCTTTCCCTCCCAGATTCGTTCTGGCTTTCCTATTATCACTGACATTATGGGTCTGTCTGAGGCTGCATCTTCAAGTGCGTGGGCAAAAAGGAAGCTTCCCACAGGCAGTTAAGTTTGTTTCAGCAGATTTGTATGAAAATGGAGTCGTAATCATAAAAGTGATATATTAGCACTAAACTGTTATATTTCAGCAGATTGCCCAAAAGCAATTACATAGGCCAAAAAGAGTTTGTGATAAACTCTGAATGCTGTTATTTCCAGGGTACAGTACTGTTCAGATGAATAAAAAAAATGCCAGTTTATTTATCTGATTAACTCATTGTGATATAGATTAATATTAACATTTGGTCTGATGGCAATCTATTCTACTGAAGCATTCGGTGTCATTTAACAAAGGAGATTTCTCAAATTCAAAGGTTTACTACTGCAATCCTTTTCCTCTATCTATTTTGATATTAATCAAGAGAGCTAACAGTATTAGGCCAGCTTAATTCAGTTAATTACTTGTTTTTCATTCAAATTTTCCTGCAGAGAAACTGAAGAATAATCCCAGTATCTTAAAAGTAGCAAAAATTCTCCACAAAGTGTTTATCCTCTCCCATTAACTTATGATCAAATGTTAAGACAGCCATACTAATCTCTTCAGATCAGTTTGGATAAGGTAAAATGGTGATATTATAAAAGCATCTTCAAAACACTCCATTTAGAAGACATGAGAAGAACTACAGGAGAGAAAATTAATAACTTCCAAACAGCATATAATTAAGTCAGGGGTTTTCAATATATGGTTTGCAGAGCAGGATCATTTGGTGTTAAAGACAGCTGAAAACATGTTACAGTACACACAACCTCTGTACATTATATTGTGTAGGAGTAAAATATTATAATTTCTTCTGGGAGGAGGGAAAGAGGGCATTAAAACCTCATACAACTTTTAAAAACTTGCCATTCTGACTGCTTCCGTAACTCTGCGAGCTGGTGGAGACGCTTGAGTGCTTTTTCCTGTTTCTTCTCATCTTTCCATGACTTTGAAGCCACATTTCGAGCAAATTCCCTTTGTTTTAAATCTTTCAATCTCTGTGTGAAAGGAATATAAACAGAAGAGATTAGAGATGTACATAGCAAATACAGCTCCTCTTACTCAATTTATTGACTTTTCATGAAGTTAGTATGTAAATGGAGAGTAAAAGTATACTTAAAATATTATAATAGTGAGAAGAGATTGAAAATGTTAATCCCTTAATGAAACAACATAATTTGCCCTCTGCTATTTATCTGATAAATGCCTACATATGAATGACAGCTTTTTTGGTTTCCTAGGAATACACAAATGTTCTGTTTACAAATACAGACACAAAACTAGAAACCATTTAATGAGGTCAACATTTTCCTATTTTATTCATCCTGTTGAAATGTAATCCACAGGCATATACTGGAATAACTCTGAGCTCCTATATGTACTATATTTTATGGTTCTCTACTTGCATATGTATACACAGACATGTAGGGGCTTATCTGTTGGTTTTGTACCTTTTAAGGCTGTATTATTTTCTCAAAGGAAAGAACCACTGTCTGAAATATTTGAACAGGAAACTCTTTTATTGTTATTTTTGCAAGTTTTAATCTTTTCACTCATCTATAAATCAGGTAATTGCTGTTCAAGAGAGCAAAATTCGTTGCTTTTATTACATTTCTTTATTGCCTAATTTTGCACTACTGATAACATAAGGAAAACTAAAGAGAAGACATAAACAAGAAAGAGTCAACAGCATCCTCTGTAAAAACAATTGTCTCTGAGTTCACTGTGCTGTCTAGGAGTCAGTAAGTCACCTCTAACCTTACAGCTCCCCAGTTCAGATCCATGTTTCCATACTCCATGGTAGAAATGCCTTCCCCCTTCCTCACTTCTCCAGTTTTTTGGGGAAAAATATTTAAAAGTTGGGAGGGAGCTCTGGTGTATTCAGCCAGATGCCCAAACTGGAAGCTTTGAGGACTGGAACTGAAACTAAACTACTCCATTCCCTTTCCTCTTGGTCCAGATATGGCTGAGCTCATCTGTGTAATTCAGAGCTACTGTATCAACAGCACAAAATGCTAAATTTTCCATGGAGCAGGTTTTGCAAAGTAGATTTTTAAGAAGGGTTTTGATATCACAGCCATTTTTAATCTGCTGCTTGTCTTTGAGCATCTATGCCTATTTGACTGTCCACAGCACCTAAAGATGAACATCCCAACCACTGCCATCATCTCATGCAGTTGTTCCCCTCCAGCAGGGCCAAAAAAATATGAACCAGCAGGATAAACTGAAGGCTGACCAAGCACTGTAAAAGCAAACATTGCCTTCTGCAGCTCAGGTATGGGGAGCATTCTGGCCATGGCACAGAGCTGTACACTGACCAACATGCACCTGCTTCTGAGAAACAGGGCTGGAGGCAGAGTCCTCGACTTGTAGTGGTCAAGAAAATTATAAATGCATGAGAGAATTGCTTTCTGGAGAGAGCTCTAGCTTTTGCCAATAGATTGCAACAAAGCAAATGAGTGAAAACCACCATGTAAAGAGATGAGCTTCTTTTTTGTCCAGATAAGATGAAAGAATCCAGTTAGTGGCAATGACATAATATGACAGAGAGGCATGGAAAAACACTTGGTGGAAACAGGCTATACAAAGTCTGTGATTTCTTTCTGTGAAGAATGCTGAAAAGCTGCAGTGAGCAACTCTCACCACTGTCACATTAGCTGTCCCTCAAGCATGGAATTTTTAAAAGAGCCAGATAACATCTATGAGAGAAAAATAAGTGCTGGGAGACTAAGAGCAGAAGTTTTTTATTTGCTCTCAGCCTTTTGGACCCCAAGACATATGCCTTTGAGCATGATCTGGAGACAAGGACAGTTGGGCTGTCCACAAACCATCTGCTCAAGGAGCTTAAGATGGGTCTCTGGCTCTCAGCCACCCTGAATGGCTTTGCACAGCCATTCTCTGTTGGATGAGGATGAGAAAGCCAGGAAGTTGCTCAAGGAACTGGTACACCACCAACCAGCAAGAATATATCATGCTTCCTAGTGCCTGATGAAAGTTTAACCATTTCATCAGAACAATGTACAGTTTGTCAAATCTGTTTGTTTCTCTATAAAATTTTTATCTGCCCCAATATCTTATATTTCATTGAACTAGACTCTGAAACAGGACAGCTGCAAAGTCCTCCTTACAGCTCTCAGGCTTCAGCTTCTTGGAAAGAAATGGTTGCTCCACCATGTTTAGCTCTTACCTGACCCTTTATGTGCCCTCTCTCACTATTCATTTGTCCCTTGCCAGGCCATCACATAGCATCCATTCCCTCAAGCTCATTGTCTAGGATTTGCAGTCAAATGGAGGAATACGTAAGACAGTGCTACTTTTGGTTCAAGAAATAAGTTTTTCAAATAATATATTGAAGACAAAACTGAAAAAAGAAATTAGAGAATCTTCCCAGAAGAAATCCAAATGTCCTGTCATCTAGGTAATATTTACATGAGTGTAGAAATATTTTAGCTGTAAAGATCCTATTCTCCACAGAAAAACATAGGTACTCTTGAGCCTTATTAACATGTCCAATGTGAAGAAAGGGCAGAGAAACACATTTTAAAAATGGCCTTTAGGGCAGCTTGCTATGTTTTAGCTGTCACCAGGAGCTGTTCAGCATCACACATAAAGCATTCATGAGGAAAAAGAGAAACAGTTTCTACCTGTCAAGGAAACAAAGAACAGTGTGAAACCAAGAACTAGGGAGTGCAGTACTGCAAAGCAATGCCATTTCATTTCTTTGACAGTTAGGATGATAATCAAAAAAGCAAATGGACCAACACTAAGAATAGGAGTTGCAGCAGTATTTTTTGCTCTCTAATGGCATGCAGCATGTGTCAGAGAAGTAGAGAAAAGAAAAAGAAATGGAGGTAAGCATAGCAGACAACTCATCAACTGGAGCTGAAATTCAAGAAATCAAAAGCTCTACAGTCTGAGGAGAGAAAGGGCTCTCCCTGCACATCCCCTCAGCAAAACAAAACAAAGCTGCACTGCCAGAGCTCTAGTTAGAAGTCATAATGAAATTTGTCAGCTGTGCTGGATAGATCATGGGACTGCCTGCTGAACCTGCAAAGCCCTGGTTTTCTTCACTAATAACCTGTGCCAGACTTCTGACAAGCACACAGATATTTTCTGCAGGTGGGGTACAAGAGCATGCAATTGAGCAGGTATCTGAATGACAACCCCAAGCTCAGCAGACATGCTTGAAAATTAAGGTTGCTTTACACAGCAGTTGCATTTTTCACATAATTAGGTACTTAACAGGGCATCCAAATACAGGCACGCATAACAAAATATGATTTATTAAATAGCTTCTTTGTGTTCTGTCCTTCACCTGCTACAAATATAGTTGTCATGTAACTATATTTCTTTTTTAGACTCATGTTCTATTCTTTCTAAGGTTTTTGTACACATATGTGTCTGGACATTTCCACATCTGAAGTAAATGATCCCTTTTTTTAATAAACACCCACAGAGAGTATTAGAAGACTACAAAATAATGTTCACTGTCATGGAAAGATTTACTTGTAGAACTGGTATGAGTCCCATTGTCTCTTCTGTCTAAGACTCAGTCAAAAATTGCTGAATGTATGTTTTTCCTCCTGAAACTCTGATATGAATCACCAGGAGATTTAAATGAGTTAATGGAGCTGCATCTTCACTACCTACGTTTGCTAGACATCAAATAACAGTGGTCAAATACCTGTAATTTAGCAATTTATTCCCATTCTTAATGTCTGGGGGTTTGTGTTTTGTTCTTTTTATAATTGTCACTTTATTTGGACCAATACTTTTTTTTGCACTGACCTGTGAGCATCTGAATACTCACTGCTGGCTGCATTTGCAGTACTGAGTTGACTTTCTATCCAGAGTTATGATCCTGATTTCTATTCTTCCCTGTGCAGGTAAATGTTTACCTGGATTGCTATGCCTTCAGATGCCTTTCTTCACAACCACTGGAATGGAATAAGCACTTTAGGGACCTAATCACCTGGTTTTAAAGCAGCTGTCTAAAACAAGAGGGATAAAGTGAAATGTAAAAGTATCTCTTTCTTTTTGTGTACAGAGATTATTAAGGGTGTCTATTTTAATTTCTACAGGGTGTTTATTTGTGAAGGAGGCACTGCTGACCTCCCAGCTAATAGTCCTTTACACCAATGCACACAGCATGGGCAACAATCCAGAGGAGCTGGATCCAACTGCTCTGCTGAAAAGTTGGGATCTATTTGCCATCAATGCAATGTGGTGGGAGGAAACCTGAGAAACTTCCCTCTGGGACAAGGGAGCAGAACCAAGCTGGCAGATCTTTGGTGTAAGAGGAAAGGAGAATGGCATGGCTGAACCAAATGAAGAGGCAAGAAGGAAATGGAAAGTTAGTGAAATCAGGGACAGGTATGCTGGGAAGAGCATAGTGATGCTGCTCAGTTGTCAGGAAGGTCAGGGTGCAGCTGGAGCTGATCTTGGCAAAGGACGAAAAAGAATAATAGGGAGAGCAGTAATTTCAGCCAAAAAAATCAGGTTAAAGAAAGCATACTGCCAAATAAAGAAAGCAAACAAGAGAGGTGAACTGGTAACAACAAATGAGAAATTTGAGCTGCTCAGCAACTGTTTTGCCTCATTCTCAGCTGGCAAGTGTCTCAATTTGAGGACCATAGAGGTATAGCACTGGGAGACAGTATTACTTCTGAGTATTCTGCCAGGGACTATGCCATTATATAGATTTTACAGGCTCTCAGTGTTAACTGATTCAGATTTTGAGAAGAGGAACGGTTGTTGCAACTACACTGAGTAGCAAATCCTCTTCTTCAACTAGTGTAACTGCATGGAGGGAAACAGAAGGCATTTTTGAGAAAAAATAACTTTTTATGTATTAAGCTAGAAAATGTCAATTTAGTATAAATTAATTTTTTTTCCCCATTACATTTAGAATATTTTTGTTCTGGAATAACATTCACAATGCACCCTCCTAACTACTCATCATGCATTCCAGCCCCAGGTAAAAATGTATATACCACATTACTGGTATATTTAGAGAGCCTTCTTAGAATTGAAGTCCTTGAACTAATGCAAGTGTTTGAGTGCCTGATTTGCTTTAAATATTTATTTCCACTCAGCAAAAAGGCTCTTTAATTAGTTCTAACCAAATTCACCATAGAAGGGTTACTAGAGGTAAAAAAGAATGTTAATTTCAGTAATTATTCTCTTGCCTGTAACCCTAAAATTGAAATCAAATGCATTATTTGTAAGATGATTTCACACTGCAAACCATCAAATGAGAATGGTAGTCACTAGAGAACATTAATTAAACTCCATATGTAAAGCTTACAGTGTTACCTTGCCAAGTGAAAGTGGGTAAACAGCAATGAAGGAATTCGCCTTTACTATGGTAAGTAAAATCCTAAAAATAAATTGGAAAAGCTATTATATACAGGAATTAACAATAAGAGATGAAGCTCAAAAACTAGCTGATAAATTTGCATTTGTTTTACCCATAAATAGCTACAGATCTCTTTGAAATGTGTACAAGTAATTATTTGTTAGAGTATTTTATATTGTAGTCAGCTGTAACAGATTTAATGTGGGTAGGGGAAGGAAATGAGAAGACAAAAAGAAAATATTCTGGTGTGATTGGATTAGGGATTGAGATGATAGCAAGAGGAAGGAAAACTCAGTCCTCAGATATGTCCTAGAGAATAAGAATCCATCTGTCAGTGAATGAGATGCTGATCACAGATCTAACCTGAGGATAAATTACAGGTGGCCCTTTGAAGGGCTTGTTTTTTCATGTCTTCAGAGAAACTCTTATTGTTTAACCAAACCTGCAAATATTCCTGCTAATTAAACTGATTTCATCTATTGCTGGATGAAAGCATCCATTTGTGGATGCTTTCTGTTTTAAAAGATCCAATTGTGTTTCTCATAAGAATCCCCCAAATGAAGTCGAAACAGATGCATTTGGAGGCTGTTTCCATAGGACAGAACTTGAACTTTGTGCCAGCAACTCACTTCTGTGGAAGCCTGAGCTATTGATCACTCATGTTTCTATCAGTTCCAGCAAACTTATTGTCATAGGCTCCACCAAACTGGCTGCACACTGTGTTCTTTGATTAAATGTATTTAGTGTCACTTTGGAATACAGAGAAGTTTATCCAGAAAAATCAAAACATTTGAATGATAAAAACTTGGGGCAGGGTCTGTATCTTCCCTTTGAGTTCATTTATTACCTCACTTGTCAGGGTGTTTGGACCTTTCTTAGATCAAAACCACCATCATATATTTTGTTTCTTTTTCCTTCTCCTTTGAGCAGCTAAAAGAAAAGAAACTGGCATTACAGATCCTGTGCAAGACTTGCTCCTTTCAAAAATTTCAGTACTTATTCTAATCTTATTTTTAAAATATTTAAGACTTTGCACATGTTTTTAAAGCTTGTCTCACCATTTTGTTTATCTTTGTTTGAACTGTAGCAGACAGCATAAAAAATCACCAACATTTTAATGAAAACAGTGAGAATCGAAATTACAGAATTCTATGGATGACTCAAAACTTGGCCTCAATCTTTCTTCAGTGTGGTCAGAACACTTTCAGAGTAACAAAAATGACAGTAGAAATGTCCATACATGGATTTTAAATAAAACTTTTCATGGACAGACCTCAGATTTCTTACAAAACTTCATCTTTACCATGATATCATTTTACAAATAAATAAAAGAAGGCATAGAGAGATGGAGTGAATTCCAGAAATAGCAGGGAGGAGACTGAATCAACATTTACTGGTATATATGCTTAATTATCACCTCTAACTCTTTGTACACCCATTGAAAAAAAAAAGTCAGATGTGAATTAAACCTAATTTTGATTTCTCTGTATAATAGTCTGATTCTTGATAATTATGATAGTGCTGAGGGGACATCAACAGGACCATAAAGGATAATTCTCTTCCAAATTACTGAGCTTCAGTACATGACATTTTCTTGCAGTTTTGCTCAATCAGAAAAGACCATCAAGAAATTTTGTAATCATCCAATCTAAATTTCTCACTAACACAAGACAGGGGACATCCAGATGATGAATTTAAGTTACTTTGACAAAAGCTATTTTATATAATCCATAATGAATTAAATGAATTACATAAAAATTCTTCAAAAATTTATGGAGACCCACATCAGTCATGCCAGTATTTTCCCTGGCACTTATGTTCGAATGACAGATTTTCTTATTTATTCTTTTTTAATCCTACCATGGCATCATTTGTCTTGATGTTTTTTGTTCTAGTGCTCTGAGACTCATTAAAAATCAAAATTAATTATTTGGAGAGTTTATGTCCTGAACCAGCTGAGACAAAATATTTATTTCTAGAATATGTTCTTTAAGGTTCATCTCATATATTGATAGAGTGGTACTTCACAATCACTCTAAACATCATGGAGGTGGCTAAGGCATTCAGCTTTGTTCCAAGTATAGAACAGAAATCTCTATTGAATAGTTTTTTTATATGACTGCTAACAAGTAAATAATTTCAGTTTGGACCAGAAGATACTTTATGTTCTCAATACATTTTTAGAAACTTTCTTGCTCTCACCTCTGATGACTACAGATTTTTCTTTTGCCCTTTTTACTTCCTCCATCACTTCTTTTCCAATTTCTACACTTGTGATTTATAGTATTTACCATCCATTCTTCCTTTCTCGCCTTTATTATAAATTTAAGACAGAGAGAATTGACTTTCCTTCTAAATGAGATTAGCTGTTTATAACCTATTTGGTCTTTTTCTGTTCTGGGATTTGGGTTCTTAAACCATCTGCCAAGTGCTCTTTGAAATTTCTTTATTCTCTCTCACATCTTTCTGTTTGATTTTCTCCTCCTGGCTCATTTTACAAGCTCATCCACCTTTATCAAACTAAGTTCCTAAAAGAAGTGTATGTTACACTTATACAGATATATGCAAATATTTTTTTTGCATTTGCTAAATATAATTGTTCTCTTTTATTTCCTTTATGTCTGTGTTGATCAACAGAATGCTAATAACATATAGATTAAAGATCAGCTTTAATGCATATGTTATTATTTTTAGAGATCCATAATATGGATGAAGTGTATTTCTGCTATTCTTGTCATAAGGGTGGCCCACAGAGGCAGCACAGATCTGTTAATTTTAATTTCTTCATGCATGGGATTGAAGTAGAAGTTTATGTTCCAGTTGCCTTTTATGTTTTTTTTTTTTTTTTTTGTTTTTTTTTTTTTTTTTTTTTTTTTTTTTTTTTTTTGCTATTGTTGTTTTTGTTGGTTTTTTTGTTTTTTTTTTTTTTTTTTTTTTTTTTTTTTTTTTTTTGGTTTAATATTCCATCCAAAAAGATGAGCAGACATTGGGATTTTTGGGGTGGTTTTTTTTTGTTTGTTTCTTTTGTTTTGTTTTTTGGTTTTTTTTTGGTTGGTTGTTTTTTGGTTTGTTTTCCTCAGGGATAATAATTCAAGAGCCTGGTTTAGCCTTTGATTATCAGAGGCTATCTTCTGAGAACACATCTCAGTAGATTGTACTGATTTTTAAAAATGTTGTTTTCATTATATTTTATAGTTTATTTAATTATTTTGCAAATTTTTCTTCACGTTATTATTGTGCATTCTCTCCTTTGATGTTTGTGTCCTTTCTTCCCTCTACTTGGCTAATTCTCTCTCTTTCCAGTTAAACAGCATTTCCTTCTGAAATAACAAGAGCAATAAAGTGCTTCTTAAGAAAATTCAGTGCATCATGGAAAGAGAAGACCAAACCATGAAGAGTGAATGCCATAATTTTCCAGTTTATAAAGGCCAAGATATTTTGGTCCTATCTACCTCCCTTTTTATTGCCGTGTGCTTAAAATATTATTCATTTGCAACTTGTGATTTATAATTTGTCCCTTTAACTTACTGGTGTGCAACATGTCACTGAGCTGAAACTTGACACACTTCAATTGTGATGCTTTAATTTAAAAATTAAAACTAAAAAAAACTAAATTCTAGAAACTGCTCCCTGAAAAAAGAGTAGAAATGAACATGATATACTTTTATAAGAGCAATCCTGTAGTACTTTTCTTACCTAGTTATATGTTCTGGAGTTATGGGAGGTAACATTTAATGTTATCCTCTTAGCCATGCTCCAGATAATGTCTGCTTGTATTCACTCTTACATCAAATGATGCTGTGAACACACCTGTTTCATGTAGACATGAACATGTTCAATAGTCTAAGGATGATCCATCACTCACTGTTTCTGAAATATTATGTCACTTTTCAAGTTCTTTCCTATCACTTGACAGAAAGAACTTGTTAAGCAAGCTTTACTACTCCCTCCCATTGAAATTTTAATTCCTGTAAAATTTAAAGTTGCTCTTTTATTTATACCATGGTTTCTTATCTCAGTAATCCATACTTTTCTACACTCTTAAATTTTAATTCTTTCTTTCAAAAAAAAAAAAAAAGAAAGAGAAACACCATGAGTATATGTACTGAAATGTAAAAGAAGCCTCTTAATATATGCACTAATGCAGATACAATATGGTGATAGTGATTTCAAATTCTTTAGACTAGGTGAGTTAAAACAATACTGGAAACTATTCTGGAGACAAGGAGAAGTAGGGCAGCTGGGTTAAATGTTATAATTTTAATTTCTGACAAAAAAACTTGATTATTTTTCCACATATTATAGGTTTAGCTTTTAGAGAGATCTTCTGCAACAATTAAAAGAATTGTATAAGAAAAAAAAAGGTTTCATTTCCCCAAAATAACAAAATTTCTATAACAATTGCTGTATACTTCTGATGCACTCCATATCTAGATGTGTTAGGCTATGACTTGTTGTTTGATGTGTACTTTTCCAATTTCTTATTATTTTTAAATTTAAATCCAGGATCTTAATTATTTTTTTTTCCGTTTGTTTTTAACCAACCAAATGGACATTATGGTGTGCTAAATTTCAAAATGGGAAGGAAATCAGAATCTGAAACAGGTTATTGAGAGCCGAGATTATGTCAATGAACTGGATGTTTGGTCTAAGTCAGACTCAAATGACATGAAAGTAACACAGAACTCAGGAAAGATGGTCATTATGAGCTCATGAGGAGAATTAATGTTGCTTTGAAGTAAAGATGGGATTTATCTGAATATTCTGGATTTCTGTTGAAAGGTGAAAATTACATTGTACCCGATAGGCAATATTTTTGTATGCAAATATTGGTAGCTCTCCCAGAATCCCAGAATATTCTGAGCCAGATGATTGGGTCCAGCTGCTGGGCCTGCACAGGACACCCCAAGACTCACATGGTGCCAGAGCATTGTCCAAACACTTCTCAAACTCTCAGGCTTTGTGCTGTGACCACTTGCCTGGGAAGACTACATTCCTTAATAAACTGCATTGCTTTACCCCTATAATTTACCCTATATTATTTCACCCTATAGTTTCTCAATTAATTATGATTTGCTATTCACACAATCTGGGCTAAGGTGGGAGGTTCAGGGCAGGTTCAGAATACAAGCCATATGTTGTTTTTCTGCTGCCAGAAATGATTTAATTTTTTATATTCAACCCTGTTGAATACCACAGATCCTAAGTGGAAAGTGTAAATGCACATCAATAGAATGTGACTTTTACACATAAGTATTTAGGTGTCTCTTTTGAAAGAAGCAGCTCTTGGAATCCAACAACATGCTAAGAGCTGAAAACAAGCCAAGAAATGCTAACTATAAGCATAATGTATGTCACAGGGTTCCAGGGAGTGTCTGTCAATTCCTCTATACTAACACACTTGTTAAAAGGCTAGAATTTCTGCTGTGGAGAAAACCTTGATATCTGGGATTTCTTTACTTTTTAGTCTTAGTGAGAGAATAAAAATCGGACTATTTGTATAAAAAAATGACAATATCAGGTGGCTTGATGTTAATGCATCTAAAGAGCAATGCAACAGAAAGTCTTAAATTGCAATTTTCATAATTTCTGTATCTCAAGAATGGAAAACAAAAGTGTGGTTGTGTTATAACTAATATTATGAAAGTATTATTAAATACCTTAAAATAAATTTTGAAACACATTTTTCTAAAGTAACACTGCTGAAGCAGAGTATGTCAATCTTTATGAATCATTTCATATTGATTGAAACTAAATAATGTAAAATTTCTGTATGAAATATAGTTTTGATCTTATCACATTCTTGAGTAACCATTCCACTCTAAAAATATTTCCTGGAAAATTAGTGTTTAGGCTTTGGTTTGGTTTGGTTTTGGTTTGGTTTCTTTTCAAAAATATATATTTTTTACTGTCCCATCACCTGCATTAGTATGTTTGTTTGATATTCACATACATGTCACCTAAATTTCTTTATTTATTCCCTTGAAATTTAATCTAAGAATTTGCTTAAAGAACCCTTATCTTTTTAATGGCTTCTGATGAATTAACTATAAAATATAATATAAAATTAAAAAAAAAAAGTGAAATGATAATCAGTCTGGTTACCTTCTTTATTTTTCCCTTAGAGATATATTAAAATATGTTAATTAATGCATTTAACTAAGAAAGGATAATAAGTTTCTAATCTCACCTGTTTTACTGCTATCTTGGTGATGCACAGATATGTTTCTATTATGCTTTAAAATATTTGTTTCTGCTAGGAATGCCCCTTAAAGATGTTCAAGAGACATTGTCAGGCTCCTTGAACACAAGCATAGCTGATGAGCATGATTTAAAACTCCATAGGAATCAATTGTGCAGCTACATTCTTGCATATTAATTACTGCTTGGAAAGTGCAGGCATTTTAAAAATGAACTGAGCTATAATAGATATAGATTCTAGACAGATGTTTATACTACCAGATAGACTTTTTGTATGTCAATGGGATTAAAAGTATTGTCATTTTTTTCAGGTGAGCAAAAGTTATCAGCAAGTTCAGAAGTTGTGTAGAAGGCAAGAGAAATGTAATTTATCTGTGAACATTTATCATACAGCTAATTGCTGTATTTCTAAAAAAACTGATTATGGCACAGGACTGTCTCAGGTAAGATATGTACATGTGTGGCATATCCTGTGGAACAGGTTCCTTAATCTGGTTGAACAATACCTTAGTCTGAAAGTCATTCCACAAACAGGAGTTCCAGTGCTTGTGGGCACAGGGTCACCAAAGCCAGTCACAGCATCTGGCACTGCTTTGCCTCTCTCACCTCATTATTTGTAGATACTGCAGACCCTGACCTTGAAATGACACCAGGTATTCCAGAGCTACTGGTTCAACTCAAAAAACCCAACCAACTGTGCAAGATGTGTGGCCTGTACACAGCATTGTGCAATATTTGCCAGTCTCTGGAGCTGGCACAGGGAACACAGTGCACATCTGTGTTCAGTCCTGCCCAGTTCTTGTTAGTCAATGGTGAACAGACAGTTTCACATGGGTGGTAACATTTTGCATAGAAGTAGAGAGCAAACATACTCTTTATTCTGCTTCTTCTGTCCCTGTATCTGGTATTTAAAAAGTGGAAACAGTCTGTATCCCTGAATACAGAGCTGTTTAAAAGGACAGCACAACCCAACATAAATCATCTTATCTATTAAATAACACAGGCATGACTTCAGTCCGGCTGCCCTAAAGGATAATGGGGAATAATAATCTAAACATAAATATATAGGTTCTACATGCCTAGATCATTTAATTTTGTAATATTCTATGTTCTCCGTGGATTAGCACTTCAAAACTCAGAACTAAAGAGGAATATGTTCATTTTGATAATTCTTTTTTGTACGAGGATAAAGAAGCATGACCTGGTCAATTTTTTTTTTTTTTTTTTAAATTTAAAATTTGAATGGAATGTTTTAGAAAGTCTTTTATTTCAATTTTTGTTTTTGATTTCAATTACCATTATCATGTTAAAACAGTCATAACATACTGTTCTGATTAATTTAGTTTTGGGATCTTTTTCTTTGTTTGTATTTTAAATGGCAGTAAAGTTTGAAGAAATGGGAAAGTATTTGAACCAGACATGCTGAGTTTCCACCAGGTTAACTGTACCTTCTATCTAAATACAATTGTAGAAGAATGTATTCCTTCATTTTCTGAGTGAGAATTTATTGTACAAAATTAAAACAGAAAATGATACTTTGAGGGGTAATTTTGTATTTTTCTGTGGTTTGGCATGATCTATTTTTAGTTTTGTTACAAACATAATCCTTACAATTCTTTGCTTATTTGAATTAGCCATCCATTACCGTGCATCAACCATTCCTCCTGCTAGGAAAATTACTTTTTAAACTTTAGTAATTAAAAAGTATACCATCTGAGAAGAATGGAAAGAACAATAACACAGGCATTAATGAAAAGCACTTCCTCTAACTGACATTCTGGTTATTGCTATGTCTTAAATGCCAAAATCTGATAGTGTACTTTTGTAATTCTATATATAATGAAATGCTTAAGAAAAATTCTACAGTCATTGGACCATCATTAACAACTATGAAATTAGGTGTCCCATGGGTTTTTTTCCCAATTTAAAGAGGGTTAAATTGCTAATTTACATGTTAATTAGCATTCATTCTAAAGAACACCAAATGTAATTCCATAGCATCTAGCATTTAGCAATTTAGCTTATCAAGACATTAAATTTAAAAGAAGCTCTGCATTATTTGCAAGAATTTTTTTTGAGGGCTAATAATGAAAAGAATCTCATTATTCTAAGTAACATGCAATTTAAAAAGGATGAATACTGCCAATTTATTTACTTTATCACTGAGTAATAAGAAAGCAGCAAAGCATTGGCAGGGCAGCAGGTTTAACAGTTCTTTATAAAGCTCACTGATCTGCACTGCCTGGTAAGTTTATAATAAAGAATTGTTTCTGGTGACATTTCTCTGGAATGTGTTGCCTCGGGTCACTCCTAATCACCAGAGTGTGCTCAGTGGTATTTGATGATGCTGCTTCTGCTGCTCTCCAGCTGCTCTAGTACATGCACTTGCTCTGGTGTGCAGTTGAAGCATCTCTGTGTAGGAGACCTATAAACACAAGCCTCCCCTCATGCCATTAAGAAAATATTGCATGATATTATAAAACAAGCATTATTTTAAGAAAATTTCAAACTGGGAAAATAAATGTGCTTAGTTCAGTGAAGCAACAGAATTATTGTGTTGTGTCCTGCTATTGTGCACATGTTTTACAGTATTCCTGTACCTAAATTCTGTTGTCATCCTGTTTTGCTTTATGTTACCCTTATTTGCATTAGTTTCTGTGATGTGACACAACCTGATTGTTCCCCTGAACTCTTCCCCTGAACTGCTACTTCAGCATTTCAAAATTGCTGGATTGCAGGTGCTCAGGAGCACAGCAGCTGTGATACAAACATGTTTTTTCAAAAGGCAGGATTTCTCTGTGTCTAAATAACAGAAAGAAGCATTCAAGACAAAAAAATTTTGGTCTTATATTATCTAGCAGTAGTAAAAGATGAAAATGTATATGAAAACAGCATTATACATTCAAGTTTTTGCTTTTTTTCCAAACCCCAGCCATTTTTTATGTTGTGTAAGTCCTTTGTATTATTTTCAATACAACACTGTGTGCCAATACAATATCTATGGTAGTCTCTTTAGCAGAGTTAGAGTTGTGAAATGTGGCATATTCACCCAAATCCTTATCTCTAAATGCAATGGAAGATATTGGTGGCACTAAGTGGCTGATGCTGAGAGTTTCCTGCTGTGTTTTATCCTGGTATTTCTCCTTATTTACTAATTTTCTCCTGGTCCTCCCTCTTGTAACTCCTTCTCCCTTGTCTTCTAATTTCTGAGTGATTCTGCCATGCCTTGCTGCTCTTGCAGTTTCTGTTCACACCTTTTTCCATAATGGCTTTCCCAAACCCACTTGTTCCCCTTTTGTTCCCCTTCATTTCACATCATCAATTCTTTTGCAGGCAGCAGCTGCACCCCTTGCACAAAACAGATTAAATTCTAAAGTCCATCTTCAGTACTGGGTCAGGGATATTTCCTCAGTGAAAACATGCAACCTGAGATTAAAGATTTCATTAAAGGGCAGATATATGAAAGTATCACTTTAGGGTGTCCCAACAGCATTGATTCTGAAACCTCCTCACTTCTTTATTCTTGACTTTGCAAACACTATGTATCTTTACTGTTATTTGCTAAAGCTTGTGATCCATAAACAGCATTTCAGCTCAATAACCAAGAGCAATGGAAAGCTTGTTCTTAAAATACAAAGTGTTTGTAAATCTTAATTAATAGCATCACAATTAATTGTGTATGTAACAATCTAGCACCATTGGGGTAATCTAGTTTGTAATCAAAACTAATTTAGATAAAAGAATGATAAATGAAAAGGATTAATTCACATGAAAAAAATTCTGAAAGAGTGAGAAAACTTTTTAAATTTAATTATGGAAAAGGCAGTGTGAGAAAAGCACAACTATTCGGCAAGAAACTATCAAAAACTTCTTCAGGAACAGTTATAGTCAGAGTAGAAGTAATTTTGGGAAGTATGAACAAAAATATGCACTGAAAAATCAGTGCATGATCAACAGCTAAGAAGGTGTGAATCTATAACAGAAATTAGAGAATGCAATAAATGGCACAGGAATAAGTAGCAACAAGAATATTACTAGTTTCACAATGAGCAAGAAAAAAGTGTCTCTTTAAGGCAAAAAGACACTGAAATGATAGGATAGACTATAGAAATTCTTTGCTTTTAGCTTTGGTCTTCATATAAAAAGAAACCAGACTAGACTAGCAACGTCAAGAGTATGCTGTTTCCAAGGGAAGAGAAAGATGTGCTTAAAAGGATAGAGCAGAGAAAATGGAATTGTTATTTGTATTGTAGATTAATGAATAAATAAAGTAACAGTTGAGAACCCCACACCACCCACACCCCCAAATTCAAGAGGAAAAAAGTGTTGCAAAGAAGCAGAAGTGTCTGACAAATGTTATACTGGAAAAGGTGATCATTCTAAATAAGTAGTATATAGTAGTATAGTGGAGATAGTTAAAATATAAACTGGTAAGAGATTTGTCTAAAGTTACAAATGTCCAGGCATTTCACTGAAATTAAAGAATACTTTGTGGAAAAAGATCTGCAACACTGTTAACTGTATTGAATCATAATGTCAATATTCTGAGATACGTGTCAAAAGCATTCAATCTGACTAAAGATACTTATGGTAAATATTCTGGAGACAGAAAATATAAATAGTAATAACTTTCATCTCTAACACTCTTCTCTTGTAAAACATATGAACATGCTTCATTTTATGAATTAAAATATTTTTATTTCTTTCTGAGGGAAATTTCTTTTGCTTATAAGGCTACCTCTTAGAAAGTTCACAGTTTTCAGGACAAGGTCTAATTTTAAACCCTCTAAATTGCACACATATAACAATTTGTGTATATCATAGCTGCTTTGGAGCATAGACTTACTTTTCCTCCAATAAACATGGAGATGCTGGAAAAACAGCCTCAAGATGAACTAACAAGATCTCAGCATTTACACTCATTCCTGGAGCTTTCTCTGAGTTAACTTATCAGTGTGTTTTCTGGGTGGCAGCAGCAATGTTAGCTAAAATGTAAGCATATTTGCTAGCTTTGATGTTTAACAGGAGCTAAATCTCTGCCTGAATTAGAGTTTAAATCCACAAGCACCATAAAGGCTTAACAGTAAGTGCCAACAGCTGTACACACTAAATCAGGCTCTCATGCCAAAAATATAAGCAAATGCTAGTATGCATGGATGGAAATACTAAAATACAGGTATGTACATGTAAACTAGAGTAGACTGAAATTCTGGTCACTTAGTACTGTCTGCTTCATGAACACTAAAATTTATACTGTGGGGTGCTTTTTAAAGGTTTTTGTTAGTTTGTGTATTTTTTCCATGAGAGAACTTAACTGTATAGTTAAATTTTGACAACAAAACTAAATACTTGCTTTGTCACCAGAAACCCCAAGATGGCAATACAGTCTTGTTTTTCTTTACTGCTTATACCTATTATTATTATTATCATCCTCACAATTATTGCATTGAAGTACATGGAACAGATTTGTTATTTTCTCATTTGCTGACATCTAAAATCCTTGCTGATTGCTGAGGATTATTTATACAAAAAATTTACAGCTCCAACTTCTTTGATGTTAACTGAATGAATGAACACTGTGCATGAACTGGAGTGATTAAAAGATTCCATTTAATAATGTCAACCAAATAGACATCTCTGCTCAAGTTTAGCTCCATTTTAAAAAGGCACACAACATGGTTAAAAATAGCTACACTTATATATTATTTTCAGCTTAGCCTACTCTCACATATATTTCATTTTCAGGTAGCAGCCTATCTTGGTTATCTATACCCTGATCACTTTTGAATGAGTTCACACCAGGGTCCTTGTGCTTGTCAGTGTTCAGATGGCCTTGGCAAAGCCAAGGAACTCTGTTCTGATGCAGTTAACTTCTGCTGCAGAGAATGCAGTGAGCAAGGGAGAGCAAGTGTCCTTCACCTTGATGCCTGAGGAGAGAAACTGCAGATTTATCAAATGGGCTACTCTTGTGACTGCTGCCCCAGACTTTACAAAGTCATGGGAAAAAACACAAAGTAAAGAGCTGTGAATTTAAGTGGGTTAGCTGAAATGTGGTGGGCCAATGAGAGGTGTATGCACAGGGCTGTACAGTGATGAAAGATTAGGTTCTCCCAGGAAAGTCACTCACACTCCTGCCCAGCCTTGTTAAGGATCAGGTTTAACAACAGAGGGCTCAGGCAAAGCTGGGTGGGAGTGCAAACTTCCACTCAGACAGATTTTCTGTGTTCACTTTATCCAGCACTGCGCTGAGAGAAATTAATTTCCAATAGCTGCTAATATCAATGAAAAATGTATTGTGTCAGGGAAGATGTTGAGACTAATGCTGACAAGACAACCAAAGGAATAAGAGTTGCTTAATAGTGAGACAATAGTAACTCAAAAATAGATGAACAACTTTAGAACTCTCCAGGATCATTACAGTGTTAGGAGATAATGAAGATGTAGGCATTGATCTTTGATGGTCTGTCAAAATTTTATGCATATATATATACACATATATCATATTTTTGTGTCTATAAATTTGAAGACACATAGCAAGCAGAGAGAGACAAAGTATTTCTGAGTATGCTGCTTTAGAATAATCTGACGCAGAAAGACAGCAGAAAGGCCATTTATGCAAACAAGACAGACTATCATCATAACATTTTGCAGCCTCTGAGGAGAGGGAGGGCAATGGCTGGTACACCAACTGCTAGGTCCAGGGCTCAGCACTGCCTGCTATAACAACTGGTTGAAATCATCTATAAGAAAATGGATCACAAAATTAATTCTATGATTATGTGGAGATTAAAGCCACAATTCTTTTAATAAAATCTGTTTTCTCTGGAAGACAAACAAAAGACATGATTAAGCACTCAGTGCAATATCCCTTTTTCTGCCTTTCTATCTTCTCTAAACATCATTGCCACTTTAATACAAATTGTGAAGTAGTAGCATTTGAATGGGAAATCACATGGGAGGACTATACTGTATTGTTACTGAGATGCAAAGAGTGTCTCATTTTAATTTACTCTCCATTAGAACAATGATGATTAGAACATATCCATACAGATTAATAAAGCTTCCCTCAAATTACTGCTGGGAAACAGAAAACACACCTTCAGAGGAAGAAGCCCTTGTAGTGGCTAATGTTCCTTCCAGAATAAACATTTTGCAACCAAGCTAACTAAACCCACAGGAAACCATAAATTAACTTTTTTCTTCTTCTTTTTCAATATCCTAAGAAAAACATGAAGAAGAGAGGCTTTTCTGTGACTGACTATAAAAGAAAAGGGTACACCTACACTATTTCTAGAGAAAAACTAAAGCTTTTCCCAGACTTGGCTGACCAGGTAAGAAGTGAGAGGGGAGAAGAGACTGAATTAGCCTGTCACATCAGGAGGGTAGCTAGCTAATCCTGCACTAACTTAGTTCTGAACTACATCTGAAAGGGCAGGATGAGGTGAGCTTGCATTGCCAGTTGATATTCTGTATGTGTCGTGCATTTCTGTGCAGACCCTTAGTTTCTAGCACTCTGGCAGGCAGCTTTTAAAGCAGTAAATTTATCTGAAAATTAAGAAGAGTTTTATTGCTTAAACAAGCCCTTTTATAACAGAAACCTGCCAAAACCTCCCCTGCCCAACAACCCAATCATAGCTGGTGCATGAAGCAGGCTGTTTGATTTAGCATAAAGTGGTTTTTACAGGGGAAGTGTGTGAAGAGGAAAGAGCACAAATGGCTCCATTTGAGTTCAGATGCATTTCTGATGACTGGAAAAAAAACAAACAGCTGAAGGGTGAAAAAATCTTTTGTGCAGCAAATGGGGATTTATAGGAATTAGAGTCACAGGTTTAGGATTTGGAAAAGCATTTGTTTTGTGTTTTTATAAACATTTTTATGGATTAATTAATGGAATGTTGATGAGAGGAATTGCTCTTGATTTAATACATAAATGCATAACTCTGGCTTGGGAGTGATGGGACGAAAAAGTCCCATTATTACCCATGGGTAGCTGCCTGGGGTGCTTCAGCAGGATGGTTCAGCATTTGATAAGTGGGCAAACCTTAGGCAGTTTTTTAATGAAGTGCTGTGATAGATGCACACTGAAAATTCCAGGGTGATTTACATCCTCTGTGATACTGCAGAAGACAATAGGATTGCTTTCAGGGAGAGCAAGGAGTTTTGCCTTTAGTGTTGCTCATTTTATCCAACATTATAATTTCTAATCTTCTGCCAGAAATGCCTGCAACTTCTAATGATTTCACATATTTTTGAGGTAGCTCCTGACCCCTGTGAACCCATCCATAAGTGTGATCACACAGAGGACACAAATTCCCTTGCAACTCGGATGCATGCTATACATGAGCACCTGAATGCAAGCACTAGAAGAAACAGGAGAAAAAGATCCATCTACAGAATCCATTGCATGTGCTCAGCAGGCCAGGTCAGCAGATGTGGCCCCTCACTTCAGAGGTTCAGAAATGTTCACTCCTGTGCAATTCATTTTCTTTAAATTCTGAAGTGTTTATATTAATTGATTATGTTTTCCTTCCATATTGCCAACTGCAATATGGATTTTGCTAAAATTGGAGGAAAACCAGGATGCAGGAAATAAAGTTAATAGGCACATATGGGTAGAATATACCTACCACATATAAATGTGATAAAATTGATACAAAAAAGTGATAAAAAATTAGTATTTATTATCTTTTTCCAGGAATCCAACATCTCATTAGGGATTATTTTATATCTATGTTCTGTGTGAAAGACAAAATGTATTTCACCTGAGCAACATTAACTCCAGAAACAGATACTTAAAAAAAAAAAAAAAAAGAAAAAAAAATTATTTTCTGCCCTTGAAACAGCACAACCAGCTTGAAACAGCATGGTTATATGGCTTGTGGTAAAAGCATGAAGAATAGAGGCTTTTTCGTGACTGGGAGGGTCAAAAGAGGTCATTTGAGGAAAGATCTTTTCCCTTGCCTGTGGTTTTTAAGTAATTCTACATTTAAATATATCAAATTAAGTCCAGACATTGGTATTAAGCATGTATCTAAAACTACAGCTGGAGGTCTTTCACTCAGAGTAGCTTAAAAGAAATTGCAATAAAAATTAATATTTTCTATTTTATTTTAGTGGAAAGTAGCATTGTAAAGTTGAAAACATCAAATGATGAATTGTCTTCTACTCCAGTGAATTTAGAAACCTCCCACAATCAATGAGGAGGGAAGAGAGACCATCATAACATGCAAGACATTTATCAGGTTTACCTGCTTGTGAGCGTGGTCATAAGAATTGATGTGGTTGTCAAATTCCTGGTGTTTGTGGTACTGCTTGTCACACAGTTCACAGTAGAAGTTTGCCTTCACATCCTCCAGGGCCTTGGCTGCAGCTTTCTCCTTCTCAGCATAGTCCTGCAAAGGCAGAAGCAAAGGGAGGCACTTCACCTGGGACTGCTCCAGCAGCTCCTTTCAACAGCCCCACTGCAAGCCCTGGACAGCTACAACACCAGACTCCTTCCCAAATGAGCTAAGGAGGTTTTGGTCTTTAACAGCATTCAATCAAAGAGTTGTTTTTCCCTGGGATTTGTTCTTACTACCCACTGTAGGTGCAGCAGCAGTAAGAGAGGAATGGGGTGGAGAGGAATGGTGTGGAGAGGAATGTCATCAGGATAGTGCCCAGCTGCTGGCAGGAAAGCTGAGCAGTGACAAGCTAGCCCCCAGTGCTGGCCTGTTAACTCTGACACCAGCCCCACACTGCCCCAGGATCTGCCTGCTCTTTCAGGTGCCATTGCTCACAAGAAATAAACTGGTTTAATCTGATGCTATGGCAGAATTTCTTTGCTGTGGCTGGATGAGATTTCCCAGGAGCAGAGCCACTTTTGCAATAACCTTTTCTGCTCTTCCCTGTCCTTCCTGACACCTGCATGAAGGGACACAGCCCAACCAAACTGAAAGTTACTCTTTCCTGCCTGACACAGGCCACAACCACTGAGGAGAGCACGTGTCCAGGCTCATGCAAACACAGCTGAAACAGGGAAAACACAATTCATTCCTGCATAGTTGCCTTCAATATCTTCCCAGTGACACAAGTGACGGCTATGGAGTCAAATATTTCAGTTCAATACATAATATTAGGTAAAAAGATAAAAATTCAAGCATAGGAGCCAAAAGTCACTGATCTCAAATTAATGCACTCAAATAAAGGGCCTGATATGCCAAATTGGCAGCAGCCTTTGTCAATCTTATTTCTTTTAAAAGTCCTTCATTATACTGTTATTATTATGACACTTCCTTAAACATTTTGCATTAAATTGCAAACTTCTGATATGGAAAACAAGAACAAAAAAGTTGGTAGAAGCTATTCATTTTATATTCACATTGACAAGCTGATATTTCTGGAGTGTATGTAATATATTGCTAGGGATTGTAGTAATTCATCATTTGCTGTACCATTTTACTCTCCTAAAGAAATGAGTACTTTCTGCTGCCAGGCTTTCCATGCTATGCAGTTGGTTTTTTCCATGCCATGCAATCAGTGTTGCCTGCTGTCCACATGCTTTCACCACCCTGTATGACAGAGTACACCAAATCCAGGACATGCAGCACATCTGGGTCAGCCTGCTCCAGCACATCACACTGCCCAGCACTGCTCCAGGGACCAGAGCAGGTGGAGGATGGTGTTTGGGTATGGCAGATTAAGATAAATGTACATTTTGAGCCCTTCAGAGGGGGAAGGACTTTGTTAATGAGTGACACATTTCACATCTGAGGCTTGGCCAAGCAACCAATGCTGGCTGTCAGTGTGAAACACTGAGCTTTGCACAGCTCTGTGCTGTGAGCCCTTCTGTTTTGCCCTGGTCTCTACACCCTCAGACTGGTGTGAGTAGGTCTTTTTTACACCACAGTTTTGGAGGCTGCCTTTGTGAGATTAACTTCATCTAAACTTGGCTGTCTAGAAGTTAAGTGTATGGGTAAGACAGTATCATAAGCTTCTTCTGTAAGAAGTAGAAAAATGTTAGACACTGCCAAATGGTTATTAATCCCATCTATTTCAAAAACCCATTTTAGGATGAGATTAAATTCTCCAGAGGTTCTATCTCTCTCTGACCACTGCAAGGCTCTAAATTACTAACCTGGCCTACATCCTTAATTCTTAGATTGCTGAACTCAAAGATAATAAATTCTATTTTGTATTTCTTTGGATTCAATTCTAAATCTCTCCATGAAACTTGCATGAACTGACCTACTTGAAGACAGGAAGTCAAAGGGGAACACTGTGCCCAGAATTTTGATTTTACATCTTATAGATGATACCAATGGCATGCCAGTTCCTCCCAGAGGGGGAACATGCAAATAAATCTCTTTCGTGCAAGCATATAACTCAGATGGATCAATACATTATAGTACACTAACAAAACAACTAACCTGAGCTTGAGAGTCTGCTCATTTCCTTGATTGTATCAGGGAGAAATATTCTCACAATCAAATAGTTAAATAGTTTTCATTAGTTATTTAAATTTACAGAGCCCATTAAAAAGTGATACTTTTCAGCTTATGCTTCAGACCCATTGTTTTGCTAGCATTAATTATTCACCAGGCCTTTGATATAATTAAAATGCATAAATTAGAATGTGGATGCAATAGTATTAATTATGCAGAGAAGCCTTCCCTGAAAATCAAGTGTTGGAGGCAACATATTTTTATTCTAAGCTGGTAAAAATGTAAGTTTTGCACTCACTGGAAGCCAGCCAAAGCATAATTGTTTTTGAGGAGAAGCTGTACTTTTTTAGTTTTTTGGTTTGTTGTTTTTTTTTTTGGTTTTTTTTTTTTTTTTTTTTTTTTCTCTCTGAACTGTCAATAAAATGTTTACAACCTGCTCCATCTTTCCTTCTGTTGAAGGAGAAGCCTAATTGTTTGGGGTGAACACACCACATTACTCTCTGTAAAGCACAACTGAAACTGCTGCTCATGAGCATTCCAAACTGTCAAGTTTATCTTTCTCAGCAGAAATTAATACAGTTCCCTTCACATAAAGATGTTTTAAAATAGCAACAAGGCAGCTCCCAGGTGCATCCTAAGATAATCATGACTACCTCCATTGCCTTATTGCTTAATTATGCTTGTCTACCATGGCAAAAGATGTAACTTCCTGCTTGCTTATCAATCAGATGCAGGGAAATTAAATGCCACATCACATATTTTAGAAAGGTCATGGATTTTTCTTTCCCTACAAAGACATAAGAACTTCGAGCACTAATGTAAATTGTGCATAGTCAAATGAATTTTCACATCCAGAGTTCCAATATCATCTCCCTAGGATTGTACAGACTGATGGTCTGGCATGATAAATGTGATCATATGAAAGAAAATCCATGGAATTACACCTGTAGAAAGCAAACATGATCATGATGGTCTGATCACACAAATGCAGACACAGGCAGGCAGGAAAGATGCACCAACACATTTTGAACCATGGTTCAGTGGATAGGAATATATGTGTCACAGTCTCATGAACTTCATTCTGGATCATACCCCCTTTAGTAATGGCACAAAGCCTGGGTAGACATGGATACACTTGTATGACAATATGAGTCAGCAGTTCTGTACTTGAGTCATGGACAACAGTGGTGCCATCCTTGTAGCTAAGGACTCCTAGAAACCATGGGTTAACCCATTTCTGTGATGCTGGGTGTAGACAGTGCAGTGTATGAGGATAAACAAGCTCAAAATATGTCTCTGAATGCATTTTTCTAGAAGCCTGCAAAATGGTTCCATATTATAGATTGTAATTGCATTCACATCAATTTGACCCACAGAGACACATAACTGTAATAATTGTTTATATATTGGGTTAATTAAAAAAAAAATACTCTTCTAGCACGTTAGGCTAGAAATGC
This sequence comes from Muscicapa striata striata, assembly GCA_030060385.1. Lineage (NCBI taxonomy): Eukaryota > Metazoa > Chordata > Aves > Passeriformes > Muscicapidae > Muscicapa > Muscicapa striata. Next base: position 777,041 of record JAREIS010000102.1, read on the forward strand.
TTTCACTTAGCAGCTACTTTTGCAGTATGATTCTTATTGTGAAAATGCAATTAATGGTAGCTGACATTTCATTTTCTAATATAGGGAAAATCAATGAAAAATCCCATGTAACTGAGTTTTCTTGAATGTTGCCACTGACATCTAGTCAATTAGAAACCATTTATTAAATTCAGACTCTGTAATAGATATTTAATAGACTGCATGGCCATTAAAGGATGCTGATCTAGACAAAACAATACCACATTTCTTGTCTCAGTGACTGACAGTAAATATATCTGCTGTGTTCAAATGGACTAAGGTGAAAAGTAGGTCACTTGATACAATAAAACTTACAGACACAATTTTCTACAAACCCCTGGATTTCTATAAATATAGTGGACTAAATGCATGGTGCTTGTAATAGAATATGAGAAAAATACTGCATCATTAGCCTGCTTTTGATTACCTATTTCTAAATTGGAATGCAAAATTAGTGACAGAAGAACTAACTCACATTAATGCAGAGCTCAGTAAGTCACAGACTTCTCTCCCTTCAGGGACATAAGCCATCAGAGTTTGGTAGCTTAAATATAATTTTGTGAACCAGATTAGATATGAATGCAAGTTTTAAATACTTAGGCAACTACCAAAGTGCCTCTTGAGGATTCTCAGGCTAGAGGTTAAAGGAGAAATTGGACAAATATAAGGACATGAATTAGCACATGAATTATTTCAAGCATATTTTCATTAGTGTTTTAGGTGACAAAATGAATTGTGATTATGTATGAAATCTATGAATGATACTAATTAACAGCATAGGGCATACAAATGCTTTAGGGACCAGGATCAAGATTCAAAATTACTGTAATACTTTTCAGATATGATCTTAAATCATCAATATAAAATTCAGCAAGATGTGTGTCAAGTGTTGCACTTTGGAGGGGAAAATCACATTCATCAATACAAGATTGGGAATAGCTGAGTAAAAGCAAATGCAAGGAAAAAGGTCGAAGAGAAGGAATAGAAAAAAATCAAATGAAAGTCAACAATGAAAGTCAAGGTAAATCACATTCTGACATGTTAATAGTACTGTTATAAGTAAGATGCTGAGGGTAATTATTCCACTTGATTCAGTATTGGTGAAATGTCAGCTGTAAAATACTATTTGGTACATCTACACTAGCAAATAACTTGGCTTCTAGAATCTGGCCCTCTATCATTCCCACTCCATGCGTGATAGCTCATTCTCAAGTTTTTTCATTTCATAGTTCCCTTTGAGATAAAAATGATTGCAGTTCCAGAATAACATTTAGTGCAGAGACCACACTCTACAGGCAGCAAAGATGAGACACCACTGACCTCTCCATGCCCTGTATAGTCTTATGAAAACCCAAATGATTTTTCTCTAAGAAAGCAACCCTTGCATGCCATAAAAACACATGCAGCATCATGTCACAAAATAACTACCCCAGCAGTGGTTTAACATAGCACTTAAACTTCATACAGACTGAAATAAATATAGTAATTACACCTAACAGTACCAGACAGACTTGAGGATACTTAGGGCAATATGGACAGTTTGCCCTGAGGTATATGTGCTCTTTGGGGAAGACCCAAGATGAAACCTTTGAGACAGTTTGCTTCCCACAATTCAAGAAAGACATAGATGTACTTGAGAGATCTTTGAGCAGAAGTGTAGGGATAAGGGGTTTTAAAGTAAGTTACATGCCTAACTTAGGCAAATTAGACCTCAATCTGTAATTAATATTTTCATTGGATCATTACTGTGAGCACTTTTAAATGACATTTCTGAAGGAAATATATAGAACTGCTCAGGCTGGCAGAGAACATCTCTGGGTGTTCAGATGTTGTGCATAGATGTGCAGAAACAGCAGTGGTAGAACCTTCATTTTGAGTGCTCGTTCAGCACATCTTCCAAATTCATCAGTTTTAGGGATACCTGCACATAATTTTTATGTCCTTATATATTTTCTTCTGCTGCTAGAATGAGCTAGATTTTAAAAGATCTTTAAAACTCAGCAGTCAGGTGATAGAATGCAGGAAGTAATCAAAGTACTTGTGTGCAGTGTGAGACTTGAGTACCACAAAAATGTCCTGTTATTAAGATATGTAACTGAACATCAGGCTGGTTAAAATTAATGAACTTTTCCCTGAAAACTCTTTTTTTTTTCCCTCCCTGAAGAAGGCTGTTATCTTACATAAAGACTTTCCTAGGGAAGTTTAGCTGTGGAGATAGAATAAAATGCAAGTGATTTGTTCAGCTGCAATAGCTGGCAGTACAGAACATTTTCATTTATCTCACATGTGTTCTGCCATTCTGCACCTTGAAAACTCAATGCATAGTTTCTGCCACTGCAGGATCTACATTGAGGATTTACAGAGCTATGTAGTGCACAGGATTTTTTCTTCAGAGGCAGTAAATGATGCCATTCTCAGCTGACTCACAGAGGGCAACACCTAACTTCTGCAAATAAATACATTTTCATATTTTTCACACTCAGCCAATTACTGCAACATTTTCAATCATATGTCCATCCATTTGCTGCTAGAATGCTGAGAAGGGCAATGCTTTTAGCAGGTCCTACACAGAGTAGGACCTCAGAGTACAGCCCTGCTGGGAATAATAGGACATGTAAAGCAATTACTAATCTATTTACTATCAAAATCATCACTGCTCATTGGAACAAACCTTATCAGACAGAAGAATTTAAAAAAACATGAGCAGATCTAGTCAGATCTTCAGAAAATCTTTTATTTTCTAAGACACATGGTTTCTTCTGGTAACTTTCTAAAGGAATTGAACTTTGAGATCTTCTATAGTCATTTTCAACTCATTATAACTGGAGCATACAACTGCTAAAACTCTTTGTTGTGGATATAAGAAAGCATTTTTCACACCTTTCCATGTGATTCAACATTTTCCTCCTCATTTTCAGAAACCAGTGGAATTGAAGGAGTTGCATGCATTAGTTTTCTGAAAATTTGATCAAGAGTTGACCTGCAAAGGCAATTTGGTACCTAATTGTGAGTTACATACCAAATTGTTTGTATTCAGGTTAATTTTTGGAAAAATATACAATAAATAAAATTTGAGTATTTACATAATTTTATATTGCAAAGGGATATATCTAAAAGGAAGTATGTACTGGTTTTGGCTGGGATAGAGTTAATTTTCTTCAGGCTAGTTTAGTTTTCAACTGGGGTTAAAACATGACAGAATAATTATCAATATATAATTTATTTATCTGAGAAAAAAAACTGCCTGGAATTGCATGCAGTGCAGAAATAAGAGTTCTAGGTCAAAGCCAGCTTAAAGAGGATATTAAAAATGGAGTGGAAATAACATAAATGGAAAGAAAGTTCCATTTGAGAAAATCAAGGGGTAAAATGGAGATCATAGGTGAGTAGTGTTCCCACAGGTCCATATTAGGAACAGAACACCACAGATGACAGAGTGGGATCAAGTCACCTACGGAAAGTTTGCAGATGACAAGAAGCTGAGTGGTGGGGTTGACATGGCTGAGGAATGGGATGCCATCCAGAGAGAGCTGGACAGGCTCAACAAGTGGATGCATGTGAACCTCATGAGGCTCAACAATGCCAAATATGAGGTCCTGCATCTGATGAGGACAACCCCCAGTTGTAAAAGAGGGTGATAAAGCATGTCCTCCCCTGTATTAACCAACTAGTGAGATGCAGATTAAAAAAGAAATTAAATTGAATACAACAAATACACAATTTCCAAATACACTGGGAAATACACTCCAAATGATACATATAAATGCTGCAATATATTTAGGCTGGAATCCATAAGGTTTCTCATTATCAGTGGAAAAGACTTAAAGATAATTTTCACAATGAATTTGCAGGTGTCATATTAAGATGAAGCATGATATATTTATGAGGGGGAATATATGATGTGATTTGATTGACTAAATTTGATTTGAAGAAAAAACCTAGGAAAATCTAGAGATACACTAAATCTGCTTAATGATTAATGTCTTGCTGCTTGATTTTTATCTCTGGGCCTCATTGCTAATCTATGCCCTATATTAATGCTATCATTAGCATTTGACTTATTGCTTTGAAAGAGATTCCAAGCATAAAGTCATTAAAGAACAATTTCAAAATACAAACACTGCCATTAAATAACAAAAAAAATGTTGCAATTCAGTAACTAGAGCAACAGCCCCAAGATGATGAAGAAATATGACTCAAGGACAGCCTGAGAACACAAAGGGCATCAGAACTGTCAGCATTACTAGTGGTAGAGGTTGAAACAATTTCTGGGGTTACTGGAAACAGATGTGGGTTTCATAAAGTTAGGATTATATTCCAGGCATTTAAAAGAAAAATTTAAGAGGTTTATGGGTAAGATTAAAAAAAAATTATAGAAGATCTCAATATATTTCCAGCTCCTCTGCAGATATGGTTCACTGATCTTACATGTCAATATGACTGTGGAAAAATGTAGATAGAATAGAAATGTGTTTTTTTAAAGTTGGATAGAACTGTTCCTGCTATGGAGAAGAAGAAAAATTCATTTTTTCCTTATAGTCTGCTTTTCTGCACAGATGTGAGTCCTTCAGTGAATCTGATTGTGATATTTTTTTCTGCCTCTATTCAAAGTCAATTCCTTCAATTTGTTCACTGATTCATACTACTTTCTCTCTCCTCCTCTCAGGTGATCATTTCTTTTACTCCTTTTCTCATGAGTGAGGTATTATCAATTAATCTGAAGAGTTAGTCCTCCATTTATGTCTTTCCATTCTCGCTTTTCCACTTGTGATCTTTAGAGTACAATATGTTCTAGCACTGCATTTAATGGAGTGATGTGATGTGTTTCTTTTTCTGTCACCTCTTTTCAGATTAAATGTACTTGACATTTTTTAAGATCTTTGTACATTTTGACCTAAATTTTTCTTCTATAAATCACATGTATATATAACTTATATGTAATGTCTTTCATATTTGAGCTAGCTAAAAACACTTTTCAACAATGATTTCCATCATTGTTTAGCAAATTGTGTAAAACAAGTATTCGATGTGAGCATAATAATAGTTACCACACAACTCATATATGGCTGTTAGAACCATTTTTATTAAGTGCCTTTTTCACAAAATACAGGCTAATCATATCGGATAGCATTTTATAGTCTTTAATAACAATAGCATTAAACATTTAAATCTCTCTCTTTTAACAGTGTTGGACTCTTTCTTTGCAGTTACTGCAATATTAAAACCAGTTCCTGTAGACTTATTCAATATCATAAATGATGCAATATGTCTAATATCAATGGATTTCTTCGCTCATAGCAACAGAGAATAATTTTTAATTTTATGATTAAATATTAATATACTATTAGTAAATCCAGATTGGTCAATTTATTTCTTATATTATGTATACTTGCAATCTACTTCAGTCTTACAGGGTAAGCATTAATCATACATTTGAATTATATTTATACCGTTCACCTTCACTTAAACCTCATCTATAAGATACTGAATCATTTTTGCATTTTGTAGATTTGATGGCATGTTTTTAAGCAGAAATCAGGATATTTCTGGACACTAGCTTTTCATGTTTTTTTGTTGTTTTGTTGTTTTGTTGTTTTAAACAGAAGCCCAGAACACTGATTCATGAAAGCTTTGGCTTTTCTCAGCGCACAAAGTTATCCAAGGGAAAAAGAATTCCAAATTACTCTATGAAGTCCAAATGGAAAAACAAGGTTCATTTACACATGCATATATTCTTCTTCCTCTGCAGCTCCCCAAATGCATTCATGCAAATTATAAAATTCTTAATTTTCTTATTTTTAAAATATACATTTATTTTTGATTAACTCTGCAATTTTTTACAATCTACAATTCCATGACTTGACCTAAAGCAGAAAAGAATCTTTTCATTTAAGATGAAGGTATGATATTTACATTCTGAGTGGAAAAAAATGCATGGGAGGGAGAGAGAGGGAGATAGGAATGATGTGGGTGTTACAGGAACAGAGGAAGGAAGGAAGGAAGGAAGGAAGGAAGGAAGGAAGGAAGGAAGGAAGGAAGGAAGGAAGGAAGGAAGGAAGGAAGGAAGGAAGGAAGGAAGGAAGGAAGGAAGGAAGGAAGGAAGGAAGGAAGGAAGGAAGGAAGGAAGGAAGGAAGGAAGGAAGGAAGGAAGGAAGGAAGGAAGGAAGGAAGGAAGGAAGGAAGGAAGGAAGGAAGGAAGGAATACTTTTTCTATCTCTATTTTAGCCAAGTGCTTATGATTTGAAACTTTACCCTGCAGCACACAAGGCAATTAAAATTAGTAGACTTTTAAACACAACTGGACACTCAACTTGTAGATTAATGGCATCCTTATAACAATTTCCGAAGTTAAACTCTCTGTCATCCCATACTCTTCAACCATGTGACAGGAAATAACTGCCTGGAAGGAGTCCTGGTATCCAAGTGCCAAGTGGTTTTCTTCAGTTTTCATACTCGGTGTATAATCACTCCAGGGGTACATAACAAAACCTACATCCCATGGTATCCTGTTCAATTTACAGATGATCCTTCATGACTTCACATCTTTATTCTCTTGCCTTCTTTTTCTGCTGGTCCTTCCTTTCCTTCACGTTACAACCCAAGGCAGAGACAGAATCCTGGTCCTTCCTGCCAGTTTCTGTGTTTGCCAGGCTGTATAATTTGTAGTCATCTTCATTAATCATCTGTAAGTCTGCAGTAGTTTTGATTATTTATTCATAGAAAAAAAATTAGCCAGAATAAATCTTTAGAGTAAATTCCTGGCCTTTATGAGGATGTAAAGAGACCCCATGCTCAAGATCGATTGTGACACGTTGTGCCGTTTACCAGCTTCTCTTTCTATGCTGTCACCCAGGTTAAGGACGTGTTGCAAAAAGAGCATGAAGGGGTATCAGAAAATGTTGGCCTAAAATGCTCTACCCTATCCTCATGTCTTGGTGAAGTCCTTGCCAGAGGCTGTAACAAACCCCAGCTGCCTCCATCTCCAGCCAGGCTCTAGCATGGCTGGACTCAATGGAAGCTTCGAAACTGATTCTAATGAGATTGTAATATCCAGCTATATAATAAGCATATATATATAAGCATAATAAATGGGAAAACAAAACAAACAAAAAGGAAGATACAATTTAGAGCAAGGGGTATTTACTGATACTATTAAAATTAATAGGAGAGAGGGTGAGCACATTCTTACTGAGACAGATTTGAAAAAAACACAAACAAATCAACACGTGGAAAAGGAAAATAGCTGTTTGAAAGACTACTTTTTTTTCCTGCTGTGGTATTTTGTGAGCAAAATACTAATGTGTTACAAAATTGATAGCAGACATCTATGGAGGGTTGAATTCATCATGTATGATTGTTGGTATTAGGAACAGAACTGTAAAATGCAACATGCAATTTAAAATAAAATGTCAGTTTCTGGGACACAAAAGACCTTACACAGATACTTCATTGAACAAATAAAATATGATCCATCCTCATCTTCCCTCAAATGAATAAACTACATAACATAGAGCTAGTCCTGTCACAAGTACTAGGTTGGGAATATGTTACCCAGATGTAATGAGCACTTGTAGTGCTGCTGTGGAGACCTGAGGCTTCCTGAGACAACAACTCAAGCAGCTGATTGCTGCTTGATGCTGTAAAATGAGGTCTCCTGTGGTGTCCATTAATCCCATGAATTTACTGAACACAGGGCAATGTAGAGGTGCCTGATTTCAGAAAAATGAGCCAGGCTGGCATGTCTCAACTTGAAAGAATATTTCTGGCTTCACCATCACCTATTACAAATACAAATCAGGAGTTTCCAGCTCTAAGTGTACTATCATTAAATTTCTTGCCTTACTGCGTCAAATTTCCAACAAATGAATCTTAAAGAAATGACTGAATTTATATTCATTACAGACTTTCTGGATTCTTCTTTATTTTTAAACTGTGATTCTATGTTGAATGTTTAATGATTTTAATGCAACATAAGTGAATAGAAGTAGTTCTTAACTTTGATTTTAATAACCTGCTAGTCCAACCATTTGTATCATGAAACAATGCACCATTTTCTTAGGTAGTTGTGCATTTCCTTAATGAATATGAATACAAGTGTGTGAGCTCTCTAACTCTTGATCTAATTAAAATAGATGACTCAATGAATTAATGATGAGACATTTCCTTCCAGTATTTGAAACCTACATAGTAAACTCTCTGTTTTTAACTAAAATGCAACAAACAAAAACTTAAATTTAATGTCAGTTGTTTGCCACTGGCTTCACTGGAATGATACTTGGTTGCATAACTGTGTGTATGAAAGCACAAGCAAAGGAGCTGCATTTTCATCTGAACACTCAGTCATATGGTTTATTTTCTCATAGTCCTGAAAAGGGCAGGGAGTCAAACTTCATCATCCTTCTGGGTCCCTTCAAACTCGAGGTATTATATGACTGATTCTTGCAGAAACACAGTCCTCTAGTACATTGAGAATTCACTGAATTGCACAAGAGGGTCTGGGAACCACACTCAGTGATTTGTGTAAAGTCATGCATGAACCCATAATCAATCTGAATGCAATTAATAAACTACTTGGTAACTGTGAGTGAGTTGGTACTTAGAATATGAATGAAAAGTTTAACAAAGAATTAATGTGGATGGGCAGAAGAAACCCCCAACAACTTGGAATAGCAATTATATTAATAAGCCTGGGGGAATTATATTATATGGTGTTTTTCTCATAATTACTTGCCTTCAGCACAAACTTTTTATTGCCACAGTTTCTAAACCTCATTATTTTGCATCCACCCCATTGACACTTCACTGCTTACATTTTGGTTCAAAGCAACCTATTCTATTGCATTTTCATGTCTGGAGGTTTGGGTCTAGTGCACTTAACTTTCATCCCTGAACAGCTTTTCACTACACTGTCAATAGACTGTCTGGAAGACCCAACAGAAAATCAGGCATTATGGGATGTGATGTACTAATGTGTAGCTGGATTGTTCTGAGCTGGCTCAGACTAATATCAACAGCTCTCTGATGGGACATGTGCTCTCACAAGTAGCACAAGTATTCACAACTATGTCCCTCAGATGTGGGGAATAACACAAGTGCACTGTACAAATATACAGGAAATAATATTTTTGCCAGGTCTTATTGCCTGTATTTAGAGATAATCTCCACCCTTTTTAATATAAATACTATGCCAAGGGAAATTTCTAAAAGCAGAAGTTCTGACTCGATTCATTAGGATTTTGACCATTTATTCAGGAAGTTGTCTGTAGTAATTTAAAAGCAATCAGGACTTCATTTGCATTATGACAGGTGTGATCAATTGAGATTCAAACTTCATAGCAGTTTCTGCTAGCCTGAAAATTTACTTTTTCCCCATCTGAGAGGAACACAGCTCCTAAATGCTAGACACTTAGCCATATTCAGTGACCTCTATATAGAAAATTACAGTTATGAATTCAGTACAAGATATTTTCATATATTCAAAATACTTATCCTGTTCTAGAGGAATAACTCTGACAAGTGTGACCTTAATTTTGCTCTATATGTTTAACAGAGAGAAATAAAAAATTCCATTATATCCATATGTGATGTATATGGTCATGTGTGTCTTCATCTTTAAGACAATTTGTCATATGGTTGCATAAACTTTTATTTATTGTTTAACACATCATTCTGAAGCTTGGCTGCCTTCCACAATGAGTACAGTGCCAGGACTTTGGCCTCACCATGCTCACCTTTTCAGCAGGACTTGTATGCACCTTCCTGGAACTTGTAGTGTTGTATTAGCCACCACAGCTGCCTCTTGTGAGCCCAGAGTAAATCCAGCACGTTGAATGAGATGTCATTTCAAAATAACATGAGAAAAAATGGGCCTTTATGTGTCCTTCCTCAGGAATTGAGATACCTTTCTGAAGTTAGTAGCTAAGCAGTTCCTGGAAAACTTGGCCTCCCTTTCATGTCTCACCTACTAAAAGGTGAATTTTCTGCTCGGTTTGGGAATGTGGTACTACTTTTATTCATGTCCCTTTTCTAATCACCAGGAGGACAAAGGAGTTCAGTACAACACTATATGCTTCCAGCACCATGGAGAAAGTGAAAGCAAGCACTGAATGACAGGAATAAGATTTGCCTGTAGGTTTGTGGCTGTGCCAGAAATAGCACCCCATATTCCCAATGAACTGCATGACTACATCTTCATTATTTTAGTGAGCGAAGATATCTAGAAAGCATGGAAAAATGTGGCAAAGATTGGAAAATAAAGGAACAAATCACCAAGCACCAGAGGAAATGTACAAGGGAAAAATATAACCATGGTAGATGATGGAAAGAAAACCTTCAAGCTAACTATCTAACTGAAAAGAAATCTCAGCATGTCGATGTACATTCTTCAACACTTTTCTGTTTAGTGTCTGTAGTATAGTATGTATAACATAACTACAAAACTATTTTATAGTTCCATCTAATATATGTGGTACATACATCATATTATTATGCTATTGCAACAGTAGTAAAATAATGATGTAAATATGCTCTATATAATATCAAATTAATGTTAATATTACATTACTAATTTTTTACTATGTTAATATTATTTTTAATTGATATAGGATATTTTTGTATATAAGTGATAAGAACTTGGCATCACTAAATTTTAATAATTCAACATTATACTCTTCTATTATTAGAAATAGTGTTACTACTCTCCCTGCTACTAATTTGGCTCTCCTAATAACATGTATTTTCACAAATCACTCCAAGTAAACATATGGTGCCATCGCTTCCTGTCACTTCCTGTATAGTTTTAATATCTTGAAATTTACAGCAGAGTGCAAAGTTAATGGGAATGAGTATTTGATATTATCTTAAATGTAAAAAAATCTTGTTTTCATCTTTTTTGATTTTATGGGTAATGTTGAGAAATGTCTTTTTTCAGTTTGTTTCATTTTTACTGAAGATGCCATAAAAGAGAGGCTACTTACAATAATGAGAGTTTATGACAAGTTAATCTTCTAATAATACATTTTTCCCTAGTTTCTCTGTTTAAGATTTTAACTCGGTCTGATAATAAATACAATTTTGGCTGCTACTTAGGATAAAATGTGCAGAGGTCCATGAACTAAAGTATTTTCTTCAGTAGATGCTTCTTTAAAATTTTTATTCATAAAAGTCATAGTTAAATCCTGGCAATCCTTATCACAACTGTTCAAGATGTACTGTTCTAAAACAAGCAATTGCTTGGTTATGCATGCATAATAAACCCTATTACTGAATTTGCTTCTTCTTACCACTTCTTCATTTGCAAATGTAGTACATGTTTGCATGCAGAATAGGATAATGAAATTAATGTCATGCTTATATTTTCAATAAACAAAAAAAGTAGTCAGCATACAATAAAATAATGGAAAATTAAAGTGACAAAGCAAACAATATAGTCATACAGCAGGCATAAACCCAGCCCATTTCAGGCATTATTTAATTCAGAAATTATACTCATGCCCAGAAAATTTATCATATATCAAACTAAAAAAAAAAAAAAAAAAAAAAAAAAAAGAGAGAGAAAAGAAAAAAAAAAAAAAAAAAAAAAGGTTTTTTTTTAAACACTAATTGCCCACCAAGACATTTTCTGAAGTTACCAGCATTTCATAATTAGCTGTATTGCCCTGAAATGTAGTGATGTGACACTGGCATCTAATTCTGGAATAAATTCAACCCTGCAGAGAAAACCTACTTATGAATCTCTGCCCCGCCTTGAGCAAAATTTAGGAGCTTGACTAGTATTCTGCACTGGGTTGAATTCCAATTACAATGAGTTTCAGTGTGCAGATTTAAAAAAATATAAAAATCTACTGGAGTAAAGGCAAAGGCTGGATTAACCACAGCTTCAAGTGGAGTTTAAACTTATTTTTCCTTTGTTTGCGAACTCATGCAAAACAATCAGAAAGGAATTCTGAAATCTCTTGCACAACAGTGGCTTCCATGTTTGCATTCCCCTTGGTTTCATTGAAATAAGGCTTCTTTCTTCTAGTCTTTTGAGCTGTTGATTACATATGGGGTTGGTTGGACTCTAGGATCACAAAAGCTGCTGACACGCTCTTAACAGATTCTGGAACCTTGTGTTTAAGTACAGTGCAGTCATTGCTCTGGTATAACACCATCTGTAGTTCAGCCAGGGTGCTTCATACAAAAGATTTGAGATTCTGAAAGCAAAATGAAATTAATTGCAGTGCAAGCTTGAGAAACTTAAAATATCTAAATTTGAGGCTACATGTTTTATTTACTTTTAAAATCTATTTATACTAAAAATAAAAAAAAACCCGAAGTGCCAAGCAGGGGTTCTTCAGGGCATGTGGCCACCTCTTCCTTAATATTTTGGATCAGAGCAGTAGCAATCTTCTGAAGCAAACTAAAAACCCTTCTCCTTTCCTAGAGGTTAGCTTGGTTCACAAAGCAGCTTTGTGTGCAGCTGGTTTTCTTTCAAGGAAAACTGCAGCAAAAGAGCTGCTCGGGGTACATGCTAAATGTACCTCAACCACAGTGGGAACATAAAGGTGCAGACTAAAATCTCATCCTGCAAACACCCTCGAGCCACCTGTGTAGTGGGGACCACTGCTCCTACTGAGCATCCTAAATTGTCCAAAGCAAAATGTCTGCATAAGATTGGTGTAGGTGTCTCAAAACCAACCCTTTCAGTACACAGATCCACTCCTACTAAATGGAATTGCTTGTTCATGAAGACAAGTCCTGCCTCCATGGTAGTCAGAAGAGATCCCCCTTTGTAACATCCCCCACCAGATTCTCTACCATATTTGGCCCTGATTCACCTGATCTCAGTAGAGCACAAAGGTTTTGCTACATACAAATTCCCCCACACAAATGGGGCATTTGTAAACCTATTGTATTGTACACTTCTTCCTTGGGTGACACTTGGGTTGTTAGACTTCTCTCTGCCTTTCCAGATTTGAGGGTTTTATGTTAGAAGTAGGAACAACAGCTTGCTGAATAATGTTAAAAAAGCTCACTCCACAGTCCACCCAGCAATCAGCCTGTCATCAAGAAGATGAGTTCAAACACTAGGGCTGCTCTGTGTAGAAGTGAAGGACAGTCCATTAGCAGCCTGTAGCTTTAAAATAGCACTGAAAAGAATGTGAGCCCCCAAAGTGAATTTTTCCCTTCTTGCACTCAAGAGAAGAGTAATCTCTAACTTACACAATAAGTCACTGTGCTTAGGGACTGATTTTTCTTTTCCATCAAGGAGACACAAATATAGCTTAGGTTCTATAAACTGAACATTTTGATAGCACTGCAGTCAGGTCAATTGAAGTGGAACTGGTACAGAAACATTATCAAGCATCATTTCAATAGTGTGTGGCTGTGTTCCAGGGGTGCAAATATCATTACAATATAGCAAAGCAGTCTATGAACCGGATTAGCTGAACAGCCGTTATCAGCACTCAGGAAAATAATATCAGTGACTGACTTCACCTGGCTGACTGGTTTAAATGTCCTGCCTTTCCATACTGATAACATTTGGCACCACTTGCACTATGAAAAAAGCTTGATTTTGTTTGATGTAATTATAGAACCATAGCAATTTTTGATAGAGAGGAAAAGACATATAGTCTAGGTCATCTTGTCCATCTCCCTGTAACTACATGAAAGTTGCCTGGCCATGTGCCTGAAGTGTATTAGAATAACCCTTTTTTTTGTTCCTCTGAGGTTTTCTTTATTGGATTTATTGGGTGAATTTTCAGATTCAGAGCAGCTGAGTTCCCAGTAGCAATGCTATTGGAGCCTTTACATAGGGAAAATACTAATAATTTGTTTTGGCAGAGAAGAATAAGAAGCGAGATGTTATTTTTAGAAATGTTCAAAAGATTTTCCTCAAGCTTTAATCTCCCAAACACAGGATATCTGTATGCAGGAGGACACTTTGGCTTGTTATGGGCAAGTGCTTTCCTGCAGTCCAAAGCTGGCAACCTGGCTTGGAGGCAGTCAGGAAATTTGTACTGCCAGGTGGATTTTGAAGTGATTCAGGTGGATTTTGGAGTGATTCAATACAAAGAACCATTTAGAGGCAGAATCCTTCTTAACCAAATTATGCTTTCTGTCCTTAGTTAGCTTCATAGTATACAAAGTATAAGCTAGATATGCTATATACAAGACTCATTGTATCACAGAATGTTTTTGGGTTGGAAGTGACCCTAGAGATCACACCATTCCAACTCCCTGCTATGGACAGGGACACCTTCCACAGACCAGGCTGCTCAAAGTCCCATCCAACCTTGACACCGTCAGGGATAGGGCATCCACAACTTCCCAAGACAACCTGTTCCAGTGTCTCACCACCCTCACTTTAAAGAAATTTCTCCCTATTATCTAAATCTAATTCAAACTTATCCTCTCTCAGCTAAAGCCAATTGCCCCTTTACTAAACATTACATGCTTTCTCGTAGCCCTCTTTAGGTACTGGAACTTTCTATAAGGTGTCCCTGGAACCTTCTCCAAGCTGAACAATCCCAACTCCCTCACTGTTTTCACAGAAGTGCCCAGTGCTCTGACCATCCCTGTGTCCCTCCCCTAGACTTACAGTCCCTGTCCTTCTCATATACCCTACATACAACATCAGCCTATAGTAAATGAGAAACTTTTTAGGTTTCCCATTCATTCCTGTAGTGTTTTCTTGCTTGGAGCAGTGCTGCAGTAGACATTTGATTGGTAGTATAACACTAGTTTTACCCTAGTTATAAGGAATGAATTTTCACTAGATGTAGTTTTGCCTGGGGTGAATTCTGATGTAAATAATGGTGTACCACACATGCCATGGAGAGGTGATACAGCATAGACTTAATTTAGTTATAAGAACACCTACCTCTTTATAAAAGCATCTACCAATAAAATACCATCATCAGCTTTGAATTGTTCCTTAGATTTTTCTAAGGCCACAGAGAATCATGCTACAGTACATTATCAGTCTGTAGTCACCTGCTATTTGCACAGCAGTAAGCTTACATGGTTCCATTAGCTTGCTCAATTTAGTCACAAAAAGAACCAACTGCAGATTCAATACCAGGGCAAGAAAAGCTAGAAAACAGATGCTGACCTCTGGCACCAACAGAACATTTCCACACTCAGTTTCCCATTATCCTGGAGGGTGTTCTCATTACCAGCTGCAAGAAAAGTTTTCCTAAGAGCAGTGACACAGAGAGCACTGTAAGAATGACTGCTCCCATGGACTGCCAAGGAATTACTTGCAGCTGAGTAACAGAAGATGACTTTAACAAGATAGTCCTACTGAGCACAAACTTGTGTAGTCATTAGTGCAGGCCTTTGGGAAGGTATTAACTTCATGGCTGTGACACCTAAGGGCAGGTACCTGAATGTGCAGTCCAGGCTCTCCTGTGGCACTGGGTCGAGTGCTGGGGCTGGGCTCTGCTGCCCACACACATTCACAGCTACCTCATATGTGCTTGGTCCTGCTCTGTAAGAGCATCAGTGTGCTTTAGATCCTCTCTCCCACCTGAGCAGTAGCTTTTACCTTAAATGCTCTCAAGGGTGAGTGCATCTAAGAGCTTGTCAGCAGAGCATGGACTGTGGGAAGTCCTGATCCACTTCAGAGCAACATGAGCTGTTCTCTAGACTACATGGACTATGCTGGCCAAAGGATTAATGTGAGATTTTTAGTTCCTTTTGAGATTCCTGTGATATCAGTGCATCCCTACAGGGCTGTTTGATGCACTGGATTCCACTGAAGACACACCTTTCTAGAAGAGTTTCCTGGGAAGCAGATGGAATATCTTTGGGCACTGGAAAATGTCACCAGATGAGGAAGCTCAGGCAACTGAATGCTGTCAAGAGCCCAGTTCTAGGAACAAATATTTCTAGATGTTTCAGTCTGGAGATGAATATAATTTGAAAATGTGGATCCAGTGCTTACTGCAAAAGGGAAAAACTGAGACCTTTTCAAAACTTTTCTGCTGGCAGCTGTAGCTGACAAAGGAAAGAGGCCAACCCCATCAGATTAAGACGTGAATTTGGGGACCTTTTCATTTTTTGTCTCCCAAACTTTAATAACTTCAAACCCTCTTCTGTGTTAGGTTGCAGGTGTCTGTGTTCCTAGTAAAGCATGTTAGTGAAAACTTTTTCTTGCTCCACCCTTTTAACTTCTCCGACTATCCAGTGAATAGAGAAAAAAACCACCTTCTTTATTTTTTTTTTAAATCCTAATTTCTGGGTCATTTATTACTTTGAATTTTCTAATATCAGTAGAGACCAAGCATCTCTTCCCAGGTGGGATGTCCCTTGACAGACCTTTTCCCTAGGGATGATGGAACTGTCGACCAAACAATGGGTGAGGGACCACACTTATTCTGCAGCTGGTCCTACACATGTAATTCTCTTTTATGTTAGATTAAAAAGAGAATGACCAGTGTCACCCCATCAGTGTACAAATAATGTGGAAAGCTGGTTCTGCAAGTCATTTTTCACCAGAAAGTCCAGAATTCATGCTGTTAATACGGAGGGAGTAGGTATTTGTAATGTGCTATCACTATTATGGTAAAGTAAATGATAATAAAAAGGGACTTTTCAGATTTTTTTTGTTTGTAAGGATAAATTTGCTCAGGTGGCTATATTCTAGCCATGGGGTTTTTTGGTTAAAAGAAGATAATGGACTTTTAACAAATTACAGGTTTTGCTGATATTTCATGAAGGTCTGTTAAACTGTTTGAGGGATGCCAAAGTTCAGTGTGTGCTATATAATCACACAGCATACCTGCAATTTTCCCCTATGAATACTTGCAAGCAGAGCAGAAATGAAGAGAGTGATTACACTTTGGACAGGTAATTTTGAGTTACTATGTACAATAGCCCAGATAAAATCAATTCCATATGCATTACTCTGTAAGAAGTCTGCATGGACAGCTAAAGTCTTAGCCACCTTGACTGCTCAAAACAACATTGTTAAATTTCCTTTTTTAATAACAAGAAAGAAGTATGACAGTTCAATTTTTTTTTTAATTCTACCCTCGCTTGTTATGTAATTTTTGTTCAAATACATTCTAAAAGCTCTCCTCTTTCTCTAAAACTCTCTTTTTGTAAAGACTGACATACATCACAAAAAGATGAGACTACTTTTGAAAATGTAAAATGTTAGGAAAATACTGATAGATAGATAGATAGATAGATAGATAGATAGATAGATAGATAGATAGATAGATAGATAGATAAATAGATAGATAGATAGATAGATAGGTTTAATACTGTAGAGATTAATACTAGACATGCTATCTCTACTGTTCTTTATGTAACTCTGTTCTGAATGAAAATAACTTCTGCTTCCTAGAATCTCTGCCCCAAACCAAATATTCTGTTACACGGAGTTGAAAACAGTCTGAGAACCTGAAGATTTCTTCATCTCATGCTTCAATAGGGGCATATATTCAGAATTCAGGTTTCCAAGGTGTGAAGTAGCACTGGCTTCAGCATTTCCAAAATTGGTTTAAAGCCAAAAGGCTTTAAACACTGACAAATCTTTTGTCTCAGCCTTCCAGTGGTCTATGGCAAATGGAGTTCCACCTAACTTTTACAATAATCCATTAGAGGTGTTAATTTTCTGGGCCCTACTAATTTCTCCTATCTTCAGAAATGATGCATATTTGTAGAACATTAGAAAGATTATGTAAAACACCACAATTTAATACCAGGAGGCAGGAGCAAAATTTCAATGTAAAAAGTTCTATTTGGAAAAAAAAAAGAAAAAAAGAAAAAGGAAAAAAAGAAAAAAAGAAAGGGTAAATAACATACCCTGGGAAATACAAATGATCTAATTTTAAAAAGGAAGTGGCTGAAATGTACTGAAAGGACCAAAGAAATGGGATGTTACTCAGTCATTTTTTTAAACTTCTCAATATTGTCTTTTTTTTTTATTTAATCCTTTGTGATCCGGGCACTTTCAAACATTTTTTCTGCCTTCCTCATGAGGTTTCAATTTTCCTTCCAGATGATTCCAAGACAGTAATATTCTGCCTCTGGGACAGTTCTTCTTCACATGCTTTTTATGAGCATTTCCTTACTGTTAGGTTCCAATTTTTATACTTTCTCTGCTCCCTTTAGTACAACTGGCAAACAACTTGGTGTAAGTATATTTCCAACAGCAGACTGCAAAACTAGCATGCAGCTAGTGAGAGCCCTTTAAAGAACCCATTCTGCTTTCTGGTTCATAAATCCAGCATAAATTGTAAAAACATGCAAGGAGAATTTATTTATCTGCTGAGAGTGTCTATCCTATCTCTCTATCTCCCTTACATCACTGAATTGAGCATTATGCTGGTGGGAGGTAGAGGGAGAGAAAAACTCACTGGTCTTGCTGGTAAAAAATTCTTTTACTTGTAGAATGCACTTACTAAAATGAAGATCATTTAAAGATTACAATTTAAAAAATCTGCATTTCAGAACACAAAAGGGTTCCAACCAAAAAAAAAAAAAAACCAACAAAAACTCCACTGGCAATATCTCTTCTGTTGCATGGGATTTGGTCTTAGAGTTACTATGAAAGTTTCTGACACTGTCTTTATCTACTTCACTGCTTATGATGCAGAGAAAGAAGGACTGGTTAGAAAGGGTAATGGAAAGACAGGATCAATAAACTGAATGCTTCCATGTTGCTATATTTTTCAAAATAAGGCTGCCCATTCTACACACTAGCTGATTTATGTTGGTTTTAGTATAAAATACATGATAACATGCAGTGATTACTATTATTTCTTTCTCCAGTACCTTAGAAAATACTGAAAGTGCTTGAATCAGCACATACAGAGACATGGAAGTACTTCTCTCCTCATACAGATTAGAAAGGGTTTGACTTGATACAGGTTACAAAACTTACAGTTTTTTTAAATCCCATCTTCTTCTTTTCTATGCAGCAATATTTGCCTTCTTAAAAATACATTCCCAAAGCACATTTTTTCCTGTCTGCTCCACACTGCCCACCAAACTTACAAGAGACATGTTTGAACTTTGATTAATGACCAAACATTTGAGCTTTAACAATAAAATAATTCCTAAAACTGATATGTGACCTACAACAGTGCTCCATAGAGCAGTTGCCAGCATACCAGAGGAACCAGTTCTTAATATTCCTGGAGAAAAACAAAGAGTGGATGAACACACACATTCAGAGTGGTCCTATCATGCTTCTAACGTGTTTGTGTTCCCTACATTTTTTGGGCTGCAAAAAGTGAGCCCTATTTTAGCTTTTTTTCTCTAGCATCAATAAAATATCAAGCCTACCATAATGCTCCACTGCTAATACACAAATAAGCAGTGCAATTAGAGTCTGTCAGAAACTTCTGGAGATTTAAGGAACCTCAGGTTAGTCAATACTAGGAAAATGCTCATTAATAAACATCACTTCCTCATTAGCACTTGTAGTCTGCTCTAGGTGCACATCAAACACATCAATACAATCAAAATGGCACAGCTGAAGTTCCTACACGTGAAAACATTGGACAACGTGATGCTGCTGCTGTGTAAATACAAAATCAAACCATTAGCAGTCCAAAGTTTTTTTCCAGCCAGTTAAAAGATACAAGGCACAAGGCTGTACTCAGAAATGGATGAAACCTTGTGATAATATGGCCATGTTTGCTTTTTGATCCTTTTTGCTTTTATCAGTTCACTACTTACTCATTCAGGGGCCAGTACAGAAAAACTATATAGGTTTTGTAATTCATATAACTGCTATTACTTCTTGGCCAAATCTTGTTCAAGTGTCTACCAGAAGCAAAATAATGCTGCCATAGAAACTATCTTTTTTTGCTGCCTTGGCAATCCACCACACAGCAATTTTCCATACTAATACAACAAAGAATATGCAGAAGTGTATACTTTTGCCTCAGTGTGTGTTTATTTATAATTAGATGAATGTTAAGAACTGCCTATGAAGACAATGATGTCAAATCAATAAGTGATACTAAATGGCAAGTAAGACATTGATCTATATGACTATATAATCAAATTGATTATTCCAGCATTTGTTGTTTGTGTGATTCAATATTTTTAATGAACTAAAATGTGACAGTTCAGTCTAGTATAGTCTTCTCTTATTTGGCCTACATTTCATTGCTTCCTTTGACTTCTGGAGATTTAGCATCAAAACTATAAATACAAGGTAAAAGAATAAGTAAATTTTAAATAATAATAGTTGGTTTTCCATGCCACTGCTCATGCTCACTTCTTGTCCCCTCAGTACCACAGCCATTGTCACTTCACAGTGCTCACCCAAGCCCCACAGCACCACGACAGCCAGATGATGGCAAGACACCAGGGAGGGCTCCCTGTGCAGCTCTTCTGGACTCCACAGTCTTTACAAAGAGCTAAGCAGGGAGACTCTGATCATGCTCCTAGATATGGTGTCCTCTTCTTTAAATACATCCAGTCCTGAATGTGACTTTTGTGTGTAGCAATTCCCTCCTGCCAGTCAGTAATTTTGGCTCTTTAGCAGATGCAAACCACAGTGACACTCTTTGGATGGGCTGGAGCGTGTCTGGTGCTGCACCTGTGTTGGCAGGCAGAAGTTCCTTCCCTTGACTAACACAACTGCTTGCTATTGTGAACACACAGTGAGCCACACCAGGCCTTCAAAAGGTACATTTTATTCTGCTCTGTGATGAACAGCAAGTCCACAGACCTCACCTTTTTTTTCCTAGAACCTCAGACACAGCAAACTAAGGTAAAGTTACATATTCTGCTCTTGCCAGAAACAAGCATGTCTTCATCACCTTTGTTGAATTCCTTATTTCACCTTCCTTCCCTGCTCATATGTTAAAAATAACTACACTGCACAAGATAATATTAATTTCATTTGCTTTTCATTTTAAAATGAGGACAAACACTACCTAAAACAAGTTCCAGTGCTTTCACTGTTTGAACTACTGTTGATAATGCCAGTGAAAGGTAAGTCACTTATTAATCTTAAATAACTTGACATTTCAGTTTTAATAATCAAAGTCTTGTCAATTAAATCATATTTCATCATACTTTACAGATTTCATCAGTACACAGTACTCTTTAAAAAGCCATGGAAGTTCAGACTGAGAGAATGGCAATCTGCAAAATGGGCAGTGCTATTTCAGCACTCCTGCTTAATTTACATATTTGTTCAATTGCACATTGTACAATGTTAACAATCAGAGAAGTATTTTAACAAAGAAATAAAAAAAAATTTACTCTGTTTTAACATTTTACAGACATCTAATCTTATACCTCTGACTATTTTCCCTCTGTCATTAATAAAGACTAAAGGATTCAGAGAAAAATAAAAGGAAGAAATGCAACAGAATGCCCTCTCTTTATAACTTTATTAGAGTATAATGGTCTGTCTCTGTTGTACTAAAGCCATTGGTAGTAAAGCAGGTAATTCCTTATATTCTACTTGATATTAGACATTCCATGCTAATTTACCACTTTACTTACAGAGACAAAATCAGAAGCTCACTCTGCAGGAGCAATGCTTATAATTTTCTGAAGGGCCTCTATTGTATTCCCTCTTTTCAGATGTGCATGGCTTTGTGTGTCAAAATTGTCCAACATAGGAAAGGACTGTTTGAAAAATTCAGCCCCAAGCTTTTACTGCCTTGGGTCCCCTTATCTAACAGCTTTGAATTACCTCGTGTCATTTGTGTTGCAGGGTGTTCTTGAGGGTATAACTGATTAAATGGCACAAAATCTAGCAGTGATGGAGCAGCTTCCAATTCAAGGCCATTAAATGGATTCTCGTGCTGTCAGGGTTTCTTTAAAGAAACTCTGAAGACCAGAACAGATATTCAGTAAGTTTTTAAAAAATTTTAATGTTTTCACTCTTGGTTTATAATGAAGCTATTGGAGTTGGCCCAGTTAATCATCCTTCAATTATGTAACTATTTCTTTATTTCCCTGTCCTGGGGTGACTTTATGATGCTGAATTATATCCTCATTTGTCTGTTTAGCACAGAAATAAGTTTTACACCTTTAAAAGTGGATCTGAGAGTGAAGAGGGGAGAAGGAGAAGCAGTGGAATGTCTGAGGTGGCTGTATTAAAAACATAGAGATAAGAGCTTCAGTTTTTTTTTTTTTTGGTCATAGGCTGTGTTGTCTGCAGCATGGACAGCAAGAGAGATCTCTCCTTTGCTTTCAGTTAAGTTTTAGTTACTTAGTTTTTTTTTTTTTAGTTCACTGGACTGTGGCTTTTTTTTTTTTCCTTGGAACTGACTGGGGTTGGAACTGCTCTGGACTGGAAACCCAGAAGAACACCAGGAGCTCACTCCTGTGTCCCACTGGGGTTGGGATGTGGCATTTTCCAGAGCAAGAGAGACTGAGTGAGAAGAGACTGAGTGAGCTGAGCTACATCCCATGACAAGGACTTTCTGCATTTGCCATCTCTTCAGAACAGTAAGAGGTTTTATTGTTTAATATAATTCATTTTTTCAATGCTTGTGAATATTTTACTTGTTATATAAACAGGTTTTTTCCACTTTTCTCTGAAGAAATCTTTTCCCAAACCAACTGGGGTAGTGGCTGCTTGAATCTGCTTTCTAGAGGGACCCCTTTGGAAGTTTCCTCCCAAATATGCCCTAAACCAAAACAAAAACAAATTTCAGAGCATGATGACTAACTAGTGATTATACAAGTGGCAAACAAGCTGAAATGCTTTCAAGGTATTGGTTTGGTGGACTTCCTCTTTAGTAATTGAAAGATGAGAAATAGTTATAACTATGTGGCAATAACCACATTTGTTTGAATGTGTTTGAACATAGTGTCCGTCCAGGTGAATGAAACACTTGAAATACCTGTTGTTACTGTCAAAGCTCGGCACAGCTTATGCTCCTGTTAGGTATTATCTCTCAGGAGATCTCATTCTTCCTTGCTTTAAGCCACATTCTGACCCTATCAATGTGTATCTCTTAGTTACTTGGATTTCAAACTACTTTCACACTTACTTTCAGGACCTCCCATATGTTGGGAGATGGTTACCTCTAAGCATGTAACATCAGCATCCTTGCCTCAGGAAGCCTCTCCTTTGCTGTAATGCAAAAATAGATGTTTTGGCTACAGATGAGGTATTGCCTCACTGTCTCTCTGTTCTTTCCCTGCTCCTTTTTTAAAAATTGTTTTCCTTTTTCTGGCTGGCTGGCTCTCTACATACACACACCCAAACACACACACACACGCACACACATATATATATATGTATACGCTGTCTTTTTTTAATTTATTTAAATTATAACAAATACAGGGCAGACATCTTCTGGCTGTTTGCATGTTATTTGCCTCAGAAGGCTCAAGCTCCAAGCCTAGTAGTCCCAGATGGTACTGTAATAAAAACAATAAAGATAATCTCATAATTCCCCAGGGCATCAGCCACAGATTCCACATGCAGGATGTACTCTCTTCCTCAGCATTGATCAGACTTTTCTGTCAAGACTAATGCTCTGGAGACCAGGAATTTTCAATGTTTTTATGCCTTTTGCTGAAACTGTGCATGATGAGTGACAGACAAGGGTGGCTATCCACAAATACACGTACCCAGACTCACACACACACAGATACACATACACACATTTTCTGAGCCCTGGGCGTTATGAGAGTTTACTGCTCCAGCTGAGGTGTTCAACTTCTGCACCACTTCAGACATTTCCTTATACAAATCCCTACAATGCCTATCTACTACTTGCATATCTAATAGGAAACTGCTGAGTCCTGAAACTAACCCTCAATGCTACACCTACAGATCCAGGGTGAAAATTAGTTCAACATATTGGTCCACTATAAGTGAATTGCAATTAATAGGTATATCTCCTCTCCCTGATTCAACCATCCAAAAACATTTGGCTGTAGACTGGACACTAAGTGGATACTCACTTTAGACTCCCTTTACAGTCAATGAAGAAATAGTTCCCCCCTGAACAAGGTTCCTTGTGAAATAGGGGTCATAAAATAGATGAGATAAACTGTTCTTAATGCTTGGGGCCTGGGATGAAAAAAAAATTAGACACTTGATTTTAGGTAACTAAAGTTAAATGAGATCGACCATTTCTGGGACTGTTGTTTGTCTGGGTTGGTCTCTCCCCTGAAGATGTGTGCTGTTATTTCAGAACTTCTCCTGAATGTCAAGTTGTGAGGGTGGCCTGTGGGGAGATTATGACTTTTTGTTTACCATGCTCTATAGGGAAATTGTGACTTTTTGTTTACAACTGCATGACTAGGTTTTATAGATGGTTATCAAACCTGCCTTCTCAGTCAGTTTAGTTTATTTTTTTTATCCTGGCAGAGTCTTTTAATTATATCTTATCCCTAGAGCTCAGTAAACCTTCAAATTCCTAATACTCTTACAACCAGTTTTGCAATCTAACAAGTATTTAATTTTGATCCTCTGTATGGAATTATATCTCCTTCTGTGATAACAAATGAGAAAAAAATTTAATTTTTACCCTCAAATTTTCTACCTCTCTTCCTGGACTGTTATGTTGTAAAACATAGATCATCTCAGCATTTCTGTCCACACCTTGATGTCCATAAATGTTGAATATCAGAGCTGAAAAAAGTTAGTAATGGATAATAATTTAATACTTCATGGATAGCAGGTTGAAACACATAATTTGGAAACTTAATGGCCTCTGTAGGTCAAGACTGAGACAAAGCACACTGACTGTCCCCATTTATTCTGGTACCTTGCCAGCACCTTCATAGATGTGCTCATAGATTGCAGTGGTGAGGAAGGACCAAATCATTCAGGAGAGCATGGCTTTGGACTGGATATCAGTATAAACACCAATCTGAATTAGAGAATTCAACTTTCTGTGATTTAATTTATTTTAAAATCAATCAGAAAGAAGGAGACAGTTTTTGGAAGATAGGTATATGAGTTCTAGTCCTTTGATTAAAAGGTAAAAATACCTCTGATAGGTACCATTAAACAGTGGCTGTAGAGTAAAGGGATTCCTTTAAATGGCCTGTATGATATGAAGAAGATTATTCATAATGAGAGAAATATAGCTTTTTGTTGTTGTTGTTGTTGAAGTTGTTCAAAATAGGCTGTCTGATCATCCTTAATCCTTTTGGGGCAAACAGAAGATGGTAGCAATGACAAACTCATTTGTGACCTCTAAGATTGCAGGAATATTTATTTCCACCAATAATGACCTTGTCATCTGGGCAATCTGCAGTAATTACATGTAAATGCACTTTTTCTATTGAAAATTCTAATCAATATTTGCATATTTAAGAAAATGGTGCATGAAAGCATAGAAATTAATGAGCAAGTTGGCCAGAAATGTAACTCCAATATGTCAGGAAAGCAATAAGTTCTCTAACAGAATTAATACCTTCTCTGAAATCAACTAAAACCCACAGTTACAATTTTTAATAGCTCAGTATACCCAGTGGTTTTAGGAAAATTTGAAAAGAGACTAATACCACTACACTGTTTCAAATAAATATTTAATCTGTGACAATAACTGCAGATATTTTTTCTCTATAGAAATTCTCAAAGGAGAAAAATGCTACATTGATTTTCTTATTTATTATGAAGTGTAGTTTGTCAATTGCCATAGCCTAAAGTTTCAATTTCATGTTTTTGGATTAGAATCTTCTTTTTTCTGACATTATTAATTTATTATGGTTTTGAAACTTTCCATTAAAAATATTTACCAAATTGGCAATACTCTAACTTTCTATTTCCTTTCATAATCTGTACTGTCTGCAACTGCCAAATCAAATTAGATGTGCAAATATTTTGGTTCTAAGCACAACATGACACATCGAAGTGCAAGTCAAACAGTAAATAAAAGTAGACATTTTTTGCCACTTTGTGGTGCCAGACTTTAATGACATCAGAAACCTATTGCTCATCCTGCATGCAGCTGCCATATCAAAATAAAATGTAACTTTATAAGAAGTAAGTATTTTGGGAGGTTTTTTTTCCCAAGTGCAGAAATTAATAAAAAAAGTCACAAACTCTTTTGCCAAAAGAGTGATATTGATTATAGTTCTCATGTTACAGTTTTTTCCAGAAGGTATGATTGCTAATTGGATCGACAATAAATTGAATATCAGTGTTCCCTTCCCTGTACATTCAAAGCTCCACTATTAGCATAATTAAACTTATTAATTATTTAATTGTTTATATTGCAGCAGCACTCAAGAGTCTTTATCAAAATCTGGTGTAAACACAGATGAGCAGAGTGCTCTTGCCTAAGAGAGCTTAGGTAAATTTTGTGAAGAAAGAATAATGACTATGGAAACTTTTGCCTCTAATTTGAGAAACACAATGTCATTTTGGGATTTTCTCTACACTTGTGTCCTAGTGCAGTTATCTGAAGTCCAGCCAGTTTATCATTCTTCCTTATTTGTCTTGCAAAGACTACCTTTGGCACGTCCAGGATTGAAATCATAATAGCAAACATCAAAGTTAAACTGAAAGATCTTTAAAAATTTGGATCCTGTGGCAGATGAAAAAATTCTGTCTTCTGTTTATTCTGGCAAATAATATGTTCTAGGATAACCAAGGGAAGATCTATACAAAGAGTAAATTTCAATGAAATTTGATATAACAGAAATATTATATGATAATTATTGTTATCTTCACTGAATAATTCTAGAAGACATTGAGCACTGAAGTGAATTCTTTTGTGAGATGAATGGGATGATTTTGTCTCATCTGTCAAACTAAGAAATTGATTTTACTCTTAGACTAGAAGCTAAGATATTAATTGATTATCATTTTAGCATAAGGTACAGTTCAGTTTTAAAATACTTGGCAAAGTTTTCTTTTTCATTGAAAAGAAACTTTTTGAATGTATCTCTAACTAAGATACATTTGACTAGTTATAAACTAAGTTTTTAACTAGTTAAGTCATTCACCTATGAAAATGGATTAGTAGACAGTACACTAAACAACTCAATATTTTTGTACATTGCACTTTCCATAAAAATCTACATAATTCATAACACCCTTAGTGATTTCTTTAGCCCAAAATGTGAACCAAAAGTCTCTTAAATACTTTTCCAGTTGTTGCTGAAACCAGTTCAAATCTCCTCTTTCTCAGATTTTCAAAGTGAAAAATAAGATCACAAATAGAGCCATCACCCAATGGAGAGGGACTAGAAGTGAAAGGAAGGACTGCTAATGTTCTCAAAATGTCCCTGTGTAATAAAGCTGAAGTACCTTAGCAAGGTGGCTTATCACACTACCAGGGCAATTCCAGAGATTTTCACTACCTAATTGCAAGAGATTTCCTTGCTGGTGAGGGCATCCAGAATGGTCAAGATGGATCTCTTCCTCTGTAAGGAGAGGTGAAGGACCTTGGCTTGGATACCCTGGAGGTACCTGGCAGCAGTTCTTCACAAAGGGCTTATGGAGAAGATGGATTTGGCTGCTTGCAGAGGTGTGTGGTGGGAGGCTGAAAGGCAGTAGGCACAAGCTGAAAGAGGGGAAAGTTATGAAAAACTTTTCCCCAATGAAAAGGATAAAACAGTGGCACAAGCTACCCAGAGAGGTTGAAAGTTACATAGCTTTGATATTTTCAATACCAGAATGGACAAGCACTGAGCAACCTGGTCTGAACTCATATCTGACCCTGCTTGAGCATGGGATTGGACCAGACACCTCCTGAGGTCTCTTCCAGACTGAATTATCTTGTGGTTCTATGGTTCTGTGATGTCAGCCTTCACATGTAGATATCAGAAACAACATGAAATTTATCAAACAACTTAAAACTCAGATAAATACTTCAATCCTACTTGAATCCGACATGGCTATGGCACTAAGCAGATATATTACGTAGACTTAACTATTATCTGACATTTTTATACATTCTGTGAGACTTTATTATAAATACGAAAGGCAATTAAGCTTCAAAGAAAATTATTTACAAAAGAGGAACAAATACAGTTAGCGAGATATATGGATTAGTAAAGGAAAGTCTATATCACTTAGAAGCACAGCTCTAGATAATAGGGCTGTTTGTGTTCTTTATGGCCTGTGTAAAGTTAAGTCTGTTTGGGTATCTTAGCTAAGTATTTGCATATACAAATATTTTAGATTTTTGAAAGGGCTGGTTCTATATAATATTTTCTTTTTATGTATTTTAAACTGCATCTCTATACAACTGTTTCTTCTAGATTTAAAATATGGATTTTAGCTCTTCCATTTAAATTATTCTAAGAGCTAAGGAAGACATTATTGCAGTATTGCTTTCAGCATTTGCTTGCTAACAGAAGGCTGTAAGAGGCCAACATGCATTTGGTACTATTGTGAAATTCTTATAGAATGCATCTGTCTCAGCTATTAACCATATGAGATTGGTTCAGCAGAGATTGCTGAAAAAGAGCATATTGATTGCTTCGCTCTGCTGTCAAAGGAGTGCACTGCACAGTATTATAATGGATGCAGATTACAGTGATTGCTGTTGAACAAGAAACATTTGAGTGGTTCTATTTATTTCAAATGCTTTAACAAAAGCAATTTGAATGAGCCAAAACACAGGTATTTTCCCTAAATTACTTTCAGTGTTCTTGTTTTTAATAGATTATATTTCAGAAAGTTCTGACAAGTAGGGTGGTGATGACTTCTGTACAGAATGGCAACTATGTTTTTGTGTGATAAAGCTACAAACAATGTATTCAACTTAATTGAGAATAAAATTCAGTATTCTTTTAATAACTCCTCCTTCACTATCTCACATTTCAGCAAGATTATTTTGATAGCATCTTTAAAAATGTGGATTTATATAAGGTAGCACTAAACCACACATTTTTGTAATGTAATTAAACTGTAAATATTATTGTAAAACTAGCTATAACATGCCCAACTTTTTATCAAACAGTAGGAAAGGGACAGTTCTAAATATATTTAACATTTGGCTTTGTACTTTGAACATTCCTAATTTATCAGAATATAATATGAAACATGACTTTATGTATCTCAGCCTCATTATTCTGGAGGTTCAGAACTGATAATCAACTCCATGTGAATTTCCATGCCTATATAGAATAAACTAGAAGTTTTTTTTAAGAATGAAAATGAATAAACTGTCAAGAAAAAAATAAGTATTTTTTTCTTTGTATGTTTTTTAAGTGTACACATACAAAAATCTGCCCTTAGCTAAGAAGTGTTTGGTTGACTTGAAGTGCTTTTCTAAAAA
This sequence comes from Muscicapa striata striata, assembly GCA_030060385.1. Taxonomy (NCBI): domain Eukaryota; kingdom Metazoa; phylum Chordata; class Aves; order Passeriformes; family Muscicapidae; genus Muscicapa; species Muscicapa striata. The sequence goes on from JAREIS010000102.1 coordinate 806,233, forward strand.
TCTTGATAAAAAAATAATTAACCAAGCTACTATTCATTGTCTTCTCTTACCAGAGCTGAAGAAAGTAAGCAAGATGGGGTCTACCAGAAACATGCTATGGATGGGAGGACCAAGGAAAAATATATTCCACCAATCCTTCTTTGTCTGCACTGGTAACCACAAAGAAAGTTGTAGTGACAGCATAAGCCAGACTAAATGATGTTTGTTCTTGGAAAGAAACCAAAGAAAAATAAAAGAAAAGCTAAGGAGATTAATATCTTTGCACGCTGGCTTTTGCATTAATTTGCTAAGAGGTGAAGTTGGCTTTATGGTTTTAGGTTTATCAGCCATGTTGAATTCTGATACAGTATCTGTACTCCTTCAGCTTTCTGGAATATCCCTCATCACCCAATAATCACTTAAATATTTCACAGCTTCAGCATGACTGAAGACTTTTAGCAATGTGTGGGCTAGGTCTGGTTTAAAAAAAAACAACTTTTCTTTTGTAGATTACATCTTAATGTTTAGATTAATGATTGGTAAAAGAACAGATGGACTTATCTCACTTTCACTTGCTTCATACTCAACTTATTAGTTTTACTCAAATACGTGTTGATTGTATTTGTCTTCTTTCCATCATTTTTATTACACAAATTTAAAATACATTCAAAACGTGATTTTTGTATACTTATGTTATACAGCATTAACAAAATTTATTTTACTTATAAAGTATTTTTTGAAGCTCATAGGCCTTCAATCAACACACTGCCTTTTTTCTGCTTCTTTAATCTTCTTTAAAAGACTGTAATTTATATTCCCATACTTATTTGTTAATTTTTATTTCCTCTCTTTCCCATTTTCTCCTTATTGCTTTTCATTGACAATTACTGTCCTTTCTATTGCCACTGGGCTGCAAAGGACTTTTAGAAAAAGATATCTCAATGCAGTTTTCTATCTATTAGACAAATTCTTTTTCATACCCACTTGCACTCAGAATTTTCCACGTATCATTTAGTTGGTATTCACAATTTTTTTTTCATTTTCTTTGGGTGTTGGAAGCTTTTCTGAAGTACCAAATATACCTTTACTTGGTTAGAATTATCTTTATTTTCCTCTTCTTACCATAATCATTTAATTATCATCAATGTCTAGGCTGCCACTAAGCTCCATGCAGAGATTAGTTAATTTTTGCCCATTAGGATACTTAAATAAAGTTCAAAAAAGTTTAACAGCAAAGTGCACTAATGTAGCATATCTTGTAAAGCTAGAAAGAAAAATATTTTTTCTTGCTTGTCTCCTCTAAAAAACAACCAAATCAATTTCATCATACTCACTGTGATAAAATGTGGGCCAAGGACCAGCTCTGAGTCTGCACAGAATACTGTGTATATTTTACCTATTTTTAGTTGATTATTCGTTGAATACATTATTTAGAAAATGTTGCTGGTTTTCAATGAATAATTTATTCAGTTTTGTTGCTATCTTAGACCAGCTTTAATTATAACCCATAGTGCAGTGCTGAAGCAAAGAGAGATGAAAAAAGATAAGCCCATCTATTGCTAGGATGCTTAGAGACTTAGGGCATTAAATATCATCCATCTAAGCTGAAATAAAAATCCTGAATTTTTCAAATTGCATATATTCTCTATTGTCACTTTTAAGTATTATTGATTTAGTCTCTTTTTCCTTTTTTTCCCTTCCTCCCTGCCTTCTGCCAATTTTTGCCTCCAATTTTCCTTATATGTCTAGTCTGTCTTTCCTGTCTATTTTGTATTTCACCTACCCTTGTCAACACGCTCCCATTTTAGATATAGATTAAGGGTAGTCCAGCAGGCCTCTTGACAGCAAGTGAATCCTTCATAAAAAAGTTCTAAATTTATTAATTTTTCACTGCTGATTCAGCTCAGTGGAGTGAATCTACACAAAAACATTTCTGGAAGACATTTTTTTCTTTTTACACTTCTGGTAATTGAAAATGGTTCTATGGCCATTGTATTTTAATAGTTCCCATATGAAACCATCATCTGCTCTTGTCCATCATTTAACTCAGACTAGAAAAATAGTAAATTTAATGAGTTACTCTGGCAACATCCACGAATTCATAGAGGAGAGAAAGAAATGCAAACACATAGGGATCTGTGTGCCAATCTTTAGGCAAGCTATAAAGACAGCTATTCTGAAGCAAGTAGGTACAGAAAACAGGACAGACTGATTCCATCCAAGCCAAGCAGTAATCTGTATAACTGATGGCATATTGACCTAGGAAATAACTTAGGTAGTTGGTGCAATATTAGAAATCATTAAAAATTACAAGAGAATAGGAATGCCTGTGACCCAGAAGAATGTCTTGATTCACCACAGTGCTCTTAAATGAACTTCTGTGCAAAATCCTAATGCTGATGTGGATACTGCTACAGTTACCCACTAAGGTAAAACTTAAGAAAAGATCCAGGGTGCCAAGCATAGTGATTTGAAAATATTCATATTTTAAAAGTATTCAAATGTGGACACCTGGCTACTTAAAAAGCCTCCATAAATCTTGTTCTTGTGCTCAATGGAATGCAATTTGTAAAGAGACGTTTCTCTGTGCTGGAAGCATGTCATACTGGATTGTTCTTATGCAGGAATAATGTAGGAGAACTCAAATGCAATGCCTACCTAGCTCAAGTTCCTGGGCACTGTAAGAATGCAAATAATAATAGAAATTGGATTAAACCACCATCAGAAATGGTGGTTCTCTGGTGGTTCCAAGAGAATAACACAGAGGTGATTCTTCTGGAGACTCAGCCACTGGTTAGAACAGTTAAATATACTTGCACCTGGAACTTGCAAGGTACCAGCAGCAGCACATGATTTGTTAAGCTCTTAACATCTGCAATTTAATGCATTGGAAAGCAAAAGAAAGGTCACAGTCCCATATCTGTTATATGTTTAAAGTCTGCCAATAATGTAGCATGTGAAAGTGTGCCTTAAAAGAAAACTTAATTGATTAAAATAAAATAAATGTTTTGTTCCCCCTCTCTGATTAAACAGTTAATTGCAAGAGCAGTGAGCATAAAAAAATATTTCAATATGTAGATATGAATATATATATACTGAGAGACAGAGCACTTTTCTTATACTACACTCTAGAAATAGATTTGAGAAACTCAAGATATATAAGAAGCCCTCTCCAAGAAAATGCTGTTTGACACTAAAATCTCTACCTCAAATATAATCTACATTTTTTCTTTCTAGAAAGCATTTTTAAAAAATCCTCTGCTTCTCTATTTCTTGTCCTGAAACCTGACCTACTGATACAGCATAGTGCTAGCATATGTCTGATTCTTCATCAACATTTTTTGACAATAAATATAAGTACTACTGTTCTTGAAAAACCTCACCCCATTTTAGAAAGAGATGGGAAAATTGAAATGGTTGCACAGAAATTGAAATAGAAATATATGAGTTTAGGTAGCTATTTTCCACATTTCTTCCTTATTTCCTAACTTGTTGGCAAGGTTTTCAAATAAGCCATGCTCTAGTAACTTTACAAAAATAAAACATAAAATATTGCCTATTTTAATTATGACATCTGTTCTGCAGCAAAGTATTATGTAGGTCAATAACAACAGCATGGCTTGGTGTTACAGCTGGATTTGTATCATGAATATAATCAGCAGTAATTTATTAATGGATCTTCTATAATAATTTGCTGATATTGCTTCTCTCAACCTAAAAAGAAGAAAAATACTCCTGTCCATCCAAATGTTATTCTATGTGCAACTAGCAACCTTCTTATAGTTTGCAATTTAAAAAGTAATCATGAGCTCCCCAATCCACATCCCACAATTACTAAATGCTATTATCTTTAAAATTAGCCATTTATCAGACTCCTCAATATCATAGAAAAAATACAGTACCTTGAACACTAGTTTTTTATAAGACAAGTAAATGAAGCATAAAGGCCTAAATATCACACATTCTACAGCTGTACAGTTGTAGTTGAGAACACAAGACAGTAATAAATCTACTTTAATCGATGTATTATGAGACCGCAGGTAATTTTTGAATAATATTCGAGTACCTGTATCATCTGTTAGGAAAACTGCAGTGCAGGCATGTAGCTTTTAAACAGAAAGCCAAAATCGCAGCTGAAGAGCAGAAAATGATAACAGTCCTTTTCTAGCTCCCTCACCAACTGGCTGTTGAATTTTATAGGTAGATTAAGTCATGGAAGATTAAGACAGAAGCTTTGCTCAGAGTACCTACCAGGCAAGAGAAAGCAAAATACAGCACTCCATTTACAATAATGTACCATGTAAAAACAGAAAAGCTGATTGGCAAAGCAATCATGTTTAAAATGTCCCTAAAGACTATAAATAAAACCACTATTATATTTTATACCAGAGGTCTGTGGTATGACGACAACCCATTAACTCAATCAGAATAACGACAGGAGGGCCATCAGAATGATAAAGCCATTTTAATGAAATGCAGACTAAGATTAAAAAGAATTAAAAGTGACAAGTAAAATCCATTAAAGGACAGCCTTTAGCTACTGTAATCAAAGGATTATTACTTTTCTTGTCAATTAACAGCTGTGTGCCTATTTTTTCAGGCAACACAAAAGACTATGCCAAGTGTCAAAAAATTATTATTAATAGGAGGCCTTTATTTTTATTTATTTGGCTTATGCAAGTACATTGCAAGATCTCCAAATGAACCATGTACACAATTTTAGAAGCCATAACACATAATTAACCACAGCATTCTGATTCTGTGTTATTATTGCCCTTAAAACTGAGTCTTACTGAAGAAAGAAAGCAATTACAAATGGAATAAACTGCAAGTGTAATAATCAATGCCTTAATTTGCATAAACTATTAGAAGCATACATATGCAAAAATGCTGTTTTTCCTTTCTTGACAATATTTTATCTACACTTTGTCACAATGTTTCACATGGCAGGACATTCCACCAATGTTGGATTTTGCAAATTGCATAGGCAAATTAATTTCCTGTTCATTAACCCTGAAAATAATTAACAGTAAGAAATAAAACTAAAAAAAGGTTAAGAGGAAATAAAATTCCTGAACACAACAGATCAATTTGCACCTTTGTTTGGAAAAAGAAAATGTCATCCACAGGTTCGCACAGATTTTTATGTTTATAAACACAAAAAATTTCATTACAAAGTCTTTTATAATTAATATTATACAAGTAATACAATTAATAAGACTAATAATATTAGCAGATGAGGTCAAAGAAGAGGTCACAGTAAAAATGCTTTTCTTCTTTCTTATGTATTTATAATATGTGGCCATCATCTGCGTTGTTTCCATCGTCTTTAGCAAATTGCCTTTACTTTACGCTGCTTCCAAATTGCTCTTCTTTCACAATGGGAAAAATTGTGTTGTAGTTCCACTCTTAAACACGTATGTCCTTTCCTCAGACAGATTATGGCAGTTTTTTGCCATTCATCTAGATTTTTTCACCATTACAACTTTAAATAGATGAATGAATGGCCAAACTGATTAATCTCCTACTAATTCTGCATTACTGAAACAAGCAAAAGAGTTTGCAATGTTCTGTAGCAACTAAGAGAGAAAATTAAGACACTGTAACATTTCAATTACATCCACTTCAATCTACCCTGATGAAACAAGAGTAATCATGAACAAAACATCACCCCAGTCCCCATCTACACTCTAAATAAATGTCAGGATACTTTGTTCTCCCAGTACTTATCAAAGAACACAAGTTTCTCGAGGGCTGATAGACTACATTCAGAATTATGCATAATCACATCAATTGCAAGATTGATAGTTGCTCCTGTGAGAGGCATCTGAAAAAGCAAATATTTTCATTTCAAGCAAAGTGGCGTACTACAGGGAAGAAAGCAATGGCATTTACATAACCCAGGGATGATTTTATGCTTTTGGTCAAACAGCATTACCTAAGAAATACTATGTTTTCTACACTAAAAACTGTGTTTCTGAGACCCACTACAAGTAAGAATCTTTATATTTTCTTACTATCCTTACCTACTTAAATCCTATCAATATGTTGCAAATTATCAGTGAGTCACAAGATTGAATTTTTGGTAAATCAATTGTTCAGATGTTTTATTTGTCTTGTATTTTTAAAATTTAAAACCACTGAAAGGAAGTGGGTATTGCATTGAAACAGGTGATGGAATCCTACTTCTTTACATAGTAATTAAATCCAGAATGGGGATTTGTCTGTTCAGAATGATAGGAAAAAATATCTGGATAATACTAGACATTATTTATTTTTGATTAAACAATTAATAAAAATATTTTCTATGGCATCATAAGAAGAAAAAAAAAAAGCTTTTTTAATCCTTATCATCTCCCTGCAAGCAAAAAGAAAAAAAATCCAGCATTTCTATGCATTATTATTTTCTTCCACTTCACCTAAGAAGCAAAGGGAATGAAGGAATGATATAAATTCAAGTAAGATTCCTGAGGGAGTTCTGTCTTTTATTCTCACTTTAATCACATCATCTGTGTCTAATACTGTCAGTAGGCAATGTTATATTTTTTCCTGTTTTCCTATACATTATCTTCCAAATTCTCCTTTCCTGGGTTGTTTAAAGTGTTCTGCTTGCTCTGTTCTTGGATAGGAGCTGTTTTCTGTGGCTCACTGATTTTACCATATAATGCCATGACCTTTGGAAAGGTTTTTCCCCTCTTTGAGTCTGTTCTCACAGCTGCTTTGGAGAGGTCTGTTCATAGACTTTTCAGACTGCCTAGAAGAGCTTGTTCATCAGCATTCACATCTCTGGAGACAAACACAACACGTTTCTGGTGAGGAGTACATCTCTTAGCTGTGTGACATGTTTCACAGACAGATACTACAGAGAGTTTTCCATACACTACACAGAGCAAGTAGATAGGACAGTATCTAAGACGTGTGTTCCAGTAGCTTCTGGAGATGCTTTTGCAGAATGAAGCACTTTGTAGCTTCTCTTTCTGGGATCTAGGTATGTCAACTTTCCCTAGCATATCCCATTTCCTTTCAAAACAATGTCAAGGATAAGTGTTCTCTGACAGTTATAAAATCATGTGTAATTGTACTAAAGTGTGGCATATAATGTGAGAATATGAATAACAGGGATATGAATAAAGTCTAACTATGCCTAGTTGCTGCAAAATATTGACATTATTTTCCATTTTGTAGGACCAGTTTTGCTACTAGTTCCAAAGTTATTCATATCAGAATATTTTGGACCACTTCAGCTGCAATTTCTCATTTCTAATCCTACAAGAAACTGTTTGAATAGCATCTGGGCAAGAGGAATATCTAAGAACTGAGGGAAAAGAGGATTTATAGATCCAGTCTTCAAGTGATGGAAGTTACTTGTCCTTTTGCCACAATTGCAATGGCAGTAAGATCAAACCATGGCTGTAAATTATTTTCTATGAATCTTGAAGAATTGGAAATTATTTCAGATGGCACTAGCAAAGGTTCAGTCTCACAAGGAGCAAAATTTGATTTGAGCATGTCGAGAAAGATCCTGGGATTTTATAATTCATTTTCTCCATTATCTCATTAATAATTTTTTTCCTTTACTTTTTTCTAGAATTCTCTTAATAACCATCACCTAATATGGATGGATGGATTTGCTGACCTTCCATCACATCAGTTTTCATGCACCAAAACATGTTCTATTGTTTTAATATAGAGTTGCATGACATTTTTCCCCTACCAGAAATCTGACTAATATCAGTGACAGATCTTTTGAGATTTATTGTGCCAGATGTTTTTTTGGGTTTTTTTGACAGATAATTTTTTCCCATCTTTGTTTTACTTCAGAAGGATTAAAGCTTCTATTTATACAGAAGCTTTTATAGATTATGTTTTTTCTTACTGATTAAGTTTGTGCACCATTTTGTAGGTCAGAGTCCTACTCAGTCCTAACTGATTTCTTTAAGAAACCTGGTCTCTTAAGGACAAATTCAGGCCAATGCAAAACAAAGTGTCTTCAGACACTACCACATTATATTTACTGGGTGGTCATCCTTTGTGCATTTTGACACATTTTCCGTTTCTCTGGCAGAAAAAAAAAAAAAAAAAAAAAAAAAGGCATGCAATAACAGAGGAAAAAAGCTTGACATTTATCTGAGAGTTTATAAATATAATGAAAGGTTTAAATTTATGCTGAAAATCTGGATCAATAATTATTCATTCCTGCATCATTGTCAACTCAAATTGCCCTTCTTAGGCCCTTCAAACATATCTTAAATACAAAGACAAACATCCTTATTCTGCTCAGCAAGGCAATCTACAGAACAATCTGCATGTAAAGTGCTGAGGGGTGTTCATCACTAACAGCAATCAGGTTGTACCCAGCCTACATGCACACTTCTGCAAGAAGTGCTTTGAATTATTAAGTTGAACTTCTGTGAAAGGGACTTGCTCTTACTTTCAGCCACCTGCTGTTGGGAAAGGAGCTGGAGACACCACTGGCAATCAGGATTTTGGGTGATTTCCCCACACTAGACAAGTGTGTTTCATGCTGCAGAATCTGTTTTCTTCCAAGCAGTGAGGACCCTGCAGACAGCAGACCCTCACACAGACAAAACTGTGGGCTGATGGCTGGACTCCGTGGGTATCAGAATGAGATCCTGTACCTGGAGCATCTTTACAACCTCCTGCCAAATCACCTGACAATGAAATTGTCATCCACTGCTCAGACTCTCTTCTTCAGAACTGTCATAATTCTTACACAGTTGAGAAATTAAACCTCTATCTGTCTTTCAAAAATTTTAAAAGTGCCGAACTTTGCTTGAGAAGATATTTTTTCCTGCCATTTCACTGCAACTCCACGTGAAACAGGTGTCCAAGGTCCACACACAGTTGACACAGAAGCAAATACTTCTAAAATTCCATTCAATATCTAGCTAGGTGGCTGAAGTGTGCCTGTAATGTTTATAAATGTTTTTATCTTCACATCGAACAGGAAAAAATATGAGTGAGGATACTTCCAGCTCTTCTTGAAGAAATTGAAGTGTGATCTGCACCTCTTTCCTTTTCTATTCTTTAATTTTAACATTCCTACAGTGCTTGTGACTTCCTATGATGTACCAAGAACACACTGCAAGACAATATTGAAATGTAGCCATCATATCCCAAATACAAGACAGAAACTAACATAGATATAAGCAAGAGGAGTTGTCTATTTTAGCTTGTCTTGACAGTCAGAAATATTGTCTGTCTAAAAGTCTCAATGCAGTTCCTATGTTTCATTTTATCACACAACTTCACAGAGGAAAATATATCAGAACATCCAAGTTCCTTGCTGAACTACACAGTGCAACACGTAGTGAGCATGAAATGACTGAGGACCCAACACAGCAACATGTTCATTGTATATGGTCCATAACATTCTGTAATAGATGAACCTTTTCTTGTTTGGAGTTGTGATTTGTCTCCCTTACAATTTTTTGTAAAGATGAGTCATTCTCAAGCAAGTGAAACATTTTGCACACCATTTCACTTCTGTCATGCATTATTAAAGGCTGACATATCTTTACCCATACATTTAGTGTAATTCAGCTATTCCTTATGTTCCTTTCCATAAAACTCACTTGTACTGTTGCCACCATCATAATCCCATAAACTGTGATAATGATGAAAGGGTCAGCACATAACAGGCAATGAGGATAAGCTTCATGTTCAGCAAGATGTATGATTTTTCTGATCTAATATTACTCCACAAAAGTGTAAATACCCAGGCTATTATTCATTAGTGTTCTCTTTACAGTTAACAAAAACATTTACTTGAGTGCTAATACTGATTTTGAGTACTATTAGTAAGAAGATTCTCTTGAGTGTTCTCTCACCATTATATGCATGGCAGGAGAGGTGCCTAAAGACAACTTTTAGATGGCTAAATCCATATTACATAAATCCTCCCCTACATGCATGCATGAACATCTCAAGACATGTACTTTGCAGTGTAAGAGCTTTCATGTCACATTTGACAGTTGTCAATTAAATTATGTTGCCTAACACTTTCTGATTGCCCATTAATTATTTCAGGTGTACTGATCACTTAACTTATGGGAAAGGCTTGAGTTTTAAGCTGGAAGAAATTATGTTCATATTATTCCAACTCGAATTTGCTGGCCTTCCATAGGCAATTTTTCTACTTAGTTTGACCATGCTTACTGAACTGTGTTCTCTGAACTTTCTGATAATGATTTTAACAACTTTTGAAACACTGAATATTTTCTGGCTGGAATAGCTGCTATAGCATGTGAACATGTGACTTTTACATCTCATCTTGCATTTTTTAAGTTGTGCACATAGAATTGCTGCCCATTTCCCAGAATGCACAAACCCCAAATATTCTTGCTGGATACATGATATCAAGTCTTATTTCAGGATAAGGAGGTTAGCTCTCTCAGCTCCCATCAGACTCAGTGATATAATACAGTGACAAGAAATAACAAAAGGTTCAGCAATGGCCTGTCAAATGCCAATCACTTCAGCAATTTTGGACCAAGCTTTGAAAGAGACTAAGGAACTAAATGCATCAAGATCATATTTTTGACTAACATAATGTTGTCTCGTTGTTTTGTTGACAGGAAATGTTTCTGGCAGCTCTTTGGCATAAAAAGTTTTACTCCTTATGTCTGTCTGAAGGTTCACTTGCAGCAGCTCCTCCTCCCCTGTGGTTCATAGCCAAGGTAAAACTGGTGACTAGGATTAATTCCCAGAGGAGAGAAATGCAGCACACTGTTTTATACCAAGGTAAACTTCAAATTGAAGTGCATTATAAAGTTCATACCTTTGCAGATGTTTATAGAAAGATTTAGCAAAAACAGACATGAGTGGGAAGGAAGCTGGTCATTATGGCTGTACCAAAATGATTGATGTGGCTGGAGGGGGGGTGTTAGGGAAATCTCAGGGTGCTCATGGGCTGGGAGTGATGGGGATCAGCAGCCATGAGGGTTTTCCTGAAGGGGCAAAGCAGGATCCCACAGCTTGGGCCCATCCATCCCCAGGATACAGGGCAGTGGGGGCAGCCCCAGGCTTTGGGCACTGAGCTGGGACTGGGCTGAGCTGGGATAGGGGCTCACAGGCAGAGCTGTGGGGAAAAGGAGTCCAGAGCTGCTACAGGGTGGCTCTGGCAGGACTGATGTACTTGGGAGTGAAATGAGCCCCAGCAGGAGCTGGGCAGGAACATCAGAACTCTTGATGCCCTCCAGACTGGGAGGATGGACCAGATGAAAACCAAACCTTGTCAGATATCTTCACTTAAAGTTTAAGCCCAACAGGTAACAATGTGATAAGGAAATTTGGAAACTTATCATCCATATATTGCATTTATATTACATATAAAAAACATATGTGCATGTCATATGAAGTACATATCCAAATGGTACAGTTGGGCTATCCCAAGGATAGGAAAGATGGAAACAGGATGAAAAAAAAAAGCTGCTATGCTACACAAAACAGTTTGGAACCCGTGGCAGAAGAAAAAGACCAGAGTTTAATAACAGTGATAAATTATGTTTGTCATCAGTTTGGATATGATAACATAAAAATGGAACAGAGAAACATTTTCAGATTTTCAGCTGGCCTAGTCAAATATTATAGGAATAGTTACAGTGGTTAGCCCACCTGGACCCAAATCCAGGCTCTTCTTGTGTTGAGGCACCTCATTGGAATGACAGAATTAAAATTTGCCATTTCAGTTGCCACAAAAAGGACAAAAATAAGAATCATTACAACTTCTTTCTGTTTTATATCCTTAAGGGAAGGTAAGGACTATTTGAACTGAAAGACAGTGCTAGACTTCTAAATGTGAGGACTAATAAAGGCCTAATGCCAAATAAAATTGTTGTGGGGAAAAAGAAAGTTAAATATTGATGTTAAAATACTTTAGAATGCAAAAAAATGATGGAGAAATTAACTAATAATAGTGACAGAACAAAATTGAATTATTTTTTAAAGTTATAAAATCTATCCCAAACACAATGATAACTAGAATGACTAGAATTTAAAGTGAGGAAATTCAAAACACCTTTCTTTAAGAAGCACTTAAACATATGAAGCTGAAACTGCCAGTTTATGCAGGAGTACATTAAATTGCCAATTGTAAGACAAGAATAAACATTTATGTGCATTTTTCAGAAAGAAATATATTGCCTTTAAAAAAAGATTAACAGGCTGGTAGATAAGTCATTCAGCTCTTGCATCGATGAAACTGTAAGTCATAAGATGATATATGGCATCTATGGGATGAATACCAACAAAATAACATTTTCATATCTTGAAGCTTTTGTCTAGATTTTAAAAAGAAACATTAGAAGCTTTTCAGATTGCTATAAATTTCCTACTCTTTGCCCACAGGTTTTGGTGGCCTAATTTAAAAATTGATGTTAAAGAAAGTAATATCAGAACACAGATTTTCCTCATGTTGGCTTTCTGAGAAGTTTTTCTAAAATTGCTTTGGCATCAGTGTTAGCAGAAATACACTTTCAGACAATATCTGAAAAATAAAAAATTAATAACGTTGAAGATATTGTGCCTGACATGAAAAGGGTCATTAATATACTTAAATTACACTGGAACTTTGTAATATATTAGGTGTCCCATAAAGAAGGGATAAGACATGTACCAGAACAACAACAACAAAAATGCTATCTTGTCCACAGCTATTTTTCAAGGACAAGGGCAGCTATGCCTGTAATGTTTTTTTTTCCTTATTGCAATTACAAAAACTGTCAATATTGCTCATTGCATCTCTTTCAGCAAGCTTATTTCAAATGGTTTTTCATTTTAGAATGCTTTTCCTTTGTATTTTATTTTTTAGGAATTTAAGTTTATCTTCTCAGATAAAAACATGAACAAAAGTTTGTCACTTTCCTCTTCACTGCAGCCTCTAAAAGATTGTCCCAATATTCAAAATATTTAAAGAAATATATTTGTCTTCTAATAAAAAAAAAAAGGAACAGAACAAAATGTTGACCCCATGTAGACTCTCACAACTCTTATTCTTACGTGTGCTACCATTTTGTTGCAAATGGTCTGACAACTTACCACAGACTGAAAGTACCTTACTTGATTTTAATTTTAATTTTCAGCTGAAAAGCATAGTAACAGCCTTGACCAAAGTAACCCAGAAAAAATATTTTCTGACCTGTGGGCTCCAATATAATTTTGTTACATATTAGTATTATACTCTGAGCACTTTCATATTACCAACAATGGTGTGGCCAGCAGGACCAGGGCAGTGATTGTCCCCCTGCACTGGGCACTGGTGAGGCTGCACCTCGAGTTGTGTGCAGTTTTGGGCCCCTGGCTACAAGAAAGACTTTGAGGGGTGGAGCATGTCCAGAGAAGAGCAGTGAAGATGGGCAGCAGTCTGGTGAGGAGCTGCTGGTGGAGCTGGTGTTGGCCAGCCTGGAGGACTCTCAGGAGGAACCTTATTGCTCTGTACAACACCTGAGAGGAGTAGCCAGGTGGGGATCAGTCTCTTCTCCAGGTAACCAGTGACAAGAAGACAGGAAATGGCCTCAATTTGCACAAGAAAGGCTTAGATTGGATTTAAGTAAAAATCTCTTCACTGAAGGAATTGTCAAGCACTGGTACAGACTTCCCAGGGGAGAGGTTGAGCCACCACCCCTGGAGATGTTTAAAAGCTGTGTAGATGCAGCACTGAGGGACAGGGTTTAGTGGTGGACGTGGAAGTGTAAGGTTAATGGTTGGGCTAGATGGTCTTTAAGGACTTTTCCAAGCTAAATGATTCTGTGATTCAGTATTTGAACACTACCAGTGAGATTTCCAGTTTCAGGAAACATTTAAGCAATCTTAACTTATTACTTGTTTCAGAGTTGCTATAATGACTTACTGAAGCACATATTTTTACTTGTTATGGTTTGTGGTCCTGTATAGCATCCTCTGCATGTAATTTTATTACTGAACTTAAAATAAGAAGCTGGAATAATTTAGCATTGTTCATTAGTGTATTAAGAATTTTAAATTAATATGATTGTTTCAAAGTAAATATTTCTCTATAAAAATAAAATCACTTTAGGATCTTGACATCAACTGGAAAAATAATTATTAATATTTCAATTTTCCATTATTTTGGTTTACACTCATTTTAGGAATACTATAATTCTAGAGTACAGTAAAAGATTTTCATTAGTACAAAGAGATATGGCTTTTCATACTGGAATCCTAAAAGAAAGTGAAAGAACTTTTAAAAGGCAATCTTAAAACTCATGCCTTTATCTTGATCTATTATCTTGACATGAGCTGAACATGAAAAAGGATGGTATGATCTGAGCTGGGTCAGGGTTTGATCTGACCAGGGTAGTTCTACATTCTTCCTGCAACTTCTCCAAGACTAAATGATCTTTTGTTTTGTCAAAAATAGCCCCATCCCTCTGATTTTAGGTGTCTGGCAATTACTAATTCTTTATCTGCCTTGTGGTGTTGTGGTGTTGCTGGTTCCTCTTACTGTTTGAATTTTAGGAGCTATTACAGTACATTCAAATTCTTCAAGACTAGGTTGTCTCAACCCTATTTATCAATGTCTATCTGTCTATCTATCTATCTATCTATCTATCTATCTATCTATCTATCTATCTATCAATCTATCTATCTATCCAAATATCTATCTATTCTTCCATGATTCTGCTGCCCACAGAACATCTTCGTTTAACTAATACACTACCTTCTATACCTGCTCCAGTAATTTGCATATTAAGGTTCACTTCTTTGGTTTTGTCTAAAATAAACTATTAGAAAATAACAAAAAAACCTGCCATTCTAATTCTATTTGTCTTTCAAGCATAAATTAATGATGTATTTTGATCATAATCAGCTCTTTCTGCTAATTTTTTTTTTTCTTATATCAGAGGAGAGAATAAACAGTGCTCTCACCAGAAAACCTGAGACAAATTTAAGCAGAGTAATAGTAAGATTATGAGTCTTGGGAGTATTCCTAACCATATAAATATATGTAACTATTTATATGAAACCAATTCTAAGGACGTAAGTCAAAATCTTCTGGAAACTTTCATCAGGTTTATTTTAACCCAAGCAGTTTATAAATACTGATAAAATATACAATTGCAGCTTCCTTCTGCTTAAGCTGATGAGTTTTAGCAAGCAATTTGGGATAAGGTTTCTTTCTTATTTTTCATAAATAATGGCTCATCAATTGGTCAAACATTACTATTTTAATTCATTAAAATTTGCAGGAATTTCACACTTGATTAAGTAAATCTTCATAAATGCAACAGCAGAATGGAAATATCTCAAAGTCATTAATTACCTGTTTATTCTAAAAAAGACATATTAATAATTTGCTATCATGAAAAAAGAATTAAAACGTATTTTCCCAAAGAATAACTGGGCCACCACCATAACTGAGACACCTCCACTTCACAGGACAATGCTGCCAATAAAATGTTTTGATGGTGTAAATTGCTGAACTCATTGCTCCTGGGCCATCTCCAGGAGATCTCCTTGGCACCTTTAATGGTGACATTGCTGTGTACTACCTTCATGAAGGGCTTCTAGAACCCCACACTCCCCCTGACTTGCAGAACTAAAGTCTTGTTTAAATTTCTTTCTTGGGCTCATAACAAACTGCAGAGCAGTTTGAGAATGAGCAGTATGAGATTTTTTGTGGTAGTACTGGGAGAAAGTAAAAGTAGCCAGAGATTTTCATGCAGGAGAAGGATTTACCTTCTGCCCATTCTTTCCCAGACATGTGGCTTTTCATCTTCTTATCAACCTTGAGTTACACAGGCTGCATTTATTAGTGTGTAAGACTCCTCTATGCATATCTTTAAAATGACCCTCATTTTACTTCAAGACATTCAATTGTTCCTTGTTTTTCCTATTAGTATGCCCCAGTGAACACAAGCATTCATCACTAGAAATGTCAGACATAACTGAGAATTTCTTCAAAAGCCATTTTTTATTACACACAGACAGAGAGAAAAGAAAAAAAAATTATATTTTATATAACTTCAGTTTTCTTCAATGTGTCCTTGATTTATGGTACAGTTGTCCTTGATTCCTTTGTTTGAGTTTTAAATTAATACCTGCTATTTAAAGAGTGGAAAATACTATGTACATGTAGATAGCTACAGATCCTCCCACATGCTGCTTAAAAGAGAATTATAAAACAATGACAAAATGCACTGTCCTTTCACACTGAAAATCTCACTGCATAATCAAAACCGACTTACTTCATGTATGCAGTGTGCGTTTTGTTAATTAGCTTCCTTCTGGCACCTCTGAAGCAAAAATCAATTTTTCACAGGATCATTTTTCCCTCCTTGTAATAAGTAACACTTAATATTTGCTGGTACTGTGATAAAATGTATTTCGAGGTATTTTTATGGAGTACTAAATTAAATGTTTCAATTAGAGCTTCAGCGAGCTGTTCAGCAAAGATTTGAATGAACCTCTGCAGGCCAACCTTAAAAAAATCCCCAGGCTGATATTTTCATGCACTCTATAAAGATGTGTCAGACTTGCAATTAAAATAATTCATTTTTCTAAATGAGCTGAGAGAGATCATATCTCTTTTGCTCAATTACTCCTATTTCTACTACTTTTTCTTCTATGCTATTGTACCTATGCGACTCTGGAGCAAAAAAATAATGTGAGAGTTTGGAGTGTAAGACTGGAAGTTAGGATCTGTGAGCTCCAACTTTGGAATATGAAAAAGAAAAGGTATTTTTGATTGTTTTTTTAGTTTTCCCAATGGACAAGACCCTTCAACATCCATCAGCTGAACATCTCTTTAGACTTTCTCTATTAGCATCCTCAGGGTCCTGCCATAAGATACTTATCCTAAGACTATTGTTTCTTGCCTTATCTCTTTTCTTTAGTCTTTAGGCTTGTCATTGCCCCCTTGAAACTGTTTTTATCTGCTGTGATTAGGAATCTTCCACATCTGTCAAATTAGAGCTTTGAACACTGCAAGTCTAAGGAGAGAGTGTTTCTTAATCTTTGCTCAGTGAAGGCTGGGAATATTTCTGACATCTTTTTTTAGTTTCTTTATTCTCTAGCTTTTTTTCTTCTTGGTGGCTAAGGATTGTGATAAAACAGATGGTTCCTGTGAAAGTTCTGATCAATTTGATAGGAAAATAGCCACAACATTTTTTTATTACACAAGGTATGCAACATACTCATAATAAAACTGAAAGTAGCTCAAAACATTTTCACTTCTCCCAGTCATGCCTTTCAGGATTCAATCTCATAAGTCTTCAGAAACACAAAGAAAAACTTTTTTTTTTCAAGAAATTTTTCCTTTATAAAATTTATTCCCAAATGAGAAACATTAGCAATGCAAGAAGAAAAAAATGGGCAGAATTATTGTGCAAAACATTATGTAATTTTACTGATTTTACATTAGTGCTTGGGCAAAACAGAGCCCTTAAGTGTAAGATACATTTCTGAGATGACTCAGTGCCAAGAGTTCAGATCTCTTAGATAGCTCTGAGGATCAAATTCATCATTCATTGGTAGTATGTGCATTTAAAGGATGCAAATATTAATAATTTATCAATAATTTTGCAGGCTATTTTTTGTAAGATCAGATTTTGGTGGGGTTTTTTTGACCTGTTTTACATTAGTTGTGCTTCAGACAAGCGCTCAGACACACACAGCTAATGAATTCTACAGGACACTGGCATATACTTATACTTAAATATGTGCTTCATTGCTGCCCTAAAAAGTCAAATTGGAAAACAAAACAAAGGAAGTAAAAGGGAGAAAGAGAAAAATTACTGTACATTTCATCTCCCCTTAAAAGGACACTTTCTAAACTAGTATGAAAAAACCAAAAGTATACACAACTTTATAATCATGAGGTCAATAAAATTCAGCAATTTTTAGAGGATACTCAAGAGACATTGGAGAATGAGAAATTTTTATGAATGAAATTATATGGAAGTAAATCATTAGCTTTCATAATGATCTGAGAAAGATTATTATGTGAAGCAATTATAAAGGAAAACAGTCGTAAGGACACAATCTCCTAATAAACACAAAACATAAGCTAAAGACAAACAAAATGTCCAGAATAAACACCAATGTTTTTAGACAAATAATACTCTACCATGTAATATTTTCTGACACTGACTAATGTTTTCTTTTTTGCATGGGTAGCTCATAGGCACTCTCTAAGAAATTATTCTGTTTAGAGAGACTCAAGCAGCAAATAAACTTCAGTTGAGTGCACTTAGCTCTCAAGAACTGCACTTGAAATAAAAACAAACATTATTTAAATATCTAATCAGATATCTAGTATATGTGTGCTGCACTGTTAAATTGGCTACATCATACATATAATATATATCCTGTTTACCTTGTATGCAAATGTTAATGTGCTGTTTTAGTGCACTCATTTAATCTACACAGTAGAAAATATGCAGAAGAAGCAATTTTCCACTTTGATGAAATATTGGGTTCAATTAAGTTTTTTTTGTGGTCTAGGCAATTACACCGATCCTGAAAACGTCTTAGTCATTCTCTCTCCCAACCTTAGCATTTAATTTACAAAAATAATTATAATTATATTATTTCAGTATCTATGTTGATAGAAGAGCTGTTGCATTTTCCAATAAAACACAGTTTTTACTGGATAGTTCCTAAAATTCTGCTAGCAATATGGCTGAAATCAAATTAATTATAAATGTAACTAAAAGGGTGTCACAAGGTTAGAAACAGCAGTAAACCATGTGTCACAGCAAACATCACATTAAACAGGCTTTCAGGATTTAATTCCGAAGATTTATATGTCACTTGACTTATCTCTTCCATTTCAAAGTCTACATATATCTCCCAAGACATAAGCATTATAAAAACTGACTATTGCTGCTAAAAACAATAGAGGATTTTGTTTTGCTAATAGCACGATTGGTTTCCCAAACAGGAAATTAGAAACAGCACCCTTAGGAGTATTTTTGAACTACAGTGAAATGAAATAAAACTCCCTTCATTGCTATTGACAGAACCTAATAAAATGCTTCACACTAAATTGCCTTTGATGCATCTGTACATAAAATTAATTATGCAAATAGTATAATATCTTATCTCTAAGGATAATTACAACAGTAATCATACTTATGCTGGGGTTTTTTGTTTTCACAGGTGAGTCTATTCTGAAAGTGGTGTGAAATAAAACTCTTTTACCTGCATTGTAGTTGCCTGGTGTATCAGAGAGGGGCTGAAGCCAGGAGAGCCCACTGAAGCCCGTTCAGTTCAGTGCTCTGCTCTGGACAGGATCAGCTGGAGCAGGACACTCAGGACAGTGCTCAGTCAGGTTTTCAGTGTGCCCAGGGATGGACACAACTGAGCAACCTGTGCCAGTACTCAGTTACCCACACAGTACAAAAAGATTTCCTGATGTTCAGACAGAACTTCCTGTGTTTGAGTTTGTGCCCATTGCCTTTTGTTCTGTCACTAAACACAAACTGAGAAGAACCTGGCTTCATTACCTTTGCAACCTCTCTTCAGGTACTTATACATATTGATCAGATTCCCTCTGAGTCTTTTCTTCTCCAGGCTGACCAGTCCCAGCTCTCTCAGCCTTTCCTCTTGAGAAAGATGCTCCAGTCCTTAAAATACTTTTGTGTCCCTTTGTTGGACTCTTTCCACATCTCTTTTGTACTGAGGAATCCAGAACTGAACACTGTACTTACAGTGTGGCTTCACCAATGAGGAGGTAGAGGAGGACATTGAGGACCTCAGCCTTTTACATGACCTCTGCCACTAGGACCCATGCCCACTCACAGAAGCCTCTATTTCTATTTTCTAGCCTTCCCTTTCCTTCCAGCATAGCTGGATCGTGTCTGTGACAACTCTTGCCAAGACTCAGCTCCAGGTGGGCTTTACCTTTCTAACTCCATTCCTGCATGCTCAGACAGTGTCTCTATTTCCTTCTGACTGCTCTGATCCTACTGCTGCTGTTGTATGATTCTTTTCTTTTTGCTTCAGTTTAGTCAAGAGCTCCTTATTCAAACCTGCAGACTCTCTGCACCTATGCTAGACTTCCTTCTTGATTGTTCTTGAGCTTAGATGGTCTGTTCCTGCTTCTCAGCACCAAAGCAATTCCCAAGCATATGACAGGAAGGCTTGTGTAGGTGATGTTGCAAACACATGATCTCATGAAGAACTCTCCACTGTGTTGAGAGATCAGGTCACCCAAGGCAGAAATTTTCTGCCCTTTTTTATCACAAAGACCATCTCATATCTCTTCTTCCAGAGTCCTCCAACTCAAACACAAATGGTTCCAATATGCTGCCATTCCAGACATTGTTTGCACAAATTCCTGTGTCTCATGCACCTATTTTAAATGACAGCAAAGAAGAAATAGGAACAAACAAGGTATCTCATCAAATGAATGTCTCATAATCAAGTTTTACCTCCTGCATTCCCCAACCTGCTGTCCTTGTTTATTGCTATCCCTTACTGTGTTATGTGCAATTTAGATTGCATGCTCCTTGAGGTAAGGATCTGTCAGATTTTATTTGTGTGTACAATGGTATACACACCTATGGCACTATAGAAATAATTAATAATAACAATTTATGACAGAGTTCATTGTTACTAATCATCACATATTGTGCTCACTCTGGTAAGACAAAAAAACCTTTTCTAATGTAAGTGGAATAATATGCCCTGTTTATTGATAGTTGACTTTTTAATATATTATATGTACAACCATGAAGGATTTCTGAAGAAGGGCTCATTCTTCCAAAGCTGAGTAGTATTTCCAACTTTGATACTTAAAAAATATTGAGATTTTCTTCAAAATGTACTTTTTGCTTTATGTCCTGAGACTGACAAACCAGTTCTGGCAATGCGAAGATTCTAGTGTTATCACTGTGACATATAACATAAATTTTCCACACAAAATCCTTTACATAACAGGACAGGAGAAATGCAGTAATTATTTGATATTTGCAGACATAAACAAAAAAAACAGGAGTCTCTTCTCTAGATTAAATTAATTTGCTACAAAAATTAGCCAGTATCTGGTGTACTTCAGCAAAGAAAAAAACAAAAAAAAAAGGTAACTTCTGTGGAATCTATAGAGTTTACTATCTTTTTCTAATATGAGAAGACACTGAGTTTCTCTTGTAGGTAAGAAACTTTTACATTTACACCTTAAAATTTACTCGAAATCACTACTCTGGAAAACAACTATATTACACAATGTATCTGAATTGCCTTTTGCAGTCCACTAGTCCACTAGGCTAGAAAAAGAATGATGTTTAGAATTTTGTAATTACAAATATATTGAAGAAACCAAGGGAAACCCAGTTTACCAATTCTTAGGAAGGAGTTTGTGGAATGGAAATTTCCACAACATAACCAAAGCTGAGATGTTTCTTTCAGAAACATTGTGCAACTATATCAACAGGAAAACCTCTGAACTAAAGAGCTCCAAAATTTTCTAGATGTGCAATAAGCTGTTTAAAAGGAAACAACATTTCTCCCAGAGAACCTGATAAAAAAATCAAGTTGCTAAGAATGGCCTGCAAGTACATCTGGAGTTTATTTCCTGTGGACCTACATATTGTGCTTTCAGGCTAAAAAGAGGAAGAAGGAGAAGAAGGAGAAGGAGAAAGAAGGAGAAGGAGAAGGAGAAGGAGAAGAAGAAGAAGAGAAGAAGAAGAAGAAGAAGAAGAAGAAGAAGAAGAAGTAGTTGCAGAATCATTTCATCTGCTATCCTATACACATACATATACATATACTGTATGTATACACTTTACAATTATTTTTCATCCCTCCAGAATTAAACATGTAAAAAATATAAAAATATACAGGGTTTTTAACAGTGCAGAGGAAACTCTCTAAAAAAACAGATGAAGTATAAACTGTAAACATTTTTAGAAAAAAAAAATTATGCATTATTTGTGGTTTTATTATTTGTTTTTACATGTTTCCATTATGGAATTCTATAGTTCAGTTTGTACTGACTTTTTAAGCTGCAGATTCACTGTTTACTGACAGTTTATTCTTGATAGTATATGTTGTTAGACTTCTCAGGTTAGACTTCTCTGGACAATGTCTTTTCATATTTCAACACTCTTTGTAATCTTTTGTAACACCAATAAAAATGAATAATACTGACCTTTATGAAGTACTTTGACTTCTGCCAAGGCATGAAGGTTGCTCTCTACAGAAGTCCCATGTACTGCTTTTACACCCTAACAGAGATTTATTTTAGCTCCTTTACATGGACTGAATTTCACACCAAATTAATTTTATTAACGCATTACACAAATTTTATCTTGTTCAAATGATATTTAATGTCTCTCCTTTCTGTGACATAGATTGTAATGACTTTAGTCACACAAATGTCTGCTCTATTATGTTTTGGTTTTGGTTTGGGCATGAACATATTTGCATTTCAACTACCCAGAAATTCCTTGCTAACTGCTAAACAACATATGTAATATAATACATGTCACTCTTTGAGAAGAAACCCATCAAAAATATGAAAGGATACAGTCTCATTTTTTCCTTGTTAAGTTGATCAATGTACATGTCCATAGCTTGGAGTGAGGAAGGGAAATGGCAGGAGAGCTTTGTGCAAGCTGCAATCTTGAGGGACACCCTTAGGAGCAACAGCTATCCTGTTATGCTGGGCAAAGAACTCCCCCTGCCCTTCCCTTCCCTCTCCTCTCTGCCCCACTCCTGCCTCTCTCCTCTCCCTGTGTGGCCTTTCAGGAACCACCATTTCTTCTCACTGTAATTTTTCAAGTTATGATTTAGTCTTGATTATCAAAATTTGGTATGTTATTTTCAAATTGAATGTTGTATTAAAAGTATTTTAAAAAGCAGTTTGTCTTTCTAACTAAATGTAGCAATGTGTGGCATCTTTGATACAGGGATTATATTATTTATTGGGAACACAAGCTGGTGTTTTTTGATGTTTTACAAAGGAAAAACAGCTCAGAAGTGAGGGGTGATATGCAGGTATCTTTAAGACCTGAGCACAAATTTCATGAATACTGAAGACAGACAAACATGCAAGCACTGTAAAAATGTCTGCTTATAAATTGAAATTTATTTATGACTCAATTCCGAAAGAATGGGGGAACAGTGTCCTCAGAACAAAAGTCTGAACCAAAATAACATATGCAATATAAATATCAGATTTGACCCATGCTTGCAAGATCTTTCTGCTGAAGGAGATAGAAACTTAAAAACATCTGTGACATTTACATCTCTTTCCTAACTGTAATCTTTGCTGCCTTTTGGAGAAAGTCACCCTAGGGCAAAAAGCAGAGAGGTGTTCAATCATATACACAAATACTCATAAACAAGACAGGATGGGAACTGGATACTTCACTTAAATGGAAAAGTAAGGTAACTACAGAAGGACTACCTGTGTTTATGACATTCTGTGTGGTAGAAACATTCTCTGTCACTCAAACTAGCTTGAATCCACCCATACCCATGCTAATACCCTTTTCTCCAAGACAGAAAAAATGTGGTCTCCTTTTAATAACTTTCCAAATGTGCTCAGGAACTGTACAGGAAAATGCAAGCTGGCCTGGGCCCAAGTTGGTTCCAGGAATAATTCTAAAATTTAATAGCAGAGATAATTGTGATCCAGTGCCTGTGGCTGTTTCCTGACACTACTTTCTGTATGTGTGCAAACACAGACAAAATGCCTGGTTTATGTTTCTCATGGCTCCTGTGGAAATTGGCATAAGGTCTTTTAGAGTTGACAGAGCACATGTATTAAGTGACTGGACACTGGCCTTCAAAAAAAATTATATAAATTTCCAAGAATATTATAATAAATAGGCTGCTGAGTAGAGAACACAAGTTTAGTAATAATAGGTCTGTTTCTTATGTTCTCCACATAGTATCTGGAAACAGTCCTTAGACCTGTCAGTCTGCATATCAGAAGCTGAAAAACATTGCTTCAAAATAACCTGACATTCATATACAGACTGACATAAAAGAAATTATGTGTCCCCTTTATGGTAGATGATTAAATGGAAAACTACTGTACCTGTTCGGTCCTTAAGTTTGATCACTTGATATAGGATTTGATATCAAAATCATAATTTGGTGCTGCTTTGCACATGCTGTGCCATACTTAGAAAATGACTGGTGGTCAAAGCAAATGAGAGGAGACATGAATAGGTGAATCTAGATGCTTGACAGCAAAAGTTTCTCATTTAAAAACTTAAGAAGACATAATTTGCTTACTGTAACCATAGCTATTATCTTCTTCTGAATAGTATATTTGCATGTAGTTGCAGAATTTATTAACTTTTTTCTAAATCATGTTTCAGATCTTTAGCAGAAGGTAAGTTGAATCTTTTTCAAGCTCTGCTCTCAAAATTGACTGTTTCAGAGTTGTCTGTCTGAAAGGCAGAATTAAGCAAGAAGAGCTTAATCCAAATTTTTGTGAGGGCAGAAGCAGAAGATTCACATCAAGCTACGGGCAGGGAATTTTATTGGCATTTGTGTAGTTACACAAAAATCAGTGTTTAATTGCATGTTTCTCACTAATATGAAGCCTGAACTTAATAGCTTTGTTCCCTGACCCTGTTAAAGAGTTAAAGATTCACAAAGGACCTTATTTTCAAAATCCAGTACTCTGATGCAGTGTAATTAATAACCTTAAGTTAAACACACTGCTCCTACTTTACACCCTCAGCAGAACATCCATGGAAATGGGAAACATTTACACAAACCAATAAGAGGTACACAGTAGAAAGCCCAGCCTCAGATAGCAAAATATTTCCATTATATTTTAGTTTAGCATTTGCAATGTAGAACAGTCGAGGCCTGTCCTCAAATAATGAAGGCAAAGGCATCAGAGAGAGTGATCAAAGTGAAATGAGACATCTGGGGTCAAAGCCATTCTCTAAATCAGACTAAGTGAGGACCTGATCCTGTGACTCCTCTTCAAGGAGAGGTGCTAATCAAGTTACATGGGATAAAAATCTTCTGCTCTTTTAGGTTTCTTTCAAAAAGAAATTACTTTGGCACCTAACTGAAGTTAGAGGACAGAACAGTGATCTTAGATGGAGGAGATTTTACCCCCATGAATATCACTCAGGTACAATCTTGTCTCCCTAAAGAGGCCAGTACACAAGTAAAACCCCTCTAAAAAGCATTTTCTGTTGGTGAGCTAAACTCATTTCTGAGAATCTCCTCTCCAGTCATCCAGCTCTTTCCAGGTATTGTGAGGAGCCTGGATTCTAATGGGAGATGGAAAACTACATGATCAGTGAGTTTGGAACTTAGAGAGGATTTGGCACTAAAACTCTTGTTATTCCTATTTCTATAGCCATTTCTGAAATTTCAGGAACATATAACACTCATCTTCATGAAAACCATAGTGCTCCTTAGTGCAAGCAAGACTGAAGGCTCGAACATCAGCAGATTGAAATTCTTGGCTTTGATAGACTTGCACACTTTTTCTTCAGGATGACAGAATGAAATGGCTGTCATCTTTCTGGGTGTTATTTGAACAAAAATGCCATATTATATTCAGCTTTTCTGCTTATCACAGCTCCTCCTATCAAAAAGAAAGAGCTGCTGATGTGTGGTACCGCCAGGGTAAGAAATATCTTGAAGGAAATATCTCCTTATCTCTGGCACATACACCAAGTACCTTTTTGTGTCTGTATACAGAGACATAGCATTCATAGCACTTATCTACACATTTTCTTATTCTTAATAAGCCTCAGCATTTGTGGTATCCCAAGATTTGGTTCACTCACTACAGGCAGAGGGGCTCTGCATGGCAGGACCAGGAGTGCTGATCTCCTACCAACCCTGCTCGGTGTTGGTGTCCAGAAGACTGCAGCACAGCACACAAAAGAGGAAAAAGCAGGGATTCCATGGTTTAGTCACATTGTTCATTGAACAGTAGGTTTGTTAAGTTTAGTAGGTTTAGTAAGTTTACTGTGGAATGCAGAGTTATAAAAGCTCTGAGCTTATGGAACTGAGCATAACATATCACTGTTGTCTGCGTCATCTTGTTAAACTCCACAAAAGAAATAAATAGTTATACAAAGAGAAAGACCTTTTCTGTAGGGAAACCCCACATGAGTTATTACCCCTCAGAGCTGATTATCTCTGTCACTTCAGTCACAGGACTCTACTGAACCTTTCATAATGGCAATTCTGTGGAGAAAATAGTGTTAAGGTCCAGGGTGCCTTTACTACATATTGACTACTCTATGGCATTTTAGGGTGTTTGGCCTCAGCTGCAGCAATGTCACATGCCTGAGACAAGCATTTCATACAGACCAGCTGTAACAAAACCCTGTAAAGGGTACCTGTGTGGCTGTTTGAGTTCACAGATCCATAGTGTCAGTACCTTTGCCCCAGCAGCCACAGATGAGCGTGCTGTCACGTTTTGCACTGCAGCAGCAGGATTCTCCGATCAAGAAAATCCATATAAAAGGCATTTGCTGACTTTGATTTTTTTTCCCTTCTAATATCTACAGCAAGATTCATCTTTATTATTTGGTATTACACAAGCTCTCAGTTACCCAGGTATAGATCTAAAGGGTCAAGTTGTGAGACATACTGAAATATTAATATCTTTCTTTACAAACACATATACTCTCAGGGTATATCCAAATGTAATAATTTATATTACATCTACATTCACTGATCAAAGAGCTATAGGAAGTAAACCTGTACTGATTCCATGAATCCCACACTAGTTGATCCAATAGTAGTGGTTACTGTTTTCACAGCCAAAGCAGAAGTGGATCTGACATCTCTCCAGCCATAATGCTCATGGTTTATGGCAAACTTCTTACTTTAGTAGCTGAAATCAAGCCCTTAAACTTTGTGCTGAAACTTATTATGGAGGTTTAACAATGCAGCCACTACTTACCCTTTCCAGTGGGATAGAGGGCGATAATTGGAAGGGTAAGAGGGTGAAAAGCCATGGTGTAAGATAAAAACCAGTATAATAGGGAAAGCAAAACAAGGAATTAATTCATAATTTCCCATGGGCAGGAAAGTTGTCAGCCATTTCCAGGAAAGCAGGGCCCCAATCACACAGGGTGGTTACTTTGGGAGACAAACTTCGTACTCCAAATGTCCCCTCCCTTTCCTTCCAGGTTTAGATGCTAAGAACATCACCATATAGTCTGGGGTATCCATGGGTCAGCTGGGGTTAACTGTCCCAGCTGTGTCCTCTCCCAGCCCCTTGTGTATCCCCAGCCTGCTTGAGGCTGAAGTGGTTGGTACAAGAAGCAGAAAAAGCCTTTATGCTGTGTAGCACTGCTCAGCAGTAACCAAAATATCCTGTGTTATAACCCTGTGTTTTCATCACAAATCAAAAACACAGCCCCATAGTAGCTACTGTGAAGAAAGCAAAACTTGTAGCAAAAACCAGCATGCTGATAAATGCTCCCAAGTAAAAATTCTCTTTTTTTTTTTTTTAATTAATGTGTGTTTGTGCCTTGTGAAAGGTAAACCATTCTATACTAAAACAGATGAATGAAGCACATGTGAAGCAATTTCCAGTCATATGAGAAGAGTGGGTGATCAATGGTACATACATAGTCCAGCAGTAGTCTTCAGATATGGAAAAGGGGTTTTATTCCTGCAGTTTCTGGGATGTTGAAAAGCAGAAATAACACACAATCCCCCATTTTCAACAAGATGAGCTTGACTCTAAATTTCTTCAGAAAGTGTGGTTAGCCCTTTTAAAAACAGTATTAACCAAAACCTCTAATAAATAAATCAAATTATATAAACATCTACTTGAAAAATTTCTATAGATTCTATAGCTTCTTTAAAAAAAACTATAGGTTTTTTTGCCTTGAATAATAAGAGGCTTTTTTTTCAAGGAAAGCAATTTCAAGGAAACCAAACTAGCTTGGGAAATTGGGTCTCATTATACAAAGTTGAAATTTAGAAGACTTTGGTAGGATTTAGTGATGATAGTACAGATTTTTACGTGTGCAGACAAAATAAATTGTCACTTATATCTAAATCTAAAGGCGTATTTTTGAGTGCTTAATATAGACATCCTTTCCTATTACATCTCCCATAAAGCCAGTAGGAGTTAAAAGGAATTTGAGCTATGAAAATTAATTCCCAGTAAGTACAAATGTAAAAATTTTTGGGTTTTTTTTTCTATTTAATCTCTACTCTGAGAAAATAATGTCATCTTAGGAAAGGAGGAAAACAACCCAGGAACAATTTCAGTATCTGACCCTACAGCCTAGATCCAAAAAATGCTTTGACACCTGTACCCCTCTGATTTAGGTCGGACTTATGTGCAGAAATATCTTTGAACATACTTTGTGTCTTCCTGTATAAAAAAATTTGTTACCATGCAGGTATTCCCAAAAGGTTTAAATTTTGGTGACATTCTGTACAACTGAAAGGAGCAGGAAGTTCTTTCATGGCTCTATTGATTTCAGTGGAATCACTTTTAAACTTCCATGGACTTTTCCCTTTAAAAAACAGGAAATACTAGGGAAAAAAAATGTTTCTAATTATAAGAGAGCAATTGAATTAATTGATTGAAAATAATACATGCTATTGATTTCTAGGGAAAGAACTGTAGTATTTTGATCTTTTCTTTGGCTCTCCAACTTATCTGAATAGGGGAAATTAAATGACACAAGCTGACATTTAATACCTACATATAGTAGTGTTCTTAAGCTGACGCCTTTTTAAGCAAACTGCAGCGTATCAAAAATAGTTAAATAGTTAATTATGAAACAAAAAGATGGTTGCCACTGAGAAATACCTTGAGCTTAGGTAGTCTACTGATAAACATTTCAGGAGTGGTTTGCATGGGTGGTGGCTCTCACACTGAGCTCAGTGCTCCTTTTCCCCTTGAGCTTCCACCACCTCTCATGAGCAGAAGACCTCACAATGCCCCAGCTCTGCAATTTCTTGTCTGGTCACCTTGTCCCTGCTGTCCTGTCCTCACCTTGGCCATGTTCTGGTGGGAATGGCAGACTGGCTTGTGACCTGCCATTGTCATTCAATCTTAGAACCTGACCCCTCCTCATAGTTTACCAAAGCACTTTTTTACCTCCTGAAATCACTTTTTCATGTCTGGGAAGGGTGGCAGGGGAAAAGACTGAAAAGCAGATACACTCTTAAATCAATCATAAGGACATATTTACTTATGCAGCTGGCAACTGTCCAAATCCACCTGGGCTCTGAATGAGTTATGCTCTCCAAAGCTTTTGCACAGACCTCTAGATTAGTCATGCTCTAAATGAATTGCCCATTCAGCACTACAAGCTCTACCTGGCTACTTTCTAGTTAGAAAATGTGTGTGTGGTAGCATGAATGGACAAGTCAGACACTGAGTTGTTAAGTCGGGGGCAAGGAAGCATTTGGCACAATAACAGGGCCAGCAGTGCTGCAATAATTCCCTGTGATCTGTTTCTGTTTCCTGTAACTGTTTCTGCACTGTACCAACACAGTCACCCACATTCCAAAGGCTGCTGTACCTTGAAATGGTGATCATAGGTTCAGCTGGCCTGCCTTAGCACTCTTTTACATTACTGTCCCTGCCTCTCCATAAATGCTAATTTGTCATGCCATGAACTAACTTTGGCATGGTTTCTCTCAACAACTCTTCCATATACCTGGGCAGAAACATTTTGCACTTGCACTTAAGGAAACTGAGCAATTGGGTGCTTATTCACTTATGTGTTTACTTCCCTGTCCACTCAGAGTGGGCTTGAAAGATACATCTGTCTCAAAATTTATATTACAATCCACCCTCTGATATCACAACATTTACTATTCTTCCCTTGAATCATAAAGTCTAGTCAGCCTCAGATGGGAAAAAAATTTTGGGAGAAAAAATCAGACACAATTTTTGTAGTGGAAAAGAAAGTTGAAAGAAAAATTGATGGTCGTAAAAATACTGAGAAATACCTGGGAAGGGGGGAAGTCTCGAGTGCCTGAAAAGTCAAAACTTTGTTCTGAGAAGGAGGGAGACAAAAATACTTGAGAAAAAAAATATGGAATGCAAGAACCAATTATGGGATACTCACTAAGACAGAAAAAAAGGGGGGATTATGGGTGAAAGGAACACATTTAGAGATGAATTTGTATGGAAAGTGGGACTAAAAGAAGGTTCCCCAATAGCATGAATAAAAAAAATCACATAAAATAGCATCTTGAGAGGCACATCATTCTGGGACTGATATTATGCATAAAATGAAGGATTGCTTTGGCAGTGGCAGAAGAGAGACACAGACCTACAGTTAGAAGATTATTTGGCTCTATCCACACCACTGCTGAAGAGCAGTCTAGAGATGAGGTAAGGGCACAGACTGCTCCTTCACCTCCAGCCCTACAGCTGCTTCACTGGCTGCCTTCAACAGCCCCTGAGGTTGTGATGTGGTGGGGTCTGGGTGCTGTAGTGTGTGTGCACAAGGGATACCCACACTGGGACATTGCCCATCAGGGACAGGCAGCTGGGCTGCTGCCTGAGGAGTCTGTACAGCTGGGGCTCAAATGTCAGAGCAGGTCTCAAGGGACAGCAGAAGCAAATTCACCATGGCCCCAGGGTCAGGATGTTTGAAAGTTAGCTTTAACTAACCAGCAATTTTCTCTACACTTCTTCTGAGCATTGATTAAAATACTAATGAGGGTAGCATGAACTGTGAGAAAACAGACTGTGTGAAAAGCAAATGTGACTTGAGAAGAGTGCATCAAAGCAAAAAGCTGCACTGATAACCAATCACTCAGACAGCAATACTGCCTCCATAGCGTGTGAGCAGAATAGAAAATTCTGTATGTAAATTCTGGCTTCATGTCGTATCACAAACACACCTGTTGTCACCAGTCATAAGTAGTGATAAGGAGAAGTTAGATGGTTCTGGCATGTTAATGTCTCACTCTTGTACTTACCCGAACAGTGAAGTTTTATGCCAGTTACTAATCACTTCTTAGCCAGAAGCAGCAGACTCCCTATTCCCCAAAGTCTGTTCTCAGTTAATTGCACTCATGAGTATGGCAAATTTAGAATTATTATTCTTCAACAAATCCTTCCAGCTCCCTGACTAGGAAGCAGGTATGAGAGCCAGGCAATATAAGCTACATTATCCCCTCATGCTGGTCTAATACTTTGATGGTGTTTTTCTAACTATTGGTAACTGACATCTGTCCTGTCAAAAGGTGGGTCGATAAATTATACATATGTATAAATAAAGTAAAAACTAGTCCTCTATAAAAGCAGAATGAAAATTGATGCTACAATCTATTCAGCACTTTAGTTTACAGGGTATGCTTTATGAATCCACACATACAGCACATTTCAGGAGAAGCTGTGCCCAAGCAGGGCAGCTAATGGTAATATCTGATTAACTCCATTTCTTTTGAAGGAAATACATTAGCTCTACACTTTGGAACTGGCTATTTCCATTAGCCATTGTTGTCATGGATTGTTCTTAATAGCCAGCCTGAAAAAAATTAGTTACTGGTTTCAAAGTATGCCTTTGGGGCCAGATTCACAGTTGGAAGAGCTCTGCTGATTTTTTGTAGGCTTATACTGCTTTGCTCTGATGTTTACATGAAGTCTCATTCTGATTTAAATGATCTGAAGGAAGCAGTGGCAGTCATTAAACCAGCAGAATTTTCTTTAGTGCTTTCAGTATTTTTCTGTCAGAGGTTAGATAGCTTTGCTGCTTGACGGAGTTGTAAGAACAGGTTTTTTTTTTTTTTTTTTTTTTTGGTGAAGATAAGTGACAGTGTCTTTTACATCCAAGGCAGAAAAACAGGTTTTAAGAGACCAATTCTAACTCTTAGATAGGGTCTCCCAAGTGACATTCCCTCTGAATGTACTGGCAGACCTCACAGCACTGTACTCTATCCCTGTACTTCTGCATTACCACAGCTCAGATCCCCCTGCTTGGTGCTTAACAGTGGGAAAGACTCACTTACTGTAGGGCTTGAACAATAACACTGAAGTAGATAAAAAGATTCAACTGATGTTGGCAGACTTTGGCTCAGGACTGGCTCCCACTGCACACTGTGATAAAAGGGGTGAAGGTTGCTTTGCTGGGCTTTATCTCAAGGAAGGATGCTTTTCCTGAAGGGTGCCACAAACAGCAACTCTCCGTGTCAATAGTAGACATGAGCTTGGAGACTTGCCTAGAAGTGATCAACTTTTAAAAGGTTCAGACAAATGGTAAAAAATTCACCTCTAACCTCTTTTCACAAAGTCAGGAAGACAGGAGATGGTGGAAAACTCTGTATCAGAGAAGACTTGTATTTCAAAGGCTCCTGTTCAGAAATAAAACCCAAATAACATAACCCCAAAAGTATGACTGCAGCTATGTAAAAGAAAAAGCTGGTCTGAAAGATGGTAGTAGCCATGGTTACACACACATACACACCCCATCACGACACAATGGTCCTGTCACCCACTGCATTGAAAAGCTGTTATATCCCCACATAATGCAAGTCTTGGAAGGAAAAACAAGAGGCAAAACACTGAAGCTATTTTAATCAACAAGGCACCCAGTACGACTTAAAAACTCAAAAGTTTCAACTCTCTGCAGGAGGAGATTGGCTGTTCTATAGGTACACCCTCAATTTTAGAAACACATCTTAGGAAACATGAGTTAATTTCTTACTTAAGCAACAATTTTGCAAGCTATCATAGGCAAGCAAACTGAAGGATAAACCCCAGGATTGCCCTTTTCATATCAGGTAACTCCACTAATGAGTAATGCTAAACATTTATATTTGGACTGAATAATGCCTAAAAGCTTTGACACGTGTGGTATTGCTGGCTTTTTATAGCTTTACATAATAAATCAGGGCATCTAAAGAATACTTCAGAAATGCATGCTGCAACAACAACTGCTGAGTACTTTCTAAAGTAATTTTCCCTTGACTTTCAATGAACACAGATGGGCATACTGCTCCTCCAAAGTACAAGGTTTGTCTGAGTTGGTCCAGATCCTTCACAGACTGCATAGATGGTTGGGAAATCCCAGATGAGCATGCTGCTGACCCAAGAGCAGCCAGTGCAGGTCTTTTTCTGTCCATATTTCATTCTTGAGGGCCATAGCACAGCTGCAATCTGGCCATCAGGAAACCAAGCTTTTACCAGGCACATCCTTTTCTCAGCTGGGCCCTGCTGATGGCTCCCAGCCACAGGAATGCAGCTGTACAGATTTGGGACCATGCCTGGCTCAGGGCTGGGTTTGAAGCATCTGTATATCTGCCTTTGCTGTATTGGGAAGCTTTAACCTCTTCTGTACTTCAATTAACATTGGTGAAAACACAGATAAGAGAAGTTTCCTGCTCTCCCTGGGTGTACTCAGTCAAAATACATCAAATACTGGATGTACTTTTCTCATGAAGCACAGACTCCTGATGGCATGCCTGAATCAAGAAGGATATTTCAGTGGTATCCTGAAGTAAGTGTTCAAAATCCTGTGACCTATGGAGGTGTGAGGTGTTTTTTATATGAAAAAGGCAGAATGGACTGTCTCCCATGGACTGAGTTGGTGCCACCACCAGGAATTTTTATTTAATTCAGCAGAGCTCTGATCACTCAAGAATCTTAACTAGGAAAGACAATAATTGGCAAAATCCCCAAGTTTTCCTGTTCTACTCTGACAATAGTGCTGTAAAATGCAGTCTTTATGCAGAAGAGTACAAATCAGAAGTTTAGTTCTTGCTGTAATTCTCTGGAGTATAATGTGGCATCAGGGGTCCCAATTATACTCAGAGAGCAGTTTTCTGAATGGAATTAGAGAGGAAGCCGTAGAAGAAGGTTAAGGGTATTTAGATTCTACAGTTCAAGAAAAATTACATCTATCATATATGGCTCCTGGGAAAAGAGTAATTGATCAGAAAACATGTTTTTCTAAAGCTTAGTCTCCCCATGACTTTGTTTATTTTTGGAACATAATCAGCTCTGAAAGAACATCCAGAAAGAAGGAAAGCCAACATCCTCACCATCTAATCAGGATTCTTAATACTGTATTTGCTGAAGATCAGGCAATTGCTTGGATTTAGGTAATTATTTGACTTATGTGCCTAAAGACATTAGGACAAAATCAAAAGTGGTGCAAACACAGATAGAGGGGAGCCAATGTTTTAGATTTTTTTAAGATATAAGCCCACAAGAGGAATGCAACAGAAGGAATATAGAAGGAAAATAAACAAAATAAAGCCTTCTCACTATTTTAATTTACATTATTTTAGAGTTCCCTGGGGAACTCTAAAATATTGTAAATTAAAATAATGATCCCTTCCCACGATCTACTCAAATCTAAACAAATGAATAGTTTTTTTGATTGTAAGTACTGAGTCACTTACTTGCAGTAGTAATAAATACATTATTTCTGAATTTGGGTCCATATTGGATGAGACTTCAGACAACTAAATGTTCTGTCAAAGTCTAAACTAGTTGCTGTAACACATTTCCTAATCAGTGCAGGGGACTTATCATCTCTGGCTAATGATTTATCACAACAGTGTGAAAAATCTATTTCAGCAACATTTTCTGGAGGTGCTTACTGCTTCTAAGTGATGGCTAGCTGCCTCCCAATAGTATCAGAGTCACAACAGGGTCCAATCCATAAATGAAATTTCCTTTAGATGAAAAAATTTTACAAATAAAAATATGTTTTCACTCTAAATCAGAAAGAAATGTCAAAGTGCCATCAGTTTTCACAGCGTGGGAGCTACAAGAAATATAGAATCAGAAATATCGAACTGTTTGTTTTGATCATGTCAAATTGTCACACCTTGCTAATTTTGAAATATCTCAGAAAGAAAGAAACATTTATATAGCACTGGAAAAATAAAAATTAATATAAATTATAAGAGATGAACAATGTGGTCTGTCAATGTGAAAGCATCTCTAAACACGTGATATAGCATTCCTAATACAACAACTAGAATAAAACTATATTAATTTGAAGAGTCCTAGCAAAATTTTTTTTTCTCTATTACACATTTGAAGTACAAAGAGCATTAGTTGCAGCACTTGTTTGAAAATTTTATCAAAATAAGAAATAAAAAAAAATGCAAACAAAACTGTATTTGCAAGTGCAAAGTTACCCCATTCCCCTGTAAATTTTGGTTATAGCTTGTAGAAGGCTCTTTGCTGTGTGAAATGCAGCTGCCTGTGCAGAAAAACTCCATTTTTGGTGCATGTTTCAGCTCTAACTACTTTCACAAGCTGTGGCAACACTTCTGCATCTGCCATCCCTGTAAGCAGGAAATCACACCCTGTTATGAAGCATCATTATTTTGAGAAGTGAATGGGACAAGACTTCCAGTGCTCTAAATGTTTCTAGCTCTAGAAACAACTGTTAAGTGTCAACCAACAGGTTCTTCCTTCACAGCTGCCCTGTAGCAGCTCTGTGCAAAATCTTGACCTTGTTCATGACACCACAATGCTAAGCAGAAATGCATTCTTTGCTCCCTTGGACTTTGTATACATACACATTACCTGACTCTTAACCAATCCATGGAGTCTTAATTCTGATTTTAATGCTTCCCATTAATGACAAATATTTGACTAATAAACATTATCACAACAATAAAATTGAGACCTACAAGGCTAACTCTTTTTCAAACTAGATTTAAAGCTTGATGAGATTGAATTTTATGCTTTCTGTGTATTATTAAAGGTCTTCAGCATAGAATTTCCAGCCAAAGATTTCCTGTATGACCTTATTTTTTAACCAAACTTTTGCACTGATTAACCAAGAATGTGAATTAGTATTTTTGATTTTCAAGCAGCTCAGGTGAAAAGCAGATGTTTTCTGCTGGAAGAAGCCACTTGATGTGAGAAATTTCACAAAAGAGACAGTGTTCCACATAAAATAAAGGTGAGTCGATCTGAAATAATTCACTGAAACACATTTGACAAACCTGACATATTGCCTTTGATGAGGACATCTTTCCCAAGCTACAGGACATAAAGCCATGTGTGCTGACAGGGATGAAGAGTATTTAATAATTGTGCTAGAAAAAAATATAATAGTTTACTGCTCCCAGCTGCATGCCCTGTTTTATCCATTTTTACTCAGTGAATGGATATAACAACAATGGAGCTAGAGCCATCTATCTCAGCTATCTAAATGCCAAGTCCTCGTCCATGAATAAGTGATGGGTGTTAAGTACTTATCTAAGTAGGGACAAAGTCCACATTTCCAGCTGTCATAATAATTCTCTCTTTAGCCTTACATCTTTTACATTAAAAATATTCTTTTGAAATTACATTTCTACTGTAGATCTGAGGAATGTCTTAGATGACCCTGAGCTTGTCCTTTTCTTACAGCTACATTGGATGGTCTTATTGGATATTACCTTTCCCTACCAAGCTTTTCTTCCATTATTATTCTTAGAACACTACAACTGCAAAAGCACTAGAACTAGTTTCAATTATTTCAGACAGTTTGAAACAGCTTTCATGGGACTGAGAAAGCCTTTACTCAGAAAAGCCTATAGTGTGGCCATTATGATGTTCTTTTGGGACACGGGGGAGTGGGTTGAATCCTATTAAGTGGAGGAGACAATTGAATCTGCGTTTCCTGTGACCTGGGTGAGTACTTTAATCACGACTTATTGAATAAAAGGTTAGGGGAGAATCACCATTGGCCTCTCCAGGTGCATTTGATGAGAAATGAATAATAGCTCCCTATGTAGTAGAGTTTCAGGTTTGTGAGTACCATTGGCACTAAAGTTGTAAGTACTGGTGGACAGCTTAAGCCCACTTTTTTTCCTAGCAGTTCCTGCTGGTTAGCTTGAGTAGCTCAGCACACTTTGCAAATTTCATTTGCTTGTTGTCTACTAAAGCACTGTTCTCAAACCAGGCACCAAACTCAGGGCAACAATCTAAAAATTTAGTGACTGAACAACTAACTAGGAAGCCTGAGACTAAATTCTCCAAAAATGTTAAATTATGCCTAGTTTTCTGATAAGCTGGTAAATTCAATGTCCTCCTTCAGTAGCATAACTGATGTTCTGAAATAAATATGTAACCCATGCTCTATGGGATCTAATGCTACTTTGCATTTTGTGCATTTTTCTGAGTACTGCGAGTGGATGCAATTCAGACAATTGAAAACATAGGTTTTCCATTGCCATTACAACAAAAGGCAACATTTTTGTTCTCAATTCCCTTTATATATCAAGTAAATTAAAATCATATTCTTTACATAGATTTTTACTTCAGAGATTCTGCAGTAGTAACTTAAAATGCAATTTAATTTTATTATCCTTATCTTCATAACTTAAACAAATGGGGATGGATTTATAGGTCATGAGTAAACATAAATATTCTTATAAACATATCACAATATTTATTGTTATATATTGCATAACTTGCAACCAAGTAAATAAGCACAAAAGTGCAAAACCAATAGTACCAGACATATACATGCTTTTTTCTATCTAGCCATGTATTTTCACCATGCTATAATCATACAAACAGGCAGAGATTGCAACCAATGACACTCACACAATTAAACATACTGTGTGCACCAGCAATAGGACCAAACGCTTACAATAGTCCAGTTATCAATAAATTATTTGAAATATTTGGTCCAGTATTGCTTAGAATTGCAGAGAAAACTCTGCAGATGCCAGGATATAACCATGGAATTCAGCCTTCTCTTTCTTAAAAGGTAGCAAAGACACATTTTCAAAGCTGCTCTAGCTCGATGCTTGAAATGCAATGGAACACATTGAGACGTGAGTTTTTAAAAATCTCACACTTTCATCCAGCCCTAAAATGTATTTGACATGCACTGAAATGTCAGTAGCCTTATATGAGATGACTTGATATCACAAGCCATGTGCCATAATAATAAACAACCTTGGAATGGGAACTGGAGCAGCATGCATACCTTAAACTGCAGAGTGTCCTTCAGCTGCTTACAACTAGTTATTTTCTTTGCTGTCATAGAGACATTCAGCTTAGATATAACTTCAGCTTTTGAATTTACCAACTCTTTTATCTTTTCTACACCAAATTTCTCTATAAATTTAAGTTGCATGCAGCTATACTTGTTCCACTGGGAGTAAAGACAAAGCTTGTAGTTAGACCATTAGTGTGAAGGTACACTTGAGTGCTCAGCACCACTCTGCAACAGAACCCTCTGATGAGTGTGGAAAACTCACTCAGGAGGTTTCAGTTCACAACTTATATGAAAATGAGGCTACTGTAAGGTTTGTGAGGTGTTTAGCCAGTACAGTAAAAGGGACTTTTAAATATCATAAATGAAATTTTATTTCTAAATTGAGTCAGTATTTAATTTAGTCAACAATTTCAACAATTGATGGATTATATGGCCCAAACCTGTCTATACTGGAAACTAAGAAAGCCAATGTTTTATAATAACCCCACTGGAAACATTGCATTCCCACTTTACATCTGTTTCCAAACCTATTGGTCAATTACTCATTGTAACACCAAAACAGCTCAACTAGCAATGGAAAATTAGTGTACATCTTGTCTTGTAATGTCATAGCCACACTGGGAGACTGAAAACTATGCATTGCATTTAGATATTTTTTATTCTATGTACGTCCAGTTTTGATGAAAGGCATCTGGATATGGTCAGCGAGGTATGACTTTTGAAAACATTATTTTTCAACATTGAAAAAAATGGTTTTAGTTTTCTATCAAAACTGCAGAAATACCCTGAATTTCATGCTCTATTTTCCCTGAAACTCTGTTAGAATGCTACATCATTCACATCTGTGGTTAGCAGACTTCAGATTCCCTCATCTACAGAAAAGACAAAGCAACATTTTTGTTTTACAAAAAAATCTATGAAAACTGTAAATGTCACCTACAAGAAATTGAGATTTCAAACTATATCCTTAAGAAAAAGGAAAACCAATGACCAAAATCTCCCAACATACACCCAACTCTAATGTAATAATAAATACAAACATATGTAAGATTTTACATGTCATTTTGGGAAGAATTCCTCTGTTCCAGCTTTCCTGTCTAAAATTTTTATATTAATATCTAATTTAGGCTTTTTAAAAAAATGGAAGGATGCATTCATTCCCAAAGGATGATCCCTTTCTGCTGAAGAAAAGTACCCTAAAATAGAAAAAATGAAACCATTCCCTGACATACCCATTTTCTGCAAAAACTACAAAGAGTGCTATACATAACTTTAAGTCAACTCTCTTTAGACAAGCAAAATACTCTGAAATCAATAGTATTCTTTGACTTTCTCTAATTTCCCCTCAGGGTCAAGGTTTCAGGGCTTCATGTGCTCGAAGGTGGGGTTCTAGGCAGCCTCAGGGTGATTGAAGTCGGGATGGGTGCCCAGTGGTGAACAAGCTGAGCTTCCCCCAGGTGCCACACTCCATAGGAACATTTCTTCCTGATAGATCGGCATCTTTGGAAGGCAAAACATTCCAGCAGAAAATTTCTGATCAGTTCTAGTCTTCAACAGCACTGATTCTTTTTTGTTCATTAATTGCAAGGCATCCTAGATAGATTAAATGTTTTGATAGAGCCTTATAGGTGCCCTAAAGACCATAAAGCAGCTGATCACAATCCTGACATCTCTTGCATCACAATTAATCAAATTTCAGTATAAGCTGAAAACCTGACCAACATTCCCAACAGAAGGGACTCCCCAGTTAAGATGTCTGTGTATAAACTGTTCATTGGCTTTTCTAGCTTTGTTCAGGCAGCAAAGGAAAGATCTCGCATCAGCAGGAGTTGGATTGGGTGATGATACTGAAAAAGGCAAAACTAAATAGCAAATGTGGGAAGAAACAAGTGTTACAGTTAGACATTATACGAGTAAAGGAATAAAAAAGAGATGCTGAATGCACACAGAAATTAATCTAGATAATCCACCCAAAAGAGACATCAAGATGATCTTTTTAAGGGAAAGGAAAAACTGAGTCTCTAAAGAAAGACTGTAAGGGACAGAAATTTCCTCTGCATCAGCAGTTGTTTGCATGCTGATGACAGCTGCATTTATTGTTAATTACTATTGGTTCCAAGTTTAATATTTCTTAGTCTCCTTGACTGCCCTCTGGTTCCCTTTATAACAGTGCAAAATACATAACTAGCATTCCCAGATGAAAAAAAAAAAAGTGAACTGAAATATTGATTTTTCAGTTTCCTTTTCCTCTAGTAAAAGATAATGAGCAAAATTCATCACAGGAATAATTAGTAGAAATTATTCCTATTGTATTGTAAAGCCAAGTGACATTTCATTGTTTATCTGGAGGCTTAATGATGATTTCTAGTGATAATTACTGAGCTTTCAAAGTTATTGTTAATATGCACCAGATTTCTCTGTTTATCCAAACTCAGAAAGTATATGACTATATAAAAATACTTTAAAATAACATTCTACTGTTGAGCTGTCCTGAATGGAAAAGTAGTTTTCTTTTTTTTTTTTCATGTTTCCAACTCTCAAATCTTTCTCTTGAAATCTAGGCGTAAGAATTAAAGCTCTACAAATTTTATTACAAAAATTTACAAATGGGCCTTGATGATGTACATCATGAATAATGGTAATGAACAACCACAAGAACAGCAATAGCTAAAGAAAAAATAAAAAGAAATAGGAAATGCTTATGTTCTTTCATACTTCTAAACTTTTTCTGATTTAGTCACACACATCTGCAGTACCAAAACAATAACAGGTAAATATTATTTCATGAGTACCTGTAGCACAGATGGTGCAGAAATCCTTGAGACAGGACTGATGAAGCTGACTGTAAAACTCCTGCAGTGTGTTTAGTTCAGGTGCAATGCAGCTTCCACATGAGTGTGACTGCTTTCAGGGCAGTACTGCAGTGTCCTGCACGTGTATCAGGTTACAGACCACTACACATTTGAGGCACTTCTAAGGTAAAATGGTGAGAAGTTTAATTACCTAAATTTTGGAATCATGCTCCTAGAGGGACAGTTATGGAGGTGAAATAGATATCATTAAAAATTAAATTGAAGAAAAATGTGCAAAACTGTGTAGTAATAATACTTTATACCTATTTTCTCAGTTATTTTTTTAACTACATTTTTTTATTTATTGGAGATTTTAAGGTCAGACAGGTTCATCATCCAGTGTGATCTGTTGCTTAACTCATGCCAGAGAAACTTTCAAAGTATGTTTCTTAAAGTGGTATCTTGATGCTATCCTTTTCCTATGGAAACTGAAATAAAACTTTACTGGTTTTGGAAAATAATTATCAATATCAGTCGGACTACATTATAGCTGTCACCAGTTCCAAGTCAGCTTCTGTCTTTGTTATGTGTTATTCTCATTTTTATTTTGATCCTTCTACTTAGTGTGCTATTTCTCTCCATACTTTCAAGATCAACAGTTATATTACTTTTTTCTTTTTCTCATTTGTATCCTTCCAACTTTTTTCAAGATCTTAATTAGTGGCTGAATAGTCTTAGATTTAAAGGTTACTCTGATTAAAAATTTGATTATCATAGTAAGAACAGAGTGTTTTTCAAAATCTCAGAGGAATGTCAGTGGCTCATCCCATCCGTTATGGAACAATTCAAATCCAAAAAAGTGACATATTGTTGTCCAGAAGTTCCAGACTTTATATACATAGAGCTAAAACACAGAATCATAGAACACTTTAAATTGGAAGGGACCTTAAAGATTCTCTATTCCTAGCTGCCTTGCCATGAGCAGGGACACTCATGGATGAGGCATCCATAACTTCTCTGGGCAAATTATTCCAGCATCTTACCACTCTCCCAGTAAAATATTTATTCCTAATACTCAATCTAAATCTACTCTTTTTCTGTCTGAAGACATTCACCCTTGTCCTATCCCTAGAGGCCCTGGTGCAAAGTCCCTCTCCGTCAATTTTATAGGGATCCTTTAGGTACTGAAAAGTTAAAGTAAGGTCACTCCAGAGCTTTCTCCTCTG
The DNA here is from genome assembly GCA_030060385.1 of Muscicapa striata striata. Taxonomy (NCBI): domain Eukaryota; kingdom Metazoa; phylum Chordata; class Aves; order Passeriformes; family Muscicapidae; genus Muscicapa; species Muscicapa striata. The sequence goes on from JAREIS010000102.1 coordinate 848,104, forward strand.
AGCATGCTGAACAGCCTTAACTCTCTCATCCTGTCTTCATAGCAGAGGTGTTCCAGCCTTCTGATCATCTTTATCCTCTGGATTTGCTCCAACATGTTCTCATGTTGGTACCCCAGAGCTGGATTCAGCACTCCAGGTGGGTTCTCACCAGAGCAGGGCAGAGCAGAGCAGAGGGGAGCAGAGCAGAGGAGCAGATTCCCCTCCCTCACCTTGCTGGCCATGCTGCTTTGGATGCAGCCCAGGATACAGTAGATTTTCTGGGTTACAATGGTGGGTCATGCACCCCATGACAGGCCTCCAACTAGACTCTGTGCCACTTATTACAGCTCTGGGATGTGCCATTCAGCCAGTTCTCAATCACCTCACACTCATCCAGCCCACACTTCCTGAGCTTGTCTATGGGAGGCAATGAGTTTGTCTGTGGAAGGATGCTGTGAAAGACAGTGTTGAAAACCTTGCTGAAGTAGATATTGTTTACCTCTACTTACTGCTGCTCCCTCATCCATCCAGGTAGCTGTTCCATTGCAGAAGATGATCAGGTTGGTCAAGCATGATTTCCCATTAGTGGTGCTGTGCTGATTTCTGATCACCTTCTTGTAACCCATGTGGACAGAGATGGCCACCCTCACTTTTCCAGGAAATGAGGTGAGGCTGACTGGATGGTAGTTCCATGAGTCATCCTTTTTTGTCCTTTTTTGAAGACTGAGATGACTTTTGCTCTCTGCCAGTCCTCAGACACTTGTCATGGTTGTGGCTGTCTCACCATGGTGTCCGCCAACTCTCTCAGTACTCATGAATGTATCTCATCAAAGCCAAATCACATCAGTTAAATTTATGGCAAGAACATCACATTGTTCATTGGTGCCAGTAAAAGCATACATTCTAGGGACAGTACTGTAAAAAACTATCCATGCAAGTACTGGGATCAAGGAAAGTTCTAATCATGGTTTTTTGAAATCTGCATCAAGTGGACATATTTTCTATCTACCCAAAGTATGGCAAGTGATACAATACACCACACATGTAGTCAACAAACTGAGGCCAAGCTTTGAACTTTTGAATAAAATTTTTGAATTATTTTAGATTGAATTTAAGAATTTAAGACAGCACAAGGACATTTTGATGTGCCTAACTTCACAGACACAGCTAGATGTTTATCATTAGAGGGAAGACACACCAGTTATGGGGATCCTGAAATAGCTCTGTTTATGTTCCTGTTTATGCATTATTAATATCTCAAAACCCACTTTAGCAGAAAATTAACACCAAGTTGAAAAATCATTAGAGAATACCTTGCACTAGGAACTGGGACTGTCACCTGGCTGTCTGAAGAGACACAAGTCCCTGGTTAAAATCAATACCTCTTTCACGCTCATCTGTTCGTTTCTGGAATAATTAAAATTCTCTGCATCCATGGATTGGTGACCATGCTCATCAGGAGGAAGCACTAGCAAACCTCTTGATGAAGCCAGAAAATGGGATACCCTTATATCTCATTTTAGACAGGCTTCTTGGTTTGAGTCTCCATTTAAGAACACATAAGCTGGCAGCTATGATTGTAGTAAAAACATTTAAACAAGTACAAAGAAATTCACTCACATAAAGATCCAACAGAATCCTTGCTCTAAACAATCATATGAATTCCAATAAATTATAATTACTAAAAAACAGTGCAATTAGGGCAGGTACTAGCTCTTACATTTCATTGACCAATTCTCAAGCCATTCAAGCATATTGAATTTGATTCACATGCTTAAGAGTTTATTGTGAACTATAACATCATGTCCCTTATTTCTAATTTTCATTTGATGTGTATTAAAATTAGACATAAAGACAAGAGCTGCTTTCAAGCCAGTAATTGTTTCTTGATGTTAGACCCACTATTATCTTAGCCTCAAACAGTAAACTTTGATGAGATTTAGCCAACTATTAAGGCTATTAGTTGAAACATGAAATTGATTTATTTTTACTATTACATTAACCTTCTCCTTTACATTCAGTGGTTTCTTACACAGGGCAAAGTAAAAGCAACTTGACATTTAAACACGGTAAAAATGAATATAGGACATCTTTTTATAATCCACATGTTACTGTAATAACAAGTTAACAAAGACTTCTTAAGGATGTTCAGTGCTAGCAACAAAATGGAATATTTGTAACAACATTGTAGGGGAAAATGAATTGGATGGCACTGAGAGAGCTAATGTGATTGCTAATAAGCAGGATTTATTTGAGAAGTTTATGAGATATATGACCTGCAATGCAAAGATATGTGAACAGAAAAGAAACATTCTTGTGACTTTAAGGCAGGGCAGAATTAAATCAATTTGTTCTGCTCATTTATCTGAGGCTTTTATAATTAGATTGATGTATTAATATCGAGGAGGAAAGCTTCTATCCTGAATGTGGAAGGATTCCCGTAAGTACAGAAGGGAGCCAGTAACCCTGTCATTATTAACAGGGAATTATTTCATTAAAATAGAATGCTAATTTAAATTCGTACTGCTTTTGCAAAAAAATAAAAAAAAAAAAAAAAAAAAAAAGATCCCTAAGAGCAGAATATGAACAATCATTTCATACATACTAAAGCTGTAGGTGTTTTGACAGGATAAAGTACCTGCTCTTCACCAACAGAAACTGTCTTGAATTTCAGCATAGGATCCATACAGCTGCTGTCCTCACATTTATATCAGAAAGATATCTCCACAGAAATATGTAAATTCATGAATCCAAAATGTATTTACTGTTGATTTCTTATGTGTACAAAAGACATCCTTGAAAATGTCAGCTCCTCCACCTCCTAATTCTGTTTCCACAAACAACCTCTCAAAAACTCCAATAACCTAGGTCAAAACATAAAGCTGTGGGTTAATTTCATTTTTTTAAGTACCTAGAGGGACCTTTTTTCCTCCTTAAGAAAATATCTAAGGGGAAATAGTGCTTGTGAGCAAATGTGCCCTAAGCTTTGCATCTAGAGAGAGGAGACCCCAGTTTTGACTAGACTGATGCAGGGGAGGCAGTTGCCCTGGTGATGCCAGGCAGACAAGTGTGAACAAACGTGTGAACAAATGTGTGAACAAACATGTGTGTCCCAAGCTCCTGTGTCCCCTGCACCACTCCCATGCACACACACACAGCCACGGAGGTACCAGCCCATGCTCTGAGCACCATCTGCAAGCAAGGGCAGCTGTTAAACCAGATGAAATGCTGGTCTCTGGGTGCCCTGGTGAGAAGGGAGACTTGCAGAGCTCTGCACATCAGATGAGAGGCTGAAGCTGACAGCTGGACCATGTTGCTCCATGATATCAGCAACACAGGAGCTGAAATACATTCACAAAAGGCATCTTCTACTCCACCATCAGCCTGTTCAGGCACAAGCTGAGTACCAAGAGGAAAAGCACTATATTTTGTGGGAAAAGAATTTTTTCTCATTTTCTCAAGCATCACTCAAAGACAGTGTTTCTAAGGTTTCTGAGTATGATGAAGGGTATTGGTACTCACTGTACCATTTGCAATTACCAAATGTCACTATTCAGAATTTTTCCCATGTTCCCCTTTCCTTGCTGCAGTCTATGATTAACACATGGTGTTTTCAGAGAATACCCAGCCTACACTTACTGTTTTGCTTTCATATTTTTCTCCTTATTTATCTTGTTGTATTCCTGAAATTGCTTTGCTATTTGGGGACTTAGAAAAATTTGGTTTAATGGAGGTATTTTAAAAACAGCTTAGCTGGGCTTCCTGGGCCTCTGATAGACAGAGTGAACTCAGACATAATGTGTTTTCCAGTGACTCACTGCTGGTGTTCCAGTGGTTATCTCTAAATACCGATAACGTTGTGGGACCACTTCCAACTGGGAAGATGACATGCCAGCAGGCTTGTGCTGGCAATATATGGAAGCAAGTTTGCCATCAGGGATATCATGCCATTCCTTAAAATAAGCTTTGAGGGATCTAAACTAATGCTGTAGTGTTTTGGGTGCCCTCAGCACACACCTTACACCATCAATACTAATAGGTGGAGTCTCTCATTTGGAAACCCATGCCAGCTCTCACATAGAAGAAACATACATTAAGGTGGGGAAAGAAGAAAAAGATCTCACTGACAATGGCACAGCTTAGAGTTTTGTCAGAGCTGGGAAAAACAGCATGAATGTTCAGTCACATTTTCAAACAATCTGCTTTTGACCTTGTTTAACTTTGCATGAACATTTGGAAAACCCATAACACCATATTTTACTATTATCAATATTCATGTAAAGCAAGCACTAAGTTTTTATGCTCAAATATTTATAGAAAGTGGATTTTATGTTTGTTTTCTATAAACATTAGTAGAGTCCTGGTTGTTAATGTTAGTGCTTCACCATCAAGAATGAGAAACAGCACCATGTATCTTGTGCAACCATCACAGTTAAACAATACAGACAATACTCCCAAAGAGGTCTGTAGAGAGAATGAATCATAGAATAACAGAACAAATCTGCAGAAATAGTCAACTTATATAGGCTGTCAATGGAGAGAAAAGCAAAATGTATCCGATTCAATTTAAGTATCATTTATTCAGCCAACTTTTTTGCAGACTTGGCTTTCAGCATTATTATTTTTCACGTTAGACTGTACTAACTCACTTCATACAAGATAGGAAGCATCTGATCTATTATTTTTATAAATTATTTGAACACAGTGGTAGTGCTGAGGGCTTCTATTCTTCTGCTACTAGCAATTAGTTAAGAAAAATACTTCTCCTGCTGAGGCAGTAAAGAAAGCCAACTAAATATGAGATGACACAAATATTATTATTTCCATTTTACTGATGGCAAAAGAAAACCTTTTAAAAATCGACCATTACCATGTTTTTAGGTAGCATGGTGGTAGATCTAAAGATCTAAACAAGTCTTCTAATTATTAATAAGGTAAATGTAGAGAGATTCCATTTTCCTATCGATGTTTTATAGTAGTTTTAAAGATCCATTTAATTTTTTCTAGAGAAGCTTCTTGAAATCACAGGCATTGAATAAAATTCTGCAAAATTATGTTTCTTCCTCTAAAGGTCACATTTTTTAAAACAATTGCATCCACTTCATTCCAGTATCTGTGAGGAATATTCATCCTCATCTCTGCACCAGGCTGATTGCTGTACACCCTGATGGGGTTTCAGAACTCCTTTCCAAAGCCAGTCCCATGCACAGGCAGGACATTTTTGGCTGTGGTCACACAGCTTTTCGAGCCCTGCTCACTAGACTTGCACTGTCACAAGCACCCCTGTAACCAGATCCAGGTGACACAGCTGATGCACTCCAGCTCCAAGAGAAGCTCCAATGAACTTGCAGAGACTTCAGGAAAGTGATACAGAACAGCAAAACCAGCACTGAACAGGCAGGAGGAAGCTGGAATTAGAGTAGCCAAATCTGTATCCTCATTCAGATTTGTCCTTCAAAAGCAACTTTTGGAGTAATTTCCATGTTACCTCATCAGCAGTTTCATTGAGATTCTGTTAAAAATTTCCCTTTGCACTGTGTTGTCATAGGTTAAAAACCATCATCACATGGTGTGTTGGCACAGTCACTTTATCTCAGCTAGATGGCTATGATTTTGGACAGTATTTCCCACAAGATGGTTCTTGTCCCATTTTTGCACTACCCCCAAATCATGTTCAATTTCAACTTTAAATGAAAAACAATTTTTAAATCTTAACTTCATACTGATGGCAAAGCCTACATATTCAATGAAGGATCTTAAAATCTGAATATACAGCCTTGTAGACCCTTTATTGCTAAGCCCATTCTTGTTAAAATTCAGGAAGAGGCAGTTATTTGCCCCCTGGATGTATTTGAGTTTTACAGCATGGGGCAGCATTTCTAACCGGAGAGTGGAGTTATTTTGGTAGCAGATCAGAATCCAAATTTACAGGGACCATGCTACATCAAATGCCTTCTCACACTGGTGAATTCCATTGTGTTTGCACAGTGCTTATTTTTAGCTGCTGTCATTGAAGTTATTACTAGAGACAACATAGGTTCAAAATGTCCCTTGCACTTAAGCAAAAATAATCCTGGGATTCCCTGCACTAGGAATTTTGTCCTTCATTTTTTCCATGTATTAGTGCATTCTCAATCAGTCATCTCCAATTAGTCCTGCTGATATCACACACTTGTAAAAGTCACACTTCTCGTATCAAATTTCCATAGTCCCTATATCTTTGTAAATTCTGACTTCTAAAGAAAGGGTATTTTTAATGTGTAACCAAGTTCTCATTTGGGAGTTCATTTTATTTTAATAGTCTTCACATTTCTCAAATAAGCTTCTCAATTTTCACCCTTAATTAGTATATTATTCAAGTAACAGATCACTCTATTTAAAACTGTTATTAAGCAGGCTGCTGAAATGCAAAAAGATTGGTAGCCATTGCTGAAAGCTGCCTGAAGAGAGCAAAAATAGGAGGTAGTAAATAATATGGAGATTCAATCAAATAGAAAGCATTAAACATTCACTGAGCAAATTGACCACTATTCAACCAATACCTTATTTATCTGCAATTAAATAAAGTGAGAATTAATCATTTTCCATTGTGCCTGAAAACATTTGGAGAGCCAGAGCTGCTGCATCAACTGCTTAGCCAGCAGGGTGGGAAGGTGAAATGTTGCTGGCCGTGGCTGGAGGCAGCACTGACCTATACACAGGCTGTGCTGTCCCTCATGTGTGCTGTACAGGTTAGGTAGATGCCATTTCCACCCAGGCTTATCAGGAAAACATGAATTAAACCCCTGAGCATCCCTTCCCCTCTCTGGGCATGGTACTGCTACTCCCATGTACGTCCCAGAGGAGCAGTGGCTGCTGTGGCTGCTGTGACCATCGGGGCACAGCAGACCCTGGTGCCTGCACTGTGACCAGCTGCTGCCAGCCCTGCCAGCTCAGGGGAAAGTTTGCCCTCCAATTCCAACCTCTTCACTGTGTCTTTGCTTGTGGACACATGGTGCCCTTTTTTCCTGTTTGTTTTTCCTCTGCAATCTTTTCAGGATTTCAGTGCTAAGCAGTGGTTGCTTTTAGTCACAAAATGCATTAGTGGCTCTGTACATATCATAGTGGAAATGATTTTGTAGCAAATGACAGTCATGAGGGAGGCATAAGGAATTATTTTTGGGAAGTAACTCTCATAAGGGAGTCACTTGTGCTATCACTCAAGTGTTTTTAATACTCAGGAGCAGGCTATGTGAGGTAAAAGCTTTTCTTTGCATGAGATGCAATACTATAAGGGACAGAACAGCTACTGAATATATTAAGGCAGGTGGTCTATCCTTCTCTCACAATGTACTAACTACTGTGTTATACATGCCAATTAGTGTTATCAGTTCATATAAAGACTGATCTCCTACACCACTGAAGTCTCTGAGAGGAACACATATAACAAGTTAGGTTATCTGCTGTCTACTCCAGATAGAAGACAAATCTTTGGAGTGGGCCAGGGAAGGGGGCTTTAGGGCATGGGGCTGAGTGGGTGAGGAATGCCACAGAGAAGCACTTCCCACTGTCAGACAGTGCTGCTGCTGAAACACTCCAAATGCAAGCTCTGTATTGAATATACCCCATACACTGGCATTTCCCACAGCTGCTACGTTCCTCACATCTTAGAAGTACACATATCTGCTCCCCAGTGGTATCAAAGGAAGTCTGAGATATGCTATGGTGCTGCATGAAGGAACTGACTTTACACAGAGCTTCAGAGCTCGCTGTAAAAGCAGAGCCAAGAGCCACTCATGTTTTGGGTGAGGGTCACAGAGTGCTGGGGTCTGAGCTCACAGCTGGGCTCAGAGATGGCAAGGGATATTTCCACCTGGCATGGGACCAGCTTTCAGACAACTCTGCTGTGACACTCAAGCCTGGCAGGGAGAACTTTTTATCAAAGGGTACAGGTGTTGTTTGAAAGATAAAGGGCTTTGAGAAGCAGGACTCTCCTTTGCAGTCAGCAGATATTTAGTGCTACTCTAGAAGATGCTGCTTCTTTCCATGGGTTGCATTTTGAAGCAAAATATAAAAACAGTATCCTCCTGAAATGGGTACCTGTTTGGTATTCCCCAAGTGACTGTGAAGTCCTTTTCACAGGAGATATTGCTCAGAAAAGATTTATGAAATGTGGCAGGGCAACATCAAGGCCTTAGAACCATTAATTTAAAATGCCTTTCCCCTTCATCCTCCCGTGTAAATTGCTGAGCAATCCTGATTTCTTCTTACCTTCTGCTCTCAGTGATACAGCTCGTGTCATGCCAGGATCACAGTTCCATGACATTAATTATACACAGCAAAGATACACTTTTTATTTTGTGCCCCAAATGGAAAATAGTGCAAAGGAGCACTGGAGACACTGGCTGTGCTTAGGGAATTTCATTTCAGCTCTGTACCTTTTTAAAAATCCTGTGGTTTGAGAGATCTTTCATTTTGAAAGTAGTAAAGGGGTCACTGCTGCATTCAGAGCTGCTTACAATGGAATGGCTTGAAATATAGAATAATAATATCATGAGAAAATTTCTTGGTCCTGCTTGCTTTTGTGTAAGTGAAGGTAGATGACATGGCCAAGATAACAATCTGATCCTAACCTACCCCCCTTGGTGCAGTAAAATAGAACCATTTAACTCAGGTACAACAGAGCCAGCATACCAGGTCAGTGAGTCTGTCTCTTCCTAATGCAGGACAGTGGCATCTGGTACATCCTACAGAGTGAACAACTTGCATCGTTTTAACTACAAATTCATATTTTCAGGTTCTACCTGTACAGCTGTAAAAATTATCACAGTGCATTACTCTGAATTAGATATGTTATATAGAAAGAGACCTTTACAGGGCCAAATTCAGACACACACCCAGAGCAGGACAGATGTGGCATGGAGAGCAGCTGAGTATGCACACAGGCACAGGACTGTCATGCACTTTCTCTCCCCTGTAATGATCTCCCCAGCTCAAGAGCAGCACCTCCTGGGAAGTCTTCACTGGATCAGCATGGGAGCAGTTTTCAAGATCCACTGTGGTCCCTGAAGCAGCTCTGCCTAGGACACAGCTTCCAAAGAGGTGCTGGTACTCATCCAAATGCCTTGAGGATGCTAGGTGGGGAAAAGCCCTCAGCAAAGCTGAGAAAAGCAACTTAAACCTCAGAGGTCACAGGCATCTACACCTCATCTGCAGCCCCATGGGCTCACACAAAGGCCAGCACCAGCCAGGTCCTGCTGCTCCCACACAGCCAACAGGAGCTGGCAAAAAGAAAACAGTGACCTGAGATGTTCCCAGAGTACAGGCTACAAGCTCACACAGCTTGGCACATCCTCAAGCACAGCCTTGTCTCTGCAGGTGATTTTTCACCTGGTGAGCTGCATAGAGCTGTGTATGGCTCTGTAGCACCCTTTGCTTTGCCGTTGGTACAAATGGAGAATGAAATATTTTCACTTCAGCAGCCATGACAATCTAGATAATACCACACCACTTTCTTCCTGAACTCCTTTTCCTGAACTTCTTTTCCAGTTCTGCCAACATCCAGCCCAGGATGACAAATGAAGAGTGCTGCTGCAGACAGAACCAGATACTTTCTAGATGAGGTTTTAAAAAGAAATTATGGACTTCTCAGCTTTCTAAAAATCTGTTTGGAGTGTTTTGAAGAAACATTGGTGACTTTTAATTACTTTTCATACAAATATTTTCCAATTAATTTTTCATTATTTATGGATCTTCTTTAGCTTTTGCCTTTCCTTTAATTCTGTGAGCTTAATGAAACTCTTTTGTAATTGATATGTGAAAGCAGGTTTATCATGGTATTTTATGAATCTGACATTTCCAAACACATGAAATCCCAGGCACTGAAAATGCAGTGATTTACTGGCAATCTATATTGTATAATGGAATAACAGGAAGGAATATAATGGCATAAGAAGGAATCCCACAAAGCCAAGACCTGATCTATTGAATTACCTCTGAAATTTCTTAAAAGATATAAGTAGCCCATTCTAATAGATCATCAGAACCAGCCACAGATTTTGCTTATTAGAAGGTTTTTCCCACTTGGCTATCACATGTGCCTTTAAAGTTTGCTAGTAGTAGAAAACAAAAAAGTTTTTGTCTTTTCCCAGAAAAAAAATTGAGATAATTTTCCTTAGAAATACTGGTTTCAGACTGCTAGATGTGCCCAGAATTCGCACCCACAGACTTTTGTCAAAGAGACAAAATTTTAGACAAGCAGGCTGCCCCTGGCTCTGGCTGTGACCAGTATCTCTGTGACCCCAAGGGAGCCTGGAGGGAGCTGAGGGCAGGGACATGAGGGCCATGGATGGGCACAGCAGGGGGAGGAGGGGAAATTCTGTGAGCCTGGGACAAACCAAGCAAAGTGACCTCACCCTGTCCTCAGGAGAGGCTTCAAAACCCAAGAACAATTCAGGCCTGGAGACAGCAGCTGCTGTAGGGAAGGGCTATAATTTATGGTAGAGAAAAGATTCAACTGCAGAGTAATCAACCTTACATTTTTACCTGTGCCTATGTACTTTATGTCTCAATGAGGAGATTAAAAATTCTTCAACTTTTCAAGAACAACCAGTTATTCTCTGCAATAACACAGCAACAACCAAATTTGATATGTATTGAAAGCAACATATGCTACAATGGTGTTATGCCAGTTTAGCTATGTTAAGCTTTTCCTGCATCCTTTATTCCTAGATTATATTATAGGGTTTTTTAATTGGTGATTCATATTCTTTCTGTTATGATGCATATGATAAAATTGTCCATGCATGGGAAAAAAAAAATAGGACTCTGCACACTATTTATCTCACATACAACACTAGACTCTGAGATGTTTAATGAACTGAAGGATGTCAAACCAGACAGTAAATTTCCCAGTTGCTCAAGTAGCACTTGTTTTTTCTGATTTGTTTTTATCTTCCAAGCTCAACATAGCCATGATCAGCTCCCCTGTCTTGCTGTATGTGCTTGGGCACCCTTGATGTAACAAGTCACAGCCATTCAGACTGTCACTGATCACACTAGAGAATGGCATTTAGACTGCTTTGAAGAAAAAGTACTGCCTGTTCTTCAACTTTGAGTAGACCTATTCCTACAGAATATAAAACAGCAGCATGAAGTCGTAAGCCAAGTAGAAGAACCACTGACTACTGAAGAACAACTGCCTTACAAAAATCCCTAGGCTGGCTCTGCTGGGATGTTGTCTAGTCCACTGCATCCTGAAAATTTCAGGAAGAAAGATCAACTAACAAGTTTAGAGAGCTCATGCAAAAGAATGGAGAGCAGAACCAACAGCCATTGTTGGATATTGTGGTATACTGAGAACTCAAAATAAATAGATTCGAGTACAAAAGAAATAACTGCAGTTATTTGTCATCCTCTCTCTTCACATAACTGTAGGCATAGGACTGTGATCGTAGAGAACTTATGTAGTTCCTACCTACAGTCCAGCACTTGGAATTACATTTCTTTGTATTGGGGGCATATTTTCAGTTAAAAATATAGCACTTCTCTGAGGAACCAGTGCTGATCTTGCCTCTTTAAAAGTGCTAAATATACTTATTTAAAGTTTGAATTTCACAAGCCACAGCTTCCAGGTACTGGCTTACTTTGTGCAGCTTGCTAGATTAAAAAGCCTACCATTATCCATTGAAAAGGTTAATCTACCTGTGTTCTTATGTTTGTGCAGCAGAAAAGGAGAGTTTTATCTTCAGACCAAGAGAATAGTGCTATTTAAAAAATATAGGTAGCATAGAAAAACAGAAAATTATATTCAGAACATTTGTCCAAGATTCCCTTAATAAATAAGTTGGTAACATAACACAAATGCTTTTCATGGACTGAGCATGATACTATTATAAAAATTTCTTTTTTTTTTTTTTTCTTTTTTTTTTTTTTTTTTTTGCATAAATTCTCTGAGAGGTTAAAAACCTGCAATTTTCTCTCTGACAATGCAGAATAAAGAAAGGAACTCTTAACTGTGATAGGACTCATGGAAATTATCTCCATTCATCATTCTAGAGATAAAACACAGGCTTATTGTAATTAAAAAGCATATTCTCATAAATAAACCTATTGCAATGCTATTAACTCCCAGATTTCTTTATTACAAATATGTGAAATGTTTATTAATGCATAATGCTGACAATTTTTGCTTTTGTGTCAAGGTTCAGTATCAAATACAAACTTCAAAGAAAACGCATGCAAATTACAGTCATTAGTGTATTAATCTGTTGCAGCCAGGTTTTGCAAAAAAAAGGTCTCATTAATGTGTTGAGGCTATAGGAAGCCACGTTATACATGTTGTCTCCAAAACATATTAGTTACTGGAAAAAGTGAGAAAATAACCACAAGTGCATGATATCTATTGCCATCTAAAAATGTTCTATAGAGACTCACTGTTCCTTTTTTTTGCACATCTGTTGAATTCTTTGTTCTATTATTTATCTCTCGCAAAAATCTATCTTATTGCAAGGTTGTGATTGCTAGCTGTCTTTGCCATGTCATGTAAAGCAAATGCTGTCTTTTTCATGGCACATGTCATTGTCCTCAAGGTCAGCCCTGGGGCAGTGGTGGCAGCTCACACCACAGGGGACAGCAGATGAGATTTGTGCGTGGCCCCGTGGCCACTGCGGCTGAGGGCAGCTGGCACTGGGCTGCTTTGGTGGCTGGGGAGCCCAGCTCCAGCACACCACCCAGAAAGGCATGCCAGGTTTCTTCTGCCACTGCCTATGAGTGAGAAAAGAGCAGTTTTCCCTGTGCCCTGGTCTCAAGAACACCTGCATGTTTTAGCAAGTTCTGTCTTCTCAATATTGGGAAGTCAGATGCAGCTCCCCTTTTCTGAGATTCCTTACAGGTCTAGGATGGGAGTAACTTCAGCTGCAAGTCAGGGAAATCTACAAGGAAAGCACAACTTCAAGGCAATGTTTTTTCTTTGATCTTTCACATCCTCTCCTCAGACTCTGGGTAAAACAATTGAATTTGCTTTTTATCCTGCAGTGATTTTGGGAGCTCTCCCAGGTTCATTCACAGAGGGAGTTGCTCACTAGTACACACCATGGCTCTGCACAGTGTCACAAAAACCCACTTGGCTAAGGGTTAGCAGCAGCACAGCACACTCTGGTGACAATACACTGCTGTCCCTGGAGATGCCCCCAAACAGCTGCCAAGGGAGGGAGACAAGCTGTCTCTGTCTGCTGTTGTAGCCTCCTTCTGCAACATCTATTTGTATTCACTTCTGTGATGCACTTAGGTTGTAATTAAACCTGCATCTCTAAATGGGTATATTTAACTATATGCTCTGATGTTTTTGGAGTTAATAAGCTGAAACAATTTTGACAGCATATGCACTATACAGGCTCAGCTGTCAAGGGTGACCACAGCCCTCAAAAGACAAGAAAAAAGAACAAGTGAGCCCCTCTTTCAGGTATATCTGCTTCTTTTCCTTCTTCCAGCTGAAACTAGAGGCCTGGTTTCCAAACACATTTGAAAGCATGGAGTGCTTTAGGAGAGGCCACAAAATACTTCCAATGCTTCAAATCTGCTCCATCATGTCTAGCAAACATGAGCAAGATACAGCAACTGTTAAAAGAGAATAAGGTGTCTACTGCTTACTCTGTACTAGGAGCTCATTAACCACTGGTTGTTTCACAGGCTGAGTTTGATCTCTTAACTTTAGCATGCAGAATTTAAATGGATGTGATTACAGAAGACATGGGAGATACCCATGATTGATGCTCTGCTTCAGACTTCTGATTGGAAGAGTGCAGGTTTTTTATGAGAGGATTTTCCAGCTAAAAAGAATAACTTTATGCTCAAACAAGGAATGAGAAGTTTAAACCTTCTGGTTTGCTCTTTTTTTTTTTTTTTTTTGGAAATGAAGCTTAGCTGAGAAAACACACCTACAGCCTAAACAAATTAATTCAATAAACTCACTTTTCTTTCTAGTAATGTAAATTATCTGTCCTTCCTGTGTAGCTGAGACAAAGCCATATACTTAGAGCTTCTAGATTACACATAAAATATCTTTGAGAGCACAGAGGACAGTATCCAGATTTCTCATTTGCTTTTTATTCAAATTGCCCACTAGACCACAGTGGAATGTACCCAGCAGCAGCCACACTGCTGCAGAGACAGATCCTTCTCAGCTCCCTTTGGATGACAGCAGCTCTGATTTGGGAGAGCCCCTGCTGACACGACCAGGAAGTGCTGAACCATGTAGGCACTTCTATTACACACAGCATAGGTATTTTTCTGAGGGAGTTTGCAACAGCCCAAGTCCAGATATTCTCCATCATTCTCAGGCTACTGGATCAGCAGTGCTCTTACAGGGAGAAGCACTGGGAAAAGATTGAATAAAGTTATTGCAGAGAGCTAGCCAGAAAGACTGTGACCTCCTGCTACAAAGATCAAATCTGAGGCAGTACATCCATTCTCCTCTTGACACCAGTCATATATTTTCAGGAGGTGTGCTGTATCCTGAGAGACAGCAAAGAGGGACAAGCTGGAAAGCATCCACCAATACCTTCCACCTGTGAGATTTTCACACTTGGCAGCTCCTGTTATTCCTTCACAACCACCTCTTCTCAATGCAGTTGCAAAGCCCTCTGAACCATAACCTGAAGGACAGCCAGCTTGTTGAAGGAAAGTCCCTCTGTGCAAGCAATTAACTATATCTTACATAAAAGGTAGTTTTAATGTGGTTCCATCTGACTTTTTTGGGTTATTGTTCAGATAAGCATTAAGATCTAACAAATTGTCATCATTTGCATTAATTGGCATTTATATTACAGTTTAATGCAGATGGCAAGTGCCTGCAGGCTGGTTTCCTTATCTGCATTTGCCATTCCACTATGGCTTTGTAAATCATCGCCTTCTAACTGTTGGAGAAACAAAGAATTGAAGAAGCATCTTCTAAAGATGGTGTACTTTCCTGAAATAGTTGATTTTTACAAGGACAAAATAAATATATTTTTTTAAAGAATCCTACACAATTTCACCAATGAAGAGTCAGAGAGAGGATACCGTACTCAGCAAAAGCAAAATCTGTAAAGTGAATAAGCTGTAGGTACCGGTGCAGGTTCTGTTGACAATTTTCCACACAGAACAAACTCCATTTCCCCAGCTAGCACAAACTAGGAGCAGCAGCATTCCCCAAGTGAGCAGCATAAGGCAAACTGGGTAACCCGGGTGAGCCTGAAGTCTGAATTCTCCAGACCCCATGGGAAATTGTGGGTTTGCTGAAAGAACAAAATGTGAAATTCAGAAGCCTGGAGTAGGCAGAAAGGCAGAGGAGATGATCAAAATACCAACTCCTCGTGTCTTGTCACAGGGGCAGTCTGGGCAGTCCTGTGCTGCATCTGCAGCTGAAGAGCAGCAACTGCCACACATTCCCAGTACATGGATCCCCAGCTTTTCACCCCTTTATCTGCTTCAAATATGTGATGATACTAAATATTTTCAGCCAAATGAAAGTTTGCCTTTAATAGCAGAACAGATGTTACATGCTCATCAATTTAAATTACTAGATACCTAAGCAAGAAATATAGTCATCCACAGTATCTAAAAGCAGATGAGTTATTTACCATATTGCTAGTTGAAACATATTACTGTCCTCCCCATCTCTTTATTACCTGTGCAAAAGTTCCTGATAAATTAGTTGTGGTATGATGGCAGAACATAAATATTTCAGCTAGGAATTCTTACACTGGATAAACCTGTCTGTAAATTCCCCCATGTATGGGAGCTGCTCCCTAAAAAATTTTGTTAAATCTCAGCACATATATGGTACAGGTCATATAGCTATAGATGTAAATATTCCAAAGAACCAGAATATTGCTGATTACCACCAAATGCTCCTAATGCTCTTAATCCTCTTTGCTACTTACAAGGATGCTACCTCTGTGATCCTCACCTTCCTCAGTGATTTATTATCCTGAAATCTTCTGTCAGGTATGATTCAAAGTCTGCAATGCTCCAAAGCCTGGTTTGGTAATAAATTTATCACATTTTTGGAATGGTAAGTTATACAGCAAAAAATCGTATCCTTCAGAATTGGTTTGGAGGGCATTTTTGTTAGAATTTAAAAAAAAAAAAAAAAAACAAAAAACTAAAGACTTCTTTTAACAAGACTGAGACAGTATTTTGATTCCCCATTTTTATTTCTAAGCTCACTCTCACCTATTTTGGAATAACTGTTATTAAAAGAGTGCCTGGCACCGCTCACTGAGCTCAGAGCCTCATTTATTGCTATTAACCCAGCAAAGGTGTATTGAAAAGTGTGGCATTCATCAAATGCAATTTGCCCATCTTAGTTCTTCATTCTTTCCCTACAAATGCTCTGAGTAACTTTGATTTTTCCTACAATTTTCTCTGAATCACTAATTATTACATTTGATTTCCATTAATATGAGCAGCTAATATTATTTGAAACAGTCTGTCAGTAGGGCAGACCATCTTATTTTACAGATCTCATATTTGTATGTTTTCCAAGTATAGATGTACGTAATTGTAGCTAATTAGTGTGTAGTGCCAGGTACCAGAGTTACAGCTCTATAATATGTGCATATATGTGTGCATATATATTATATATATTTGCACTTTGCTGTGAGGACCCAGTTCTTTTCAAAGCATTTAAAGTCCTGCCTTGGACCTTTGGTGCTTTCCTAGATAAAGCCTAATTCTGTGTGTTTTTTCTCCAGACATGCTTTCTAGATGCTAAGGCAATGGGAATAATGTCAAATTGGGATGTTGAGAAACTGATAGCAAGCCCACTTCCTCTGAAATAAATTTTAATCTGAGCCTCCTGCAAGAAGGTTTTCTCTGTTCCCACTGCCTCAGATCCCACTGCACTAACACTGCATTCAAAGCTCTCTTTTCCCACTGTAGGAAACATCAATCAGGAAGTGGAATAGTGCACAAATAAGCAACTTCCATTACTTATTCTAGTACCAAGTCAAGATTTAGATGACATTAACAATGACAAATTTCTCTAAATTTTTGTGCTCTTGTGAGAATAGAGGGATCCAAATGTCCTTGGAAACACCAGCTTCACAAGAATGGGCTCTCTGTAGATCAGTGCAACTTACCATCCTTCTGAGCTGATGGAAAATTATGAGTGTATTTCAATCAAGCAAGTTTTTCATTAAAACTATCAGAACAAAACCACAAAGGTTTCAAAATGGAAATGCTTCCTTAAAGTAATGAAGACATGAAGTTTAGCTGCCTGGTGATTCCAGGTGTAGCATAGCATAATGACTTCTGTGAGGACCAGGCACAGCATCTGCACAAGTTAGAGGCAGTGACACATGGGATGAGCTGGCCAAGAATCCCACCAGCAGGTAGGACTACAGAAGGGATGCAGCTGAAAAATAGCTCAGTGTTTCTCAGGATAATAATTCCTAAACTGACCAATTCAGAGTTTGAGGATGAAAAGTTTGGTTATTATATTTCCCTTACTTAATACTTATACAAATTATTTTATTTGTTGTCCTTGAGCAGATGGGATATACCATAAAGATTTTCAAATTAAAATAAGTTCTCCATTATGGACTGCGTAAGAAGGGTGGAGTGTAAAAAATTATACGTTAAAAAAAAAAACAAAACAAAACAACAACCTTACTAGAAGTGTAAAACATAGTAAGAAAGTGTGTCATTAGAGAAAAAAACTATTGCAATTTAACTGGTAATTTTTTTCTTGAATTCTTCTTTTTAGGAAAGAAAGACACTATCATTGACTAGATTCAGGTTAATAAAATAATTGTTTGCTCATTCTTTACGGAAGAGGTTTGATTGATGTTCAGAGAAGCACAATTCATCATCTGAATTTTCTGCTCAGGATTATATTGCCAATAGGTCCCTCTAGCAGGAGGCATAGTTTTTGTTTGTTTTCCTCCAAGCTGTTTAAAATTATAAACATATGGTGAAAACATATAACTATATTATGTCAACCCAAAGTGGAATGTGAGTTTGTAACAGAATCTTCTCTAAAACAATTTAAACAATCTCTGTGACTTCAGTCTGACTTAATCAGCTTTTGGACTTGCTTTTCCCTTTTATAAATGAGATCCAGTGGATAAAGAGGTAATATATGCCAAGTTCCCCATACAGACACTGACATGCTGCCAAATGCTGCCCAAAGCAAAGTAAGCTGCCTTCCACGGAAGTTCACCCACACTAAAGGGAATTATGTTTTTCTACTCTCCCTGAAACTGCCATACGAGCCTTCTGTTTAATTTGAGAAGACAGGAATAACTTTGTAGCATAACCCATGTAATAAAGGAAACAACTTCTGTTGGGAGTCCTTCATTTTGTAGATGTAGTTTACAGAATAAAGACAGCTGATTTCCTTAAAAAAAAAAAAAAAAAAAAGGCAAGCTAAATCTGCCTGATGTAGTGGCTCAGCAGAGGGGAGCACAGACTCTACTGAATTATAAGCATCATGGTTTTACCAAGCCCCTGTCTAGATTTGGGAAGTAAAGCAGTGGTTAGCTCTGGCAGAGCTGCATTATCTACTAATGGATCTGCTGTGCTCCATCAGAGCTGGAGCCTCAGCACCATTCACGGCCACCAGCACCTCTGAAGAACAGTGACTTCTATATAAGTCTTACCTTTTTCCCCCAGGATGGTAAATATTAGGCTTTTTATTTTAGATTAATAACAGGCCATTTGGGCCCTGGGGGAAAAAAAACCCCAACCTTAGCAGAAAAAATAAACAGAACTTGAATGCAGAAACCAACTGGGAGGGGACAAATGCTGTCATTGCCATGTTGATCAGCACTGACAGTGGCCAATAGCAAGACAGCCACAGAATGTCACAGACATGGGACCAGGGCCAGCTGCAGCTCACAGACCTTGCTGAGGTCTCTGGCTGCAAGGAACTGGGAGATGAGGGTGGAACATTGTGGCTTATTGTGAGCTGAAAGCTCTGTTTAAGCAGCTTCTGCCATGTACCCACACTTGATACAGACAGCTTCCTCCAAGGTGGTCCTAAGTTCAGTCTCTGCTCCAGCTGCTCCTGAAGTACTGCTCTGGACCCTGGAACATGGAGGAGAGAGGACAAGGGTCAGTCACCACAGTGTGTGATGGGGGAGCGTGCAAAGTGTTTGTCCAAAAGGAGAAAAAGCACAGGAACCCCCTGTTCTCTGTCCTCCAGTCAATCTACAAACAGGGGTGGAAAGAAAAGGAAATTTTCTAAGATTTGGCTCTTCTTATAAACATTTTGCAAAACAAATTGCAGAGATACTTTTGCTGTCTTTGCAAGTGAATAGCAAGGTCTTTGCAATTTTGCTGGGGGTTTTTCCATTATTCTTTTCTTCAGTCATACCTGCACACAAAAGAATTAGTGGAAATGATGCTGATCTAGCAGCAGGAAAGTTGCTGCTTTACCTGTGTGTGCTGTGTCTCCACTCAGGGAGGGATGCTGATAACTGAGCTGCCTGACTCTTGGCCTCCCCATCCTACAGCACCATGGAGACCAGGTGCATGGAGGTTACTGAACAGTAGGAAAGATATTTTTGTCATCTAACTTGAAGCATTTTGTCACCTTCCTCTTCACACAGAAATAGCAGCAGGTAGAAGAGCATTTGTCAAAATGAGGGTAAAACTTGTTAAGGACTTGAGTGCCTTTTTTATGGCAAATTTGATACCCTGTGACAGATATAAAACACTACAGATTAGCATTTTAAATCTAGGAGTCACTTTCCACACAATTGAAAACTTAGCTACACCACACATTGTCTTGCAAACTCTCAGGCATTCTGTAGCAGCTTGATTTGTTCAAAATGTGATGGAGAAGGGCCACATTTTGCAGAAGGGCCCTACTGTTATGGTTTGTTAACCTGTAAATAAGTTTCAAGCTCTGAAAGAAAATCTTCAAGATACACCCCCTATTAATTTGACAAGAATTTTTGCATCATTTTCTCGGATGATAGTCTGCCCAGTTTAATTTATTGTACAGAATTTAACCTAGTGTCGAGAGTTATTTTTGATAATTTTATTGCCATATTCTTCAAAGATGGTTTGGAATATACCAAAGATTACTGGAACAACAGTTTTTGTGTTTTAGTGCACACATGTGAGACAGTATTCTTCAAACCCAGTTTCCTAAAATTATGGTTCTGTTTTTTATGTACCTTTGCTTTACAGGATTTCACAACCCCTATAATGAATGGGTTTGCAATGACATGGAAAAGTCAAGCCAGTTTTATTTCATTTTCTTAATAGCTACTTTTGAATCTAACCTTTGGTATAAGCTGTAGACATGCTGTCTCCCAGAAAATAGATATTTTCAAAGATGTTTAGGGTTAGCCTAACTCTACACCACTGTTTAGTGAAAACATTAAGGGCATATTGATTTCCATAATTATGGATAAACTGATACCAAGCACCTGTGAGAATCTCATCTTCATCGCTTATTAGGTTGTAACTCTGACTTTAACTCCATTATTGAAATGGAAGATAAAGCTTCTCCCAGAAATTTCAAGGTTGGACATGCACAACTCTATTTCAAGCCAACAGATTAAGTGGCTGAATCAGAGACATAGAGAGCAGCACAAGTGGCAGCATGTGTAGTGCCTGAGGATGGGGTGAGTACCTAACACTGTGTAAGGGTCTGTTGGGGAACTCAGAGCACCAGGAGCCACAGGAAGGGCAGGGGCTTGGGGATCATCAGGCACCCTTTGGTTTGGGGAACAAAGCCACCCCTGTTCTGCTGCTGCTCTACTGAGTGCCAGGCTGCACTGCCTTTCTAGACTAAAGCTTTTAAAGTCTAGTTTGTGAAGGCTGTTTTGATGGTGCCCAGCCCATCATTATTTCCACGATTTACATGGCTGCCAGTGACAGGGGCAGTGTGCTATGAGAAGCTCTGTTCCATGGATGGGACCTTGTCAGTGACAGCAATAGTTTCCTCCTGATGATTGTTTCATTTAACCAGATTTCCACCACCATTTACACCCTAAATTAACACTTGTGTCCCAAGATCCTTCACTACACCACACCATAGCTCATATTGGCGAGGGCATTTTATTAGTGCAGCTGAAAACAGTCTTCAAATATGGAAAATTGCACCTGATCAATTTTATCATTTTGTCATTTGGTACCAAACTTTCACACAGTAGAATAAATCCCAAGCAAAAAACCCAAAAAAATCAACATGAAATAAGATGCTCAAGGTGTCCTTGCTGATTGCAGGGGGTTGCAACTTGATCACCCCTTAAGGTCCCTTCCAATCCAAGCTATTCTGTGATTCTATAATATGCTAATTGAAATAATAGACATTATCAACTTCCTCTAGGTTCATACCAAGTTTTCCTATCAGAACATAAAGATTACAAGACACCAACACACAGTTTAGTTGCATTAAATTAAATGATTCAACACATTAAGGTAGAAATGTTCTGGCTTTGATATTGTTTGGTTTGGGTTTATATTTTGGCTGGAATTAAATGAAGTTTACTTAATGTTTCTAACATAACCACTTTAAGCAAATGCTTTGTAAAAACATCCTTGATGACACAAATTAAGGAGTATCCCATAAAAGTCACAAGTCATGTTGCAAAGCCACACAGAAATTTATCTGAATGCATGTCTTTTATCTGAAAGAGAAGAATTACCGGATTCTACATTCACAGTGAAGGAGAAAACCAAAAGCATAGGTTAACCAAGTTAAATTGGAAGAAAAACCAGCTTTCAAAACACAAAAAAGCTCAATTACTTCCTATTTTTTTTCTCCCTCAGTGCTGTTACACTTTCTCTTCTCATCTATCCTGCGTGTTTTCTTGTTTGTAACATTTTTAAGCCAGTATCTGGCACACCTATAGATGGAAAATACTTAAGTTGAGAAGTGAAAAATCCATTCCTGATACATCTGAAGCTAGCAGCAGAAGTAGATATAATTCCCAGAGAAGACAAATGGTGTACAGCCCTGGGCTTGTTTTGGTGCTTTGGGCTCTACCCCTCACCATTTCCAGCAGCACACTCAGCCCAGCAGGACCTGTCTCTTTCCATAGCCCAGTGCTGACTTCTGCATGCAGACAGCAGTGTCAGATTTGCTGACAGAAATCTTCCTCCAACCTCTGTGTTGGCCAATGTAACACGAGGTTTCCAAAATAAATAAGCTCTTCTACTATGATTTTATGTGTATTTTTCACACATCAAAATATCATTGCCCTCTTGACCTCTGTGTCACATCACAAATGCAAGTTTTGCCCTTTAAGCAACCTTTTACTGTTTTTCTTCTCCTCCCTTTCTGTATTCCCTTGTCAGTTTAGCAGGGACTTGATTTACTTTCTTTTTCCCATTCAATATTTGTCTTTCTTCCCACTTCACAAGTGTCACAGCATCTACAGTTCATTGTATTTGATCAAGTTAGATCACATATACATAGTGAAGTCCCTGAAACACACAGACACTGCAAGATGAATTAAGGAGGTCACAGAAGCTCTTAAAATCATATTTTATGAGACCAGCAGAAAAGCCAGTGGTAATAAAAGGCAGTGAAACCACAGATTCTGCAGAAAGTGACTGCTATGAGGCAGCAGGCTGACCACTGCTTATTGCCTGCCAGCTAAACAAAATGGGATGCAATTTATTATTTGCTGGCTTTTCTGCCAGTCTGGTAAGATGCAATCCACATTTCAAGTGGTGAGGCTGTGATCTCCTTCAACTATAACATTTCCATTGCAATCACTGAACCTGTTCCTCTGCCTCACTCCAAACACTCATGTGCTAATGGGAAAATGTTGAGGGCCAATTCCCATATGAGTATCTAGAAACTCAGTACTGATGTTGAGAATAGCACTGTTTTCAGCAAATTACCAGATTCTTTCCCTATCCCAGGAAAAAATTGAGGAGTTTTATCCCATCTCTGACTTGTTCTACTTAATGCAAGAAAGTAAAACCTTTTTTTCCTTTTCTGAGTTAAGAGAACAGGGAACCAGGAAGTGCCTCAGCTTACAAGTGTGTCAAAATCAAACCTACATTTCTGGCTGAAAGTGTTGCCCTGGGGGCGGAGGTTGGGTCCCACAGTGACTGCAGCACCTGCTGTGTCTGGAGTATGTGAAGAGTAAATGTGAACGTTTCCTGAGATCTAGTTCAAGCTCCAGAATCACAAAGTAAACACAAGTCACTGCACTTTGTGCACTAAAGATGGATAGGTAGGGTTTATACAGATGTTAAAGCAGATTGTTAAGAGGAATTTGTCTGTGATACAATTATTGTGCAGCAGCTGGAAAGAGAGGTCATGTCCATTTATGTGCACATGGATTTGTGCTTGTGTTTGCATAGTGGGGCAAGTGCAGAAAGATGGACTTGCCTCTCCTCAGCTTTTGGAAGTCCAAAAGCTTTGGACTTTTTGGAAGTCCAAAAGCCACGAGTCCTCAAAGTACCAGGGGACCTCAGAGGACACAGGACCTCTGGGGCTGGAGAGTCTTGCTTCCCTGTCTCTACACCACCACAGCTTTTCTGCAGGACATGGACTGGGGCAAGCAGACATACTTACCTTACTGTTGAATTAGCAGTAAAACAGTCATCACAACCAAAAAATGACAGGGTTTGAGCCCAAAAGACCAACACTTCTTTGTGCAAAAATGAATACTCAGTAACAACAAATACTGCACTCACCCTTAATGGGAAGTTTACCCTATATTCAAACTGTAGGCCAAAATTCCATACACTCAGAAATAGTCAATAAAATGTAAAATATAACTGTTCTCCCAAGACACAAATCAGTAACAAAATGACCCAAGATGGAAATGACAGCTACTAATGGAGAATGCAATCCTTCTCACAAAATTCAACACAAAGAGGAAATTTAGCTCTTAGGAATAGGTGATATTTATCATTTGATTGCAGTTCCCCAGCTGATCAGCTCCCAGCTGTACACCAACTAAACACCAGGGAATTAACTCAGCTTTGATATGGAGTAATCAGTCTATTTGGTCTTTGAGCTGCCTCTCACATGCCTCTCCCATAATCACAATTCCTTAGAAACACATGGTATTATTTCACTATTGCACCAACAAGCTCTAAAAATGAAAGCTAAGCCAAAAACTGGATGGACTGTGAAAAAAAACTCTCATGAATAAGAAACAATACTTTATTTGGTAATGAGCTGGCTAAGAACTGTTCATTAGCACCAGATTAGTGACCACTAGGATCTCTAGCATTACTGGCCACAGATATACTAGTTAATGATATCTTAATGTGCTGCTCACAACATAAAGAAATTTCTTAGGCTGAACTGCCATATAGTGAAATAGTCAACATTGCTATGGACTACTTGTATGATGAAGAATTAGCATAGTCATGGGAAAACTTCCTAGTTTCCTGGTGCTCCTCTGCTTGCACTGAGATACTGGCTGGTGTTACAGAAGGTCAAATGCTTCAGCCAGAGTTCTATTTGACATACATTTTCTACTGTGATTATGTAATATATTCACAATGTTTTAGAGGGATTGCAAACACAGAGCTTCACTTCTCCACCATTTGCACCTGACACCAACTTGTACAGAATGAAAATATCAGCTACATGTCAGCAGCCAGTGCAGGTTTACAAAACTTCAGGCCACTGTTGTAGGCTGACTCTGGCTGTACATTTGTATACACAGAGACCCCAACCAGGCACCTTGTGGCTCCATCCTCTGACACCACAACAGACATTTCAATTTTGCTCTGATACAGCATAGTAAACCTGTGGCCATCTTGATCATAGACTCCAATGCTAGTGAAAAAGAAAACAAAAGAGTCACAGAGGCCAAAGGAAAACAATCCCATTTGGATGTCTTCCATGTGTAAGTACCAACTGTTGCAGCAGGGAGGTATTAGGATTTTCTGCAGAAGAAGAGCTGCTAAAATGTGTCTTACTTCCCATTCTTGGTTTGTACCTGTAAATACATGATTGGGTCTTATTTGTTTGTTTGCTTTTCTTATATGGGCTCCTATTCTGTCATGCACTGACAGTCTTGCTTTAAAAGTTAATTAAATGTTTGATATATATAACAGCTTCCTTCCATTAGTATTCATTTGTAAAAGCCTGAGTCAACTCACCCATTAAGTTCAGATATGTATAATTTGTTCTTAATGTATGCTCATTATTCGCTAGGAAAATATGAAAGAGGTTTCTACATAAGCCTTTTATTCAATACAATTTCATGCATAGGCAAATAGGCAGTACAAATAGCACCAGTTCTGTTTTTGAATCTTTGCATCATGAGGGTTAGGGTTACAGGCACATGCATTGATACAATGCAATCTGAAAACTTGTACATCAGCAGATCACTCGAAAGCAAACATTAACTTGTGAGTTGTCAAATGTGTCTCAAGTGCTCCTGAGGCAAGATGGCTAATGTCTTTATACTTCTTATTTCCAATCCAATAATATCTTGTTGAACAATTATAAATACTTTATTTAATATGTTAATTAATATTTTGCCTATAAAATTACAGGCAGTTATTTAAAGATTAAAATAATTTAGTAATTATAGTAATTTAACAATTTAAAGGATATATAATTGCTATTTTGAGAACCAGACAGAAACATTATTCCAGGGGAGAAAAGTATTTCTTCTCACCTATCTGATGTTCTATCTGAATTCAATAATTCCCTAGCAGGGAACATTGGCTAACAGTCCTTTGCCAAGAATAAATCAATGAATCCCCTTAATTAACTAGTAATGCCTATGGTAAGTTAAGGCTTCTACATCTGCATATTTTAGACTGTGACAGCCAAAGATTAATGTTCTTGTCCTTACCAGCAGCCTCATTCAGAAAAAGAGCAAGGTGCATGCTAAACTGAATTCCTTCATCTCCTCATTCACTTCACTACCCCTAGGCACTCAAGGCCTGCCATAATTTTTCAGACCAAAATTGCAGAGTTCATGAGACTTCTGCTTTTATAGAACAAACATCAACCACATAATATAAATGATCGACCCAGAAGCAGTACTCTTCTTATAGGAATCCCAAGTTTCCATCCTTGCCAAGCAAGTTCAGGACAATCAATGCACAAAGCTTGGTGTGATTTTAGTTATTAATTTGGACTGCAAAGATAAAAGAATGCAGAGTGCATTAGTCAGCCTTTTTTTATTTTTTCAAAAGAGAAGGGATTTTGTTTTTTAATTTTTGGATGAGAACTATTTTATGGTCTGAATGTACCAACCCTTCCCTTTGAACCTGTCTGAAGTGTTAATTTAAAAATAATCACTTTGGTAGGTGCAGAAGTAACAGGTCTCAAACTGACAGTTAAAAGGATCATTAAAACCCCTTAGAAATTAGGTAGATAGCTACAAATACTTCTTGGAATTTCTTTTTATCTATGTTTCCAGTAAGTTCAGTGGTCATAGAGGTACCAGAATTACAGTCTTGAATTTTAAACCCCTCCTTGTCTGTAAGACAAGAGTGACTGAAATAGCCCTATCCAGCTGAATTTCCCAACCAACCTGAATAAAACCCAGACAACTTTTCTAAGAGTTGATTCCAAACTTTCGTGAATCCTTTACTCACATTTTTGAGTTTTTTAACTCCTAAATGTATAAAAGTTCTCTAGGTAGGAAAAATTAATTCAGAATAAAAGGACATCTTTAAATTTAAGCAATAAGGAGATACCACATACACTAATGTCTTCTTAAAGGGTGATGCTCCTGGGTTTTATTTAGAGTACGGTCTAGAAGAGTGCCCACATGATGAATTAATGCCCAGCAGATCTCCCAAAAATACTTCAGGCTGAGGTGGCTAAACTGGGATATACTCATGTGTTGACAAGGTTACTGGCAGATCATGGCCTGTTTCAAGCTACACCTAGCACAGCACATAGGGTGGGATGTGGAAGGGTGCTTGTGAGAGAAACCAAAGCTGGCTGGAGGGGAGCAGGATGTTGCATGGTCTCTCCTCTCTGCACTGTAAACATCTCCCTTCCTACTGCAGGAGCTTTTTCCCAGCTGCTTTGTTTGTTCTGTGATTACATGTGTGAGCAGCCAGAATTTATGAGTTCACACAGGTCAAGTGAAAGGCTAAAATTTTTTATTCCAAGAAAATGACAGGAGAGAGAGTCAAGTGAAAGTTCAAGTCAAAGGCTGTGAGAAGTTAAATACAGATGAGTCAAAAGCTCACATGTGGACATATCCCAACAACAAAATGCTTCTATACTTCCTCACTAAATTTTTCAGTTTTCTGACTGAAACATTTTAGACCCATTAACGTGATTCCTCTAGTAGTGCAGACAGGCTTTTTATGCAGGGATGCCTCTGGAGATAGGCTTGCTGGAGGAATATTCCTCTCTATCAGGAGAACTGTCAGAGGAAATTACTCTAATACATGTGCACAGAGCTCCTCCAGAAGAGGAAGGCTGCTCCCTTATGGGGAGATGAATGGAACCTCAAGGATGTTGTAGACTTTGGTTATTCCCTTTTATTTCTTGCTTGAAGCACTTTTAGATCATGTTAGGAGATTTTAAGCACTAGAAGTAAATGAGAGCTTCCATTTACTTTTCTGGTAATTTAATGTTTGGCAAACTGGAAAATATACAGATTAATAGATCTGCCAGGCTCAGAAACATCTGGTTTAGCAAATTAATGAGTCTGCATGGAAAAGAGGAAAAACTACCATGCCATGATAAGCTTTCCTTCCTTAACAGGTTACATACACATTAGCTGAGATTCCTGTCCTTCCTCTCCATTGGGGATTTAGAAGTTCAGCAATGCAAGTAAGAGGATTTTTATTGACATCAGTGATTTCTGTGGTCTTTGAATAGATGCTAAGGATTGTACCCTGCTCTAGTGAACTGCTTTGGGAACTTCTCATTAATTTAAATTAAAGTCCCCTCTTTCTACAGCTAAAAAAGGGGTTAAAACATATGTGGGAAGAATAAATTCTCTGAGACAAGCTGTGGTGCATACCTCTGGATGAATAAATTGTCCTGATGCTGCCCCAAGAAGATCAAAATAGCTTTAGAAAATTCTTTTTCTTTTGAAGTTAAAACAGTAAGAGTCCACCAATGCCTTTCATATTTCCAGTTTGCAACACACACCTGGAAAAGGGGAGAGCAAGATCCAGAAAGGCTGTAATTGTTTTCCTGCTGAAGTTTCACAGGTAGACCCATAGGGGCTAGTAGAGAGGAAACTGGGAGGACTCTGGAAAATATCATAAGTATTGTGAAGACCTGCAGACCTGTTGTGTCCTGTGAGGTTAAGACCTCCAGTGCTCTGGGCACCAACTTTGTCAGGTTGTCTTCTCAAATGAATGAAACAGCTGATAGTTGCTAAGTGGTTATTTACTGCAGAAGCACATCAGCCTCACAGGCACAGTCACAGACATCAAAGTCCATGCTAAGTTTTGGTATAGAGTCCCAAATAGAAGCAGAAGCTGCTCCTGTCAGGGTCCCAGGTACCTGATGCTGCTGCAGCAGCTCCTGTCTTCTTCTTGGGTGTTGATAATGACAGCGAGAGAGCAAAGCAAAGCAAAGCAAAGCAAAAGCAAATGGCAGTGGCAAAAAGCATTGGCAAAAAGCAAAAGCACCAGCTCTCCCCAATGCATGCTCTTATATAGAATCTTCCCAACAAGCTAAGACACAAACTTGGACCAGCACTCCTTAACCTATTAGAATTCTAGTTTCTTAGCCAGGTTACATATAAACTATGCACACAACCTATCTTGTTCTATCTGAAGAATGTGAGCAATACTCTATGGCTCTATTATGTCTAAGCACTGTCCAAAACTATGTTCCTGGAGCCTCCACTGAAAACACTAGTATGTTTTTCAACCTTCACTAGAACTTGCACTGCTACTCTGGAATTTGAAACCTTTCACTTACTACAAGCACTGGAGCTCATACTAAAACTTACTTACTGACTCACTTACTTATCCTAAAACTTAAACTTACACCTCTACCTTGTGTGTGAGTGGCTTAATATACTTCAATCCAAAGACTTTAAATCAATCCCTGCACTCTGATTTCTCTCTGAAAAATTCAGAGACCCCTGACTCACTGACTCCAACAGTGTCCTTTGCAAAAATGCACTTTTCTCATGCTGGTGGGATGCTCGTTTCCATCCCACCTCTGGGTCAGTAGCTCCTCAGTGTCCCCTTTTCAGGGCAGCTGCCTCAGTCTGTGCCCAGCTCTGCCAGGCACGCAGAGCAGCAGCTGCTGGTTCACTGAGGCAGGAGCTCCAAGAGGTGCCCAGCCCAGGTGTGTGTTCCCAGCACAGCCCTGCTGATCAGGTGTGTCTGCTGTTACTTAATCCACTGCTACAGAGTTAGGAACCAAGAGAATGAGGGCAAAAAGTCTGAGGCTGGATCACACCCAGGACCTTCCCCTTCCAAGCCCCAGTGTGACTGCTGCAGGCATCCTTGAGAAGGCTGGGTCTGTCACTGCAGAGAAGGAGGAAGAGGAGTGTTACACAGGCCTCAGACTGGCACAGGGGGACAATTTGCAACCTGATGTCATCCTCTAAAACACTTAATAAGATGCTCTTTTGCATGATACAAATGGGCATCACAAACAGTACATCTTTCCAACTATTCTTAGGAATTGTTGGCATGTTGAAATATTTATTATAAACTAATATGACATTTCAGTGAGATAAACACAGCATTTATCTCATCTAACAGACAAGAAGACAGTTACTCAAGCACCTCCCAGAGCCATTAAACGTTCAGGGTCTGGAAGGGGATCTCTTCTCCTGCTCTTCAGCTTGCAGGTGGTGCAGAGTCAGCAGTTTGCCTCTTTGGGAGCAGGAGCAGGAGCAGGTCTAGTCTGCTCACATCCCACCACTCCCAGTTACATTTCCAAACTACCAGAAATACTGGGAAAAATTACTCTGCTTATCACCAGTGACTGAAAATTACTTTTAGAAACAGAGAATTTCATTAGTGACCTCATAGAAAAAAAGAAAAATGAGATAGATACAATGGGTGAGTTAAGCCTGCACTGTGCAGAGATAGCCTAAGGCAGTGTCTGCACTTTATCAGCTTCCACTGACTCAGTATGTTTATTTTTTTTTATCTGCTTGTTTTATAGTAGCTAAGGTATTTGTTTATAACAGCAAAATTTTTATATCAAAATTGTTAATTTCCATACATAGGATCTGAGCTTTAAATTACATAAACACAAAGAAGGGAGAAAGCATTCTGAGAAAGCCAAACACAAGGGATACATGGAGGTCAACAGATAGCAACTGTAAAATGATTAACCATGTCCAAGGTGCCCAGGAAAGCAAAGTAAGGCCTCCCTGCCCACACAGACAAGTGACAACAGGGGCAAGGTAGAGGCATGATATCCACATTTTATGATCCAAATGGAAATCAAGCCAGACTGCATTTTAGAGATATAAAGTGAGATGCAACAACATAATTTAAAACCCAAGAAAAATAAACTTTATTGGGTCACATAAATATCAATGCAGATTGATTGCAGGGGAACTAGAATATTAACAAGCCAAGCAAATTCAGTGTCTGCTCTAAACAGACACAACTGCAGGTCAGCATGCAAATTCCTTCTATTATTTATACACCCCCAGACAGTCATAGGATATTGCATACTGCACAGAATATTAGCAAAGTCATAGTCATGCAGAAAAAATGAAGAAAAAAATACCCTCTAGATTTTAACTCTGGTTGAAACATTCAAAGTAGACCTGAGAAGTGACAACAGAGCATTGTGAGTTCAACACAATGTGACCACACATGCTCCAGCTCCCCATCCAAGTTAGTTTGTGCTCAGATTCTTTACACCAGCTAATTATCCCATTAGGAACCACAGGGGAGTGAAGGATGGAATGATGACTCCAAGACTTGGACTATGCAGTGGGGAATGGGTAACTGAAAAACAGCAATCAAAACCTCCAAAACATTGACAGAACTACAAGGCCTTTGTCAGGACTTTTTCTTCATCTATTGGTTATTTCTGGTACTGGGCGATTAAAAAAAAAAAAAAAAGTATGAAGGAAAAAAAAAAAAGTAGCAACATTCCTAGAAAGCTTAGAAGAGCTTAGAAGAATTAGAACATTAGAAGCACTTAAATGTGAGGCTGTGTATCAGCCTTGGACTGAATCAGTGAATGTATAACTCTCCCATCTGCTTTTTTCGTGTCTCTTACAAAGATAGCTCTGTATATCTTAATAGTCTGAGACTTTACAGTGACTAAAAGTCATTAATAAAGGAAGAATGGCATCGATTTTTTTTTGTGCCTATCAAAGCTACTAGCAGCACTTCCATTCTGGCAGGTGAGAAAATGTCGAAAGATAAATAATTAAATTAATCCATTAATTTATGTATTATGTACAGGAGGTGTCATTATAATGGCTTTCACATTTCCCACCAGGATACAGTCTCTGCAGTTTACATTGCAAGTACACATTTTTTCCTTGCAGTCATAATTTATCTCACAATTTCTGCCTTCTGACTAATGGGTACAGAATCCTTATTCCCTTCCCTGCTGTCACCACTCAGCCTTGGAGGGGCTGGAACTGCTCTGCTGTCCTCACTGCCCAAATAATCCAGCTGTTTACCCAGACCTCATGTTCTTATGGTACACATGGGAAAGGCCCTTACATGAGACTCAAAGTGCTTTAAACCCTGCTCAGTTTGCACAGTGCTGCTGCTGATCAAGCTAGATCATGGTAAGTTTCAAGAAAACCAAAAGCAAATTCCACAGAAGCCTGACAGCAAGAAAAAAACCCCCTCTGATTCCTTTTAAATAATTTAGGAAATAAATCTCAATTTTTTTTTCTTTTCTTCATGGAAACTGTGAGATCTTTTTTCACATTGCTTTACTGCAAGTGACCTAAAAAACTGGACAATGTGTTTATAGTATGATATAACCATCATTCCTTTCAAACACAGTGCTGATGGCACATGCCCAGCAACCCTTCTGGACTAGACATCTCTTGTACTGTTACCTGTGATGCACAGGAAATGGACCCAACTCCCTCATTTGCTATGCTACCAACTCAAAAGAATTACTCAGTGCTGAGAACTTGATGCCGATTAAAATACAATGTGCTGAAAGTCTTATTTCTGTTATTTTTCCAGTAACAAAGAAACTCTGAGAAGGAAACAGTTAAAAAGAAGGCTTCATGAAAACAATACCTTCACCTCAAAAAGACACATTTTTGTTTTATTTAATGAAAGTGGGGCAAAACAAGGGTGCTGGAAGACAAAAGAAGTTTAAAGATAATGCTTCTTCCAATGAAAAAAAACCTAGAGGGAGAAACTAAAAAAAATTATATATATATTTTACACCAACAGAATATTTTCCAGATAAGTTTTCAGAATAAACTTCCAGGTCTAATTAGAAAGGTTCTCCTGCCCTTGACAATAAGAAGGGCAGTCAATAACCTGCAGGTAGAGAGCTCCTGAAGTCACAAGGGCAGCAATAACAGCAACAATATTAGGGTCCCAAAAAGCAGTAGGAAGCCAGCATTGATTGATTTTGGGAGCAATGAGGCTCATTGACTTTACTGCTCGACATAACTAAAAGCAAAAGAAAAATCCTCTTCAAGGAAGATATGTCATGTGTATTCCCTGAATACATTAACAAAAGAGGCCCTTGGAAGCATATTAATATTCTACAAAAGCCAGAGAAAAACTGACATGTTTTGAGGATGGTGCTGAAGTGTCTGAGACATAACCAAGGATGAGTGGCAGCCTCGTGGGACACCTCTCACCATGATCACAACTTCCAGAACTTTCTTTGTCAGGTGGTGTCAGTGCCTCTTTGGTCCTGGGAAAGGAAGGGCAGAAGAAATGGCAGCGTAGCAGTGTCAAAGGGTGAACAGGAGCCATCAGCTTAAAATCTTCTGGATTATCTGTGTCCCATCCAATAAAAAGTAGTTCAAATAAGAACAACATCAGGCCCTGTATTGGCTGTGAAAGAAAGCACTTGAAGATCTGCTCTAGGAGGAAGAGCATAGTGTAGTTCACTGACATTAAAACAACGTACCTGTGAATTACTACCACCTTTCTCCTCTTCACGTGTCAGTCTGCAACTTAATTTCTCCTAGAGGTAATATTATCTGACTGAAAACCAAATAAGCAAGAATATTTCATTGTCTTCCTTACCCCACTTAGATAGCATAGATTGCAATTTTTGCAGAGTAAAGCATTTCTTGGGTATTATATCCTATTGCTCCATTTTCTATGTAAGAATCTTAAAATATTAACAGAATTAACAGATTACTGTGTTCAAGAATCTTGGCAGTTACAGATTTTTGATATTTTCCCTCTTAAAAAAAGAAAGGAAAAAGTAATGAAAATAAATTATATGTCTTGTTCAAAGGCACTCTGGTATACTCTTTAAACAGGAATTGAACAGCCCTTTGAATAACAGAGGGAAATAACAAAATATTTTCTGGTTGTTCTGGTTGCCAAATGAGTACAATTTTGATTAGCTAGTAATTTTAACACATAACCAGTCCAGAGGAAATATTTTGCTCTACCCAAACCACACAGTTTTTGATGTTTATACTTTCTGGTGCATGCCAACATTATTCAGCAGCTATTTTTAAAATATAAATTATTTCTTAACAATATAATTCAAACATTTAAATTAGAAAATGTGTTTAAAAAATACATGGGATTTTCAAATAATTTGCAAAAGTGTACATTTTAAAAACATTTTGCATGACCCAAATTTGAATACCTGGGGGAAAAAAATGTCTAGTTATGTTCACTCTACACAGTCCTGTTCACTGCATTGTCCTTTTCACTTATTTCAGGACTGAATCTGAAAAGACTGAAAATCAAATTAACCAGAATAGGATTGTTTTCTCTATTTAAAAGCTACATTGCAGAATGAAGGGATATAATTAAGGACCATCAATTATCATTATTATTTCTCCAGAAGATAGAAAAAAGAGCCTTGTTTTTTCACTGCATAATGTGATCACAAAGGAGAAAATTCCAAAATAATTTTCTTAAGAATTTTCCAACATTATTTGGTCACCTAAAAAGCTAAAAATCATCTTTGGCAATAATATTGCAAAAAAATCTGGAGCTTTCTCCAGGCCATTTTTATCACCAAAGTGGGTTATTTTTTTACAGAATAAAAGAGTTTTACAAATTTTAGCCTAAGAATTGAGGACCCTGTCATATTGTACATACATCTTACCAAGCCTTAATCTGCTTGACATAGATAACAACATAAAAATTAGTCAACATTATCCAAAGTGTACCAGATACAAACCAAAAGTCTATTTAGAAAAGGTGTGTATGAGTTAGAATTATTCTGTCCTGTTTCAATTATTCTACTTCTGAAGTGGCTGGAAATACCAGTCAAGACATGTGAAATCATGCAGAAGATTAAGACACAGGTTGGAAAATAAAATTTTAAAGCTGGAAAAACTTATCAAGCTTGTCTGTGCCTTACTCTGTAACAGATCAGCACTGGAAATAAACACTGACTGGTCAGTGTAGACAAGACTTCCAAAAGTAACCTGGCATAAAATATTTGAAAATGAAAAAACTTGAAAAATCTTCAGAAAACTTTCTACTACCAGCATGAAAAATATTCTCAATGTCCTTTCAAGACTGAAGGTCATGAGTGGGAAAAAATCCCACAACCTTGGAGGTTCAAGGATCGGAATATCTAAAGCAATCAAGTTAGCATTCAACCATCTAAATTTGCAGTTATTGGATGGAATTGTGCAACATTAATATTTGACAGAAAACACTCACATTATTATTATTATTATTATTATTATTATTATTATTATTCAGCTATAAATTAAAAAGACAGGATACATACAGAAGCGCTGGGTGTGAGGAAAGACAGGAATCCCAAGTTTAAGATAGAATGCATTTTCATCAACAATTACACTGCTGAAATATAAAGGACTAGAGCTCACCCTGCACCCCAAGTGCAAATGTCCATAATTGGATATGAAACTGGAATAGGGTACAAGAAGCCCTCCCCCACTCAAACTTTTCATAGCAGAGACAAAAATGCTCTGAAGTAAAAGAGCAAATACATCACAATACATACCAACTCACTGATGAGTAGGGGGAAACACCTCTTAAACTCATCTAAATCTGGCACTGGCCAGAAGAGAATAGGCTCAAAGATTATTCATTAACAAGTCTCAAACATCTACCATGAACTTAACATGTCTTCTCAAAGGATGCTTCATGTTCCTCATCTTCATCATCTGCATGTGAGGTGTAGAACCAAACTGGACCCATACAGACTCAGGCTCACCAGCTTCCCAAAGAACACATGGTTCATCCCAAACATTTTAGATGAAATGGGTCCGAGGCAGAACTCATTTATAATACCTGACAGATGTGCCCCCTCAGCATTTCTTCCAGGACCCTACACAATTTCTCTTTGGCACAAGGATCCAAGCTAGTATCTGAGCTGGCACTGAGTATGGAGCACAAGAGCAAGCACTTGCTGTGGCTTCTCAGTGTGTGAACTGACTCATCCCCTCCGTGTGCTCTACAGGTCTGAAAAACCCTATGCCCTGCCAACCTTGCTCCAGCCTTTAAACTGTGCATTTCACAGACTGAATTAGATGATTGACCTTCCACCATCCTCAGACCTTTAGTAGGAGTAAACGAAAATCCAAATACTGCCTGTGAGAGTGGCTGAGGTACAAGGAGAGAGAGGTAGTTCCCTCCCAGTTTCTTATGGACCACTTTGGAAATTAAAGCTACTTGGTATGAATAGCTGGTGAGAGATCACCTGTAAATACAACACATTTACACTCTCAACAAGACAATACTAGAGCAACAATAGTGTTAGTTCCTGTGTGAGAGGAATGAGCTCTGTGCCTTCCCCTACCAGAGACAAGGGGATGGGCACGTTTCTGATGTGAATATATGCACAAATGAGCAGCTTCTCAGGTAGTCCTCAGTGTTGTGTTTCCTTTTTTCTACAGTCTGAAGGTGCCATACACAACTCAATGCAAATTACAGAAAAAATGTACCATTAGGAGTCACAGATTTCCAAACCACTTTAGCAAAGAAAACAGTTTTCTAAATTATAGAGATAGGCTGTGATCGGTATTTGCATAAAAACATGAAAATGTCGACTGTGTGATTCAAATACTTCTAGCACTATAGCATAATTACTGCTCCTGCTTAAAAATCACCCATGGAGAAATGGATGAGGCCTTAAAATATAGCACAATACAAAATGCATCTTATGAACTGTACAGCTTCTAAAGTGCTCTTGAAACTCAAGAGGTGGCATGATTTAAGGTATAGTCTCAATTTCTTCTGTATTATAGACTACACCTTCAACCTCAAATAGTAGGATGTCATTAGCCCTCAAACTTTATGAGGTTCATGACTTAGTAGAAGATTTCATACTGTGCATCTGCATTAAAGTTTTCATTCTGTTCAGGAATGCACTTTTGAAACAGATCTGGTCACTGATTGAGCTTAGGTTCACTGATAGTCTCTTAAACCCCTATTGGAAAACAGGATGCACAGAGAGCAGGTAGTCTTAAGCAATACCTGACATTGTGTGTTTGACTTGGCTCTCAAACCCTCATGACCCAATGTTCTCACTTCCTGTGCTTTTTCTCCAGCAGTGGCTGTGTTCTACCAAGAGAATAAATTGCCAGAATATGAGGTGCCTTTGGAAACCAGGAATGGATGCACTTGTGGCATTAGAAACTCAGACAGATTAAATTGGAAGATTATATATTTCTATATTCTTTCTCAATATATGGAAACTGGATCACACATTGCCATTTTCATTAAAATATTAAAAAAATTTTTGCTCCCAAATCCTTATATTCAGCTTTGACTATATTCATAATTTAAATGTTCTCCTCTTGTCTGTGCTGCAAACTGTAGTGCAGAACCCAAAAGCTGGAAGTGAAGATCTCATTTCTTCAAAGATTTAGGAAAACCTATATATATGTACTCCAGGCTAAGATAATGTACAGTTAAAAGAGAGATTAATGAAAATGGTTCCAGCTTTGGCTGTGGTCATAATACATACATCTGGAATGCAATAATTGGGAAATAAAAAATTACAATAGCATAGGCAGTGGATTTTTTCTAACTGTATGTACAGACAGCAAAGATGTTATCAAACACATATATCTGCATTCAGTACCTTTCATTTCTTCAAATAAAGGAAGCAAGGTACTTGTAGGTTGAACAGTGACTGCAGTGTTCTGACTTGATATTAAAACAAAATCACCTACATACATCATTCTGTAAAAAAAAAATAAGTGATAAAAATAGATGACAGTACAGGTACTGCGACTAAGATGGAAAAGCACCAGTCACCAAACAAAATTGAATGTTGCAGAAAAAGATGATACAGAGTGTAGTTTATAAATCCAGGAAGAGATCAACTTCTCAGTACAGGTCAGGCAGTGTAGTTTGACATTAAGAAGCATGGAACTAAATCAGATGAAAATATAAAATTAACATACTCACAGGTGAAAAGAAAAAAAAAAAAAAAAAAGAAATGTTCCCTAGGAAGTTTCTCCCATTTCTCTACTGCTGAGAGAGAAGAAGAGGCTCAAATAATAGCCAGTGATGGCCATGAAGTTTTTTTTCAAGCCAGAAGAGGGAAATGTAAAACAATAGAAATAAAATCATTCTTCTCAAGTGGTCCTTTCTCTGTCCTGTCTAAAACAGAAGAGCAAGCAATGATGGAAAGTCCAGGCAGGAGGAAGGCTCTGGAGAAATGTGTAGAGGAGGATTGGTATAGGAAGGAGGCACTGTGATAAGGAGTTCAAACTCTGGCTCTGGTCCCACTAGCTGCCATCTGTGGCCAGCAAACCCACACCTCTCTTGAGCAAGTCCCTCAGCCCCCTTGGCCACCACCTCAGCCTTCTCTCTGGCCAGGCTCCCCTTTAGCATCCTCATATGTCCCTGCCATCAGTTTCTGTGTGTGGTGCAGGAGGCCAAGGCTGCAAGCCATGTCTGAAGTTGCAGGTGGCTGCCCTGTTACTGATTCACTCTAGTTTGGTGGGATGAGTCAAAGGGAGCCTCCACATCCCCAAATCTCACCCTTCCCTAAGCTCTCCTGGATGTGGCTCCTGGATTAGAAGCTCTGCTCCTTTCACTTTTCATTTCAAACACAGAGAGAGAACTAGCTCACAGGAATGTTGACAATACTACAGTATTGTCACTACCTGGACAAATGGATTACAGAAAAAGATACTGAGCACCTCTCCTTTTTCTGAGATGAAACACAAACTACTTTTTTGCTGTCGCTTTCTTAGTATGTTTTATTTAGTTGTTATATGCAAAAAAACCAATATATTAAGACTAACAGTTTAAAATAAACTATTACAATTAAAGTGAAAATTTTATGAACTTTCCTAATAGAAATGGTCCTATATGGTCTATTTTGCAAAGAGCCTTTAATAATGTCTTTCTCACCAGAGTTTATCAAGCAGACATTATCAAACTGGTTGTATCAATATAAGTAATAACCTCATCTAAGTTTCCATGTTCTTATTTATCCTGTTACAAAAAATTTTTAAACTTTTAGCTTGCACTTTTGAAATTACAGATTATTTTAATATATTTTTTAATATTTAATATAGCAATAATTCCATTTTCCTTCGTAATACTGGCACTATTCTTTCATCACAAAATTTTTATTCATTCAGTGTTTACTTGCATGTGAGCAGAAAATGTGAAGCTCAATTCCAACTACCACATGAATGACAGCTCAATCTATTTAGAAGGTCTGAGCATTCCCAGACTTTTCGATAAATGAATTTGAGTTAAGGTGAATTAAACTTTCAAGAAGCATTTAAAACACTGTTCTTACCACACTAAAATTCCCATTGTTTATTTGTTAGTAGACAGTCAGTGAGAACTTGAATAAAAATCAACAATATGATCTTAAGTACTAAGTGAAAACATAAATTGATACTTTGGTATATGGCAATTTGATATGTGAGCATTGCACAGTTTTGGACATAAGATGTTTAAGTGCTATTTAAGTATCAGGTCTGTCAATCAAGCTACTTTGACAAGTGACAAATTCTCAAAGTGCTAATCAACCAATATCCCAGGAAGCAATTGCTTATTTTAGCACTTCACTAGATAGTTGAATTTGGTTTAGGCAACAAAAGCTTTTCTTGAGTGATGCCAGCACAGCTGGTGGAATATTAGGCATTTTCCCTTAACAAGATTTTCTTATTTGGGAAAGACTTCACCATCAAAAGACAAAAAATTGTGAGTTTTATCAAATGTTTGTTTAAGGATACTGCTAAACAGAATGATACAGTAAATACCAGATAGAAAGTGTGTGCTTCAGGCAAGAGAATGGAAGCCTGTAAATTCTGGAAAAGTGAAGGGAAAGAATGAACACAATAATACTATATGAAATTTTAGCCCCATTTCAATCCCAAAATTCAGTTTAAAATAGTTTAAACTAGCTAGTGCTCAGACTCAGTTTTATAGTTTAATGCAATTTCATAAATCTTTTTCAGGGGGCAGAATCTCAAAGGCATTGCAGGCAGAAGTATCAACATTCAGCAATGAGAATTCCTTGACAAAACATAATGAAATTCCATCAATCAATGAAAATACTCTTGCACAGAGTACTGGAAATAATCTTGAAATAAAAACCATTAAATAATTCATTATATAAATATCATCATGTTGCTGATTATAAGACAATATTCTAACAGAACATGGGAAGACTTTTGATTTTTAACACATCTAAAAATTATTCTTCTCAAATCTTATCCAAGAGATAGTTTCTTCAAGTGATACCAAGAATATAAAATCCATATTTGACATGTTATCAGAATACAAGTTCTGGTCCTGTACCAGAAGGAAATTGTGCCTACAGGCTTGTCTTAAATGTATAGATTATGTTTTAATATCTGACGTGTTCAGTTCACAGACACATGTACAAAGTATTTGCCCCCTTCGTGTCTGCAGAGCAGCTGTTTAGTGTATCTGCTGAGCATCACATCATTCCTGCAGACATCTCTGATATCTGCATACATGTAAAGGTACACTGGGATGTTTTGAACTTGAATTCTTCAATGCCTTTCTCCAACTCAGGCAGTCAGCTATTTATCTCAGAATTCATGTGAGTCAATTGTTCCAATCAAAATGGAATGCTGTACCTTAAGCATGTAAATTGGATCTTTGGGAGGGCAATAACACAAAAAAGACTCCTTAGGGGAAAAAAGTACAAAACTATTTCTCTGTATACCCAGTCATTCGAATGAATTTACAGCTGAGATGCAGGAAATAACAAAAGTTGAAGGAGAACATGAAAAGTAAAGCGATATTGCAGTGTGGTATTACTGAGGGAAAATGTTTAATTACAATAAAAACGCAAAAACGAACAATAAAGAGAGGCTTATGACACCAGCCTTTGATGTTCGACCTTATTAATTGTGTTTTTTAGAGAAAAGTGTCCATTGATGAGGATTAAAACTTCCTACCCTTTAATTGACTGAGATGTTTTATGAGTGACTGCACAAGTAGTAAGTTATATCAGAAGAAAATGGCAAATTGACTTACAATGAAAAATACATGGAGTACCAGAGGAATAGTTGTCCAGGACCTAAAGGCTTGGTAACAATGAGAGGTAACAGTGGAGATCATAACCTAAAGTGATCACACTGAAGTGATAAAGAAACTTTGCTGGACAGTGCAAGGCACTGACCCATGACTCAGTTGTGGAAACCAGCTCTGTATCCTTTAACATCCTCTGCAAAGTAACTCAATATAGGAAACAAATACACTTTTATATTTCTATTTAGTTAGAGCATTTTTCAAGCCATGGACCAGGCTCAGATGAGAGCTGCTGCAGCTGAACAAGCAGGACAAGCTCAGCACATCTGAGCATTTATTCCTCTTATCCAAAGCATTGTAGTGTGCTGGTGGAGCTGGCTTGGGAGGCTTGCTGGAGCTTCATGGGGACTGAACCCCTGGAGCAGGTGCAGGAGTGCCACAGGATGGTGCAGGGAAGGCAGCTGGAAAGGCATGAGCACAAGGGCATGCTGAAGCAGCAGGAGGCTTGCATACCACTAACGGCATGAATTCATGGGACACAAGAACTTTGAGGGGTCCAAGTGAAAACAAAGTCAGGACAGA
Organism: Muscicapa striata striata; assembly: GCA_030060385.1. Classification (NCBI taxonomy): domain Eukaryota; kingdom Metazoa; phylum Chordata; class Aves; order Passeriformes; family Muscicapidae; genus Muscicapa; species Muscicapa striata. The sequence goes on from JAREIS010000102.1 coordinate 889,129, forward strand.
AGAATACAGTACATTATTGAAAAATCAGGAAGGAGGTACAATAAATGGTGGCACAGCAAGAAAAGAACTCATGGGAGCTCATGGGTCTGACATAATGGACAAGGCAGAAGGGCAGACTAAAGTGAGTTAGGCAAAACAGAAGACTGATTTAAAACTGCTGCTAGGAAAACTACAATAATGTGTACTGTTGTAGTCTCCTGCAGCCTAGAAAAGATTGCTTAGCAATTACATTAATAATTAATCAGTTCTGCCTCACCAACCTGCCTGCACCCTCTCTGCTATGATCTGCCATCTCGAGTAGCATGGTGCTGGACAGATTGAAACTGGACATACAGTGTGACATAAAATCTCTGGCTGGTACCAGCCATTTCTGTGTGGATATGGTGAACATCTGTATCTGTTTAATGCTAGATAAAGCACCCAATCCTTGAATGCACTTTGCAGTTTGCCTGAACTGCATTAATAATTACTCTTCAATTGTGGTTAGTCAGCCATCTGTCTAACAATTTCAAAAGCATTAACTACATTGCTTTTTTCTGATGTGGAGTAATGTCAAATGCTCTGCTGAAGTCAAGAGATATGTCCTCTTTATTCCTCTTTTCTATGAAGCTTATTATCTCATCAAAGGCAGAAATCAAGTTAGGTTGACATGATTTATTTTTATGAATCCATACTGCCTTTCTGCATTAATCTCCTTTTAAAACTTGCAGACCATCCACTTCATTGTTTGTTCTAGTATTTCAACTACTTTTTCTGGCCTATGCCTTACAAGATTTGATATTTTATTCATCTTTCCTGAAGATAAATAGTTTAAATTGATGTTTTGTACCACTTCAGAGAAGCTGTTTATCTTCAAATTGAGTCCTGGCCATTTCTTCTACTATCCAGGTAAACCAGATGGATCAAACCAGGTTTGAGAAATTTCTGGCCATGCTTCAATTGTATCATCATAATGGAAATCTCTGACATCAGACTGTCTACCATTGCTAGAGACAGGTCTGTTCTCTGCTGATTCCTGTACTGTGCTGATAGAGAAGGTATCTTTCTATCTAACCAATGATTTCTGCCTGTTAAAGGACATATTTTCCCAGTGCTCTCACTCTGACACCATTTAACATTGTTGTGTGAAATTCACTATGAAAAGAGAAATATTATCCAAGCAAGGATGTTCAGCAGAGCTCTATTCTCTGAAAAGAGTCTAGAAGCCATGGGGCAGCTGTAGCCATACCTCAACATTTCTTTCACCAAGAACATTACTGTCTTACAGTAATTTTCCCTCACAAAGTCCCTTTCTGACCCATGGGAGCTCAGGGCTGCTCTTCCCATGCCTTGGGTAAAGCCACATGCCATTCTACCATGGCTTAGAGTTGTCAGTAATTTTTGGCTTCAGACAGTAACTCTTGGACCTCAGGGACTGAAGCCAGGCAGCTGTGGATATTGAGGAGACAGTATAACCTGATTTGAATACAGAATAAAATTATGGAAGAAAGTTGAAAGATAAGATACAACTACATCACCCAAACCTAATGGGAACCCACATTATCTGTCATCTCTGTCATATAACTTGTCAACATGGACAAGAGCATGGAAGGCATTCCTGGCAAGATTTATTTTACTTAAATGACAGCTAATTTGTCATATAAATTGATCTCTAGAGCTATATGATGTCCAGTGTATAAAAGTCAGTGACTCATTTTAACTGAAAGAAATGGCACATTTAGTGAGGCCAGTATATACCAATATTTTTAATATTCAAGGAACATAGGACTGAAGAGGAAACATCTAAGCTGACATTTCAGCACTACAGACACACAAATGTGGAACTGTGGCTGTTTGCCATAGCAAATAATGGCACAGTGCTAAATTTTATATTATTTTCTCACTGCTGGGGATTCAGGGCTTCAAAAATGAAATAATTGTAATATAAAACCACACAAAATCCTGTCATCATTTCTGTGTAGGTTTATTGGTGAGATTCACTGTATCATTCTCTAGACCTCAGCATTAGAGAAAGCAAATGAAGTCACAAATGAAAACAATCATAATTATTTTTCTCAATTTCTATCAACGCTATGTTACTGGATTTATTTAATAAATACATTAGCATTAGTTAATAGTACAATTAGAGCAATACCTTTTAACATATATTACCCAAACTCATTAATTCTATCAATATCTTATGATAATGTTAAATATGACAGATTCGTGCAATGAATTCTAGACAAAAGTTGCATGTCATTTGAAGAATTATGATGCTTTTCTTTGTAGCACAGTCAAAACTTTGACCTAAACCACCTTTCACCTTGTGTATCCTAGCTTCCTAAAAGCTGGGCAGTGTTTAAGCACACATTTAGATGTATTTACATGTTGGAGAGACATAAGTGTCATCAATGCAGTGTAACCACTACCTTATCTGAATTTCTTGTCCATGGAACCACTGTAGTGCAACTCCAAATTCAAGCTAATAAACTGAGATAAACTCTCCTGCCAATAATTATTAGATTTATCTTGGCAATTGCACAAATTCAGGTCAGCTCATAGAGAGCTTGCATTTGCCCAGAGTACATTTTATAAACATGCTATAAAGAGGCAAAATAATTAACAGCTACTTTCAGGGAAAGACATGTGCCTTTTCCCTTATTGCTCCCTGATGAAAATGGTATGATGTTTCATTTTTTCTAGACTAGTCCAATTTAACAAGAAAGCAGTCTGATAGCTCAGTTTATTTAAAAGTACATTACACTGTTAATTTTAGTGCCACAACTTGATTTGTTTCCTCATCCATTCAGTATTTAACTTCAAAAACATTCAAGCAGCATCTGTGTTTCCTCAAACACTGAGTATCAGATACTTAGAAGAGATCAAAAGCAAAGCTATAACTTTAAACCTAAAGCAAATTTTCAGGGTAATCCTGTTGCTCCGAAATAGATTTTTAAAACCTATATCTTGTTGATCTGAAGTGCGATCAGAAATCTCAAAATGTTGCAATATAAGACAAAGTTTTAGAAAAAATTCTCTCGTTCCTACATGCAGCTCAAAACACAGGAATTTAAGGTAAAGGTCTTTCAAGGAATGTATCTTCTCAATCTTCTACACAGTTAATAGAGAATGTCTCACACTGAAGTAAAAGCTTCAGTGTAGACTGCATGAATATTTAAGAGAATCAAAAGCTCAAAAAAGGGAAAAAAGTCATTGAGCATGAAAAATTAACATTCATTTATCGTTTTGGGGTTACAGTCCCAAAAATGTGCAATTCAATTGAACAGAACATGTGTTTTTGTGAATAAAATAGGCCGTTACTCATATAATTTACAGTCTGTAATTAGAAATGATGAACGATTACAGGTCTGGAACAGAAAAGGTGACCTTAAAAAATGCAAATCCCTGATCATGCTTCTTTTCCCCCAATTTGAAACATTTGCAAATAGAGAACTATAGCATGATTGTAGGTTTGCAATACAAAATGAAATTTCTAGGTGAACAAAGGGAAAAAATCTGGAATTTCCTGCAGCACTTGTAAAAGGCAATGGGTAATTGACTGCATAATATCCCATTGGCGGTCAAGATACTATTTCTCAAGAATATCAATCACTTATTTTACATGTGTGGCAACACACATCCCTTCTCACATCTGGCCCTTAGTATAATTGTATATCTGAGAAAGACATACAAAAGCTCTTTCACCCATCTATCTAAATCAGCAAGGTCTTTATGAAATTTTGGATGTGTTAACTTTGTATGAGACAGGTCTGTGTCTGTCAGAGATACCAGAGAGGCAGTCCCTGTCTGCTCTTTCCCTCTGACTGTCGAGCTGGCAATCAGAACTTGCAAGGGCATCCAAGTGTTCCCTCCTCATGTATCTTTTCTCTCCACTAATGTGGAAAAAGTAATTTTTTTTTCAATAGATTTTACAGTTTATATGTTTTCATGGTATTCTAGATATTATGTTAAAAAATAGCTGCCTGTGAGAGAGCTGTATCTTATTTGCATCAGGTGTTTCTCAGAAGAGTTTTGCCTGATGAAAGCTCAGTAGTTTAGTTTGCCCTTTGTTATGTATGCATTTTGTACTTCTGTTGAGATTTCCTCCCCATGCTGCTGTTTCTCATGTTGCTCACCATCCTCTCTTGTCTCCTAGTGTTTTTCATAGATCCTCTTTACCCCCATCTTCACATCAGATATCCAAGCAGGGTTTCTGCTGTGCCTCGAGCTACTGAGTTCTGACCTATCAACAATGTTCCAACTAAGTAAAATATCTTGTAGAACATTTGATTTATATGATCATAAGTGGTTTAGAAACTCAGACCAACATTCTGCAACACTTGACAGGTTGACACATATGTCCACATGTCCTGAGAGCCACAGCTCCCAATACCATTAATAGGCTCAGCCTAAAAATGCTCAGCTCCTTTGCAGAACTAGACCCTTTCTAAGAGACTTCCTGAGTCTCAACCAATTGGCCTGGCTATTCAAGGTACATAAAACCCTGGAATTCAAAAATTTGCAGTGAAAATACACTGAGAATTCATTAGAAAAAGACAAATGCATCTGACGTTTGTGTCCAATGAAAAGATGTGGCAGTAGCATATCTAAAGAACAAGGGAGAGCCTTAATGAACTACAAACTGAGAGCAGAGGACACACTGCCTGACACACTTCAAACTGGCTTTCATGCACAAATTAAAGGCAGTAGATTCAATACAGGACTGCAATTACTGGAATTCCAATATCTGTGCATGATAAATGAGATAATATATGTCTGTGATACAAAGAGGGAAGGCTTGAGGGCCTTGCAGGAAAAAGTAATTGAAAGATGAGAGGCCAAATATGAGGGGAGGAATAAGAGGTAACACTGAATACAAAAATTCCCATTTTCAAGAGTAAAGCTTTGAAAAAGCCTATTCTGATGACAGTAAAAATTTAAAGACTTCATAAAAACAAGACAAAAGGGGAGGTACAGGAGCTCATCATAATGTACAGGCAACCATGCAAAACACAGATCAAGCAGTATCAAATTGATTCAGATTTAAATCTGAAATGTGATGTCACTCCAAAGAAAGCTTTTAAGGCAGGGAAGATGAAGTGGCAAGGCAGAAATTGAATACACCCTTCTAAGAAATTTGTTGACAATAAGCATCCAGAAGACCTTACAGAGCCAGTAGGATAACTTTATCATTCAGAAACACTGAATTTGCTAACCTCATAAAGACTAAGTGACAGCACAGTGGGAGGCTGAGGGTGAGACATTTCTTCATATTTAACAGAGTGTAAATGCCACAGGGCAGATCCTGTGCAACCCAACATGAAGTTTGAACTAATGGAAGTGTGAAGAAGTTTTTATAAATGGCAAGTAGTTTTGACTGACCTAACATTTTCACAGGAGAAAACAAAACAATTTTCACTTATTCTGCTTCATTTTTCTTGACAACTTTATTCCTATAATAGAAGAACATGAAATTCTTACAGTTTCTGTGTTACATGCAAATTTTACAAGCTAACATGCCTCAAGCAGGCACAGGGGTGAGCATTTTTCTCTACAACTTCATTCAGTCCTGATATCATAACATTTCAGAGGAAAAGCCTAGCCTTTAGTGCAGTGGATCTTTAGAGGTGAAGAAGCATTTTTAGAAGCATTTGCTGCTGGGAGAGTGAATAGAAAGACTGTTGAGAGTACCACACTCTACAATAAATCAGTTCCTGAAAGCAGACTAGGAAGGCAGCTTAGAAAAAATGTGAATAGTCTAAATAAAATAAACCAGCTAAGAAGATGAGTTTTGACCTTTCCCTAATCCTTCCTTCGTTTTCCATTTTCAATCTCCTTTTCTGCATCATTTCTCTGTTTATATTTCCCAGTTTTTCTTATCTCATTTTCTTTTACTTTTCTTATTTTCTCCTTTCTCTTGCCTGTTTTATGATCTTGCTCTCTATGTCTCTCTAATAGCACTTCTTTATTCTTACTCACCTAACTCATTAGCCATCTTCCTTCATGCCCTGTGCTCTGACAATTTCTCCTCTTAGAGAAATGATTTTTATGAACAAGGCATTAAGAACTTGGTCCTTTTTCTAGTAAGTAATATTCAAAGGACTCTTCCAAAGTTGTCACTAAATATTTCCAGTTAAAAATCGGCAAACAGAAGCACTTGGTCTACAGTAAGTAAAACTTGTGTTTTCCAAGTAAAGTTTATATGCTTTTAAGTATTAGCTGTCTCTATCTTTATTCTGTGTTTCAAGTTCCTTTACCTCATCAGTAGCTCTTCTTTCCTCCCCTTATTTTCTTTCTCCTTAAAGGGTTTTTCCCTTTCAGCCACCAGAAATATTTGTTACACATACATACAAATATATAATATATATATATATATATACACATATATATATATATATATATGTATGTGTGTATGTGTGTATGTGTGTATGTATGTATGTATGTAAGTACTTATATGTGATACTGCTATATTCCCATATATAGCTGAACAACCAGAGAACTGTGACAAAAGGAAGATATGCAGTAAGGTATCAGTCACATGGAATAGTGATGACTGAGACACACTGGAAATCAGCAGATATAAATATCTGAAGACTTAAATTATTTTTGTTCATTATTTCATATAGTGTTCATCACTAGCTGAGGATTTGAGCATTTATCTCAAATACCCTGACACAAGCAATAAGTAGCTGTTCTATATGTGTCTTCTTTTTATGAACCTATTTGGTCCTGGGATATGTTTTTTCCTAGTTTTCATTTAACCATTTGTTTTCATCCCATATGCCATAACATTGGTGTCTTAACTGGAATTTAATATGTCCTACTTTTAATGCCTCCTCTTTAATTTCTCATTAGCAGTTACACTGAAAAAAAAGTCATTTTTCATTTGACCTAATTTTTAATGCGTTTTCTTCCTATTAGAATTTTTTTGCCCAAAATACTAGGTCTCAGCTTTCTATCATGATTTGAAACACTTTCTTTATACACTTTCTGAATTCTATTTGTTCTCACAAAGAAATTGTGCCACTTAGTGCCTCATTGCACATGTCAGTCACATGTCAGTGTCATATATCTTCAAGGGTTGGGATCAGGGAAGTCTGTTAAATATTAATGATTATCCATTCAAATGGGAATAGCTTAAGACAATAACATGATCACTTTCTAACTGAGGTTAGATTTGTCCAACTTTGATCCCAGTGATTGAAACCCACAAGGTTTAAAACCCCTCTCAAAAGCAGGCAGGCATTTTAGCCTAGACTTGGAAAATCAGAATCCCCAAGATATGGGGAACTTATACAGAAGGAAAGTACATGCAAGCAAGATAGTTAGTACACTCCTTCATGACTGGAGTCCCTTTTAAGTCCAGCCAGAAGAATTAAATAAAGCAGCAGAAAAAGCGGTGACAATGGGCAGTGGTTTTGAACCAAAAGAGGGTAATTTATGTTAGACATAGAGAAGAAATTATTTACAATGAAGGTGATGAGAGACTGGATCAGGTTGCCCAGAGAAGTAATTTTTGTAAGTGTTCAAGGCCAGGTGGGATGGGGCTCTGAACATGTCCCTGCCCATGGAAGGGGAGTTGAACCAGATTATTTTTAATCATAGAATCACAGAATGTTTCAGGTTGCAAGGAAATTCAAAAGATCATCTAGTTCCAACTCCTCTGATCCAGGGCCTCACCACCCTCATTGTAAAGAATTTCTTCCCAATATCTAACTTAAACCTATCATCTTCAGTTTAAATCCAGTCCCCCTTGTCCCATCACTCCCACTTGTACATAGTCTTTCTCCATCTCTCTTGTAAGCTCCCTTCAAATCATGGAAGGCCACAATCAGACCACCCCATAGCCTTCTCTTTTCCAGGCTAAACAATCCAAATTCTCTCAGTCCTTTTTCATGAGAGGTGCAGTGCTCCAGGTGGGATCCCATGAGAGCACAGGATTGTTTTGACCCACAAGAGTTGCTGTTTTGGATAACCTCCTTGTTCCATGTGCCTGAGCATAGCTTCTGGGAGGATTTGTTACATGATTTCACCAGCCACAAAGGAGAGGTTGACAAGTTAGTAGTTTCCAGGGTCCTCCTTTTTGAAGACAGTAACTTTTCCGTTTTTCCAGTCAGCTGGGACTTCACCTGACTGCCATGACATTTCAAGTATCATGGAGAAAGGCTTGGCAACTCCATCAATAAATTTTCTCAGGACTTTGGGATGCATCTCATGGGTTCCCATGGTTTGTTCAGGTTGTTCAGGTGGTCATGAAACTAATCTTTACTTACGGTGTGGGGAACTTTGTTCCCCCATTCCCTATCCTGCTGTTCATCCATTCTGCCCATCCACTCAACAGATGTGAGAAGAGAGTTTACCAATGGATACTGAGGCAGACTTCTCAGCCATTGTTATCAGTTTAGTAGCACCCATTACCAGGAGGCAAACCTTCTCTGACCTTCCTTTTCTGGTTAACACATCTGTAGAAGCCTTTCCTTTTATTCTTTCTGTCCCTTGCCAGGATTAGTTCCACCTTTGCCTCGGCCTTTCTCACCCCATCCTTACACAACCAAACTTCTCTTCTATGCTCTCCCCAGGCCACTATTCTAGCTTGAGCTGCCTGTGCATTTGCTGCTTTCTCTTCACTTTGACCAGCAGGTCCCTACTCAGCCTTGCCCAACTCTTGCCTTCCTTGGCTGATTTCTTGTTCCTGGGGGTTGCCAGGTCTTATACTCTTTAGAAGACTTCTTAAAGATCTGCCAGGTCTGTTCTGATTCCTAGTCCCTGAAGGAAGTCTCCCAGGGAGTCCTACTGATTATTTCCTTGAAGAGCTGAAAGCTTACTCTCTTAAAGTTCAGGGGTCTAATTTTGCTGCTTACCTGACCCATATCTCTCATAGCCCCCAACTCCATCAGTGCATGATCTTTGCAGGTCCAGTCATGGCAACCATTACCTAGAAGCTGCACTCCAGAAGAATTTTTCAGTCTGCATAGAGAAAAATACCAAGAAAAACTATCCACAGGCATACTTTAAAGAACATTTATGTTCTCTGCTAAATAACTATGAAACTAAACACCTATTAAAAGTAAACATGGGCCTACAGGGTTTTCTTAACTAGATTGTAAGTGTGGTTAATTGCATATAGTTGCTTATTCCTTTTTAATGGGGAGCTGTTTAATTCTTGCATATGCAGGTTTGAAGGTTTGATTGTATTATAAATTACCATGTTCACCACCACTTATTTCCTTTTGATAATTCACAAATAGTATATGCATTTCAGTGTTGGAAAATTTAACTTTAAACTCTGTCTAGAATTTCTGTGTATAAGCAGAATAAATGTTCTATACCATAAATTCACAGTATACATTTATAGTTTTACAGTATCTTGGTTAATAATCAAGTCGACATGTCCTAAGATGTTAGATGGCTTAATATCATTCTTCTTTAAATAGATATATTTAAGTCAGTGAAGAAAACGTTTAGCGACAATTTTTATTTCATGACATCTGCCTTAAAATGCTTTAACCATTTGTGTACATAATGTCTTAATTTTCAAGGTTTTGGCCACTCAGTCATTTCCTGGGTACCACAGCTGCATTCCTGTCACATCACTGTGTTAAAATACCTAAGATTTTATACCAAAAGCTGATGCATCAGAGAAAGCACAACCTGGAACATATATGCTATTGCTATCCTTTAAAAGAGCATTTCTAATCACGGCTACACTTCACAGGGAATCTCCTATCCACTCAAGCCACATAAGAAATCCTATTGTAAACTGAAATGATACTTGCTTTTTGCTATGGCTGGTTGATTTCACCTGTCACTCACTAGTACAATCAGCTACTTCTTAATCCCTAAAAAGAGTTTCACACTATTGTTTCAGCCAGATGCTAGACCACGAGAACCAAAATATGAATGGAAATTTTTATGTCAAATGCATTGTTAAGAAGTCTTATATTTGCAACAGGGCCTACACGTGCTCAGAATTTCAAGGTACAACAAAAAGCTTAGATATAAACAGATACTGTTGATAAAATCCCAAAGTTATCTAAAATCTATATGCAATAATTCAGGTAAAGAACTACTGTAGTGTGGTTGAATAGTAAAAGATCTGGAAAAAAGCTTTCATGTGGACTTTTTTTCCATATCTATTCTATACTTGCATAGACAATTAGAAATGAAAGGATTTTAATAACACAAATTATCATAATGTTTAATTTTTTTTTTTAGTTTTTCATGGATTAATAATTGAAAACATCTTATTTTAAATATATTCCATATTACTTGCTGTAGGAGACAATACCCAGGAATCAATAACACCAATTTCCTGACAGTATAAGTTCTAATGAAAAAATAGCTTATTACAATCAAGGCAGTGAATCTACATGTATTCATTTCCATTCCAGGAAAATGCAAATAGATATTAAAATAGAAACTGATTTGATCCTTTCTCCTGGGTATTTTTCTATAGTAATGAATCAGACTGCAGCATACCATGTGCTGTAGAGCATCACATCACTGCATACACAGTTTAATCCCACAGTCAGAAAACACCCAAATTAAAGCTGAATATAGTCTCAGTTCTGTTCTGATGTATGGAAGCATGACAATAACAATAAATTCGTTACCATTTGCTTCATCATATTTGTAATGTGGGTATCTCTCAATATTATTTTTAATGTAAATTGCTCTTTGAAACACCACACATCATAGCTTCTGGGCAGTGAGAATTCCCTCACTTGAGGTTACAAGACAAATTTCTGTGGGACATCCTGTGAAATGATGGAAAAGCATTCCTCTTTCTGTGAGGAATCCGGAAAAGTCTCTGGCCGTATAAGAACAAGCCAGTCCAGTAAAGCATTTTTTTCCAGCTGTTTGTGGCTTGAGGTTTACATGAGAAGGATGCCTGGAGGTTCCAAGGCCTGCAACACCCCTGCAAGGATCCTACATCCTCATCCCCAGTTCTTCCACCTTTTTGTTCTGGCAAAAGCAATTGTGAAGCTGTGCTGCGATCGAGGAGTGAATTTTAGTAGAATTACATATGGCCAGAAAAAATTAGATCTGGTCAGAAAAAAAAAACATCGTTGGTTTTAACCTGAATCAAGTTGCTGATTTTTTTGGACCCTAACATTAGAATCCCCTTAAAAAGATGGACACATGAGCTGGAGGAAGGATAAGGCTGGTGGATTGTCCTGATTGCAATGCCCAGGCCACAATGCTCTGACAAGCTCCCAGAAGTAGTTATTTATAATGCAGTCATAGGAGAATCAACACTATCCCACTAATCCAATATCTTATCTACCTATAAGAAAGAAAAAGGTAATCTTGAGTTATAACTCCACCCAAAATGCACTAGGAATCTGTAAATAGCCAGTGGAAGTTGTTACCAATTAAATCAGTTAACAAGTTCTCTTGCTATTTAGGGTCTTTTATTTAAATACTGAAATTATCTGTCAAAAGAAAATCCCCACAGTAAGACTCAAAAACTTCATTTTGCCACCCAAGCCACAACTTAACATGAATGTGGGCATTTTATGAAACTTTGTAATTTAACATGTGTTCCATATATATATATATATATATTCCCCATGCCTGGAAGCATTCAAAGACAGGTTGGATGGGGCCTTGAGCATCCTGATCTAGTGACGTCCCTGCCCATGGTGAGGGGGTTGGAACTAGGTGATCTTTAAGGTCTTTTCCAACCAAAGCCATTCTATGATTCTGTGCACATTTGGATCATTATTCAGCCCAGTGGGACCATCAGCCTCACTCCTCACTCCTCACTCACACATAGGTAGTGCTCTGCTCTACAGAATGCTTTTCCTCTGAAAGGACTGTAGTCCTACAGTAAACCTGCACTCTTGCCAGTTGACTCTTGCTAGACTGTTGAAGTTCCAAGGAACCTGTCTAGGAAAAACAAGATTGCAGGTGCTGGTAGGAAATTAGGCTTACAACCTTTCTCTGCTTCAATGACTCTATTCCATTTACAGTAGACTTCTAATGCAGAGAATCCCAATTCTCTACAGCTTCCAGCCATGAAATCTAGACACAGTTGTGAGTAGGTAGTAATTTTTTTATCTTGCCTATCCATCTCTTTGTTGCACAGATATTCTAGCTACTTATTCAAAGCACTCTTCAGTCCTCCTGATTTACAAGTCAAATATGAAAACTCTTTACCCCCTTCTGGTTCCAAATTTGACAGTTTACTCATACCTTTAAAGTCAGCTAAAGCTGAGCAAGTCTTTTAAAGGCTACAGTAGTTTTCTCCATCAAATTAGTGGGAGAAAAAAAGAAAAAATGTATTAGTCAATGTCAGAACTGCTTATTAATTCTGCTGCCCTGTTGATATAAAATGAGCCCTACTGCAAGGGGTTAGCTCAAAAACCTAACAAGAATTGCATTATTTCTTGAATACCAATTTAACACATGCAGCTCTAAAGCATTAAACATGACAGAGACCATACACAAAGGGTGGTAATTGAATTACAATTGAGTTATAAAGCAATAAATGGGAGGTCAAATTTTGCTCTCTCAAACTACACCAGCATTGTATGACACTGCAGTGGCATTAAAGAAGTATCAGCTGAAACAGAATGGTTTAAGATGTGTCTAAAATAAAGTTTTTACATTTTACTAGAGGTTAATCTCTTCTTTCATTTTAAATGCAGAATGCATTCTTAGATAATCTAGGTTGACATTCTGATTAATTAAGGCCACTGAATGATCCTCTGGCTGCTGTCTTCCATACTATAAGCCCAAGAGTCCAACCCTGAAATAATTTCTAAATATACCCAAGGGACAGAGTCTAAAATTTGTCTAACCATCCACCCAGTAAGACATTTCCCACTATAACTGGGAGTGACAAATTCCAGTTTTTTCAAAACTAGAGTTTTGGACTTTAAAAAACCCAAAACCAAACAATAAAGGAGACTATAAAGTATGACCAAAGGCTACACATCCTCATGGCATCAGGCATGCTGGTTGTGAAGGTTTCTGGAGACTTTCAGGTTAGGTGCCATGTTTTTTAACACGGTTTAACAGAACATCTACCCTCTCATGTTTTCTCCAGAGGAAAACGAGGAGATCCCTGAACATCTGGCCTCCAACAAAGGGAGCAATTCCATTACTAGATAATCAAAGCTGGTTGCTCTTGGACGAAAGTAAGAAACTGTCTGTAAAAAGTGACAAGAAAAAAACTGAGGTCCAAAGTCAGTAGAGGGATTTGGAAATGCTAAAACATGAAGAGCATTTTGAAGAGATCAAAGATATTTTCAAAGCCTGACTAGGACATCGAACTTTCTGACTGCTTATCCTTATGAGACCCCCACAATTTAGAGGTTTGCTCACAAAGGCACTAAATTAAAAAGAACCAGAGAAGCAGTTCAAGCTCATACTTGAGTCCTTTTGCTCAGGCAAGTGACCAGCCTAAAAGCAGGCTTAAGTGGGGAATCCTACTCAGAGGCAGAAGACAGGCAGAACACAGATTTGGGTTAAAGAAGCCCTGTTGTTTCACCAAAAGTACAAGGTGGAGTTGGATCTCCTCACAGATGCTCACACAGAGCTGACAGCAATCTAAATGCCAGTAAAGTGTGGTGTGGCCCAATCTGGCACTAGCAGTGTAAAGGAAACTTATATCTTCTTATATCTCTTATATCTTCTGACTGCTGCAGGTGCACAATGACAGCCAACAGGAATTGGAAGCTTGTATTTGAAGCTTGTATTGAAGGCAGACCAACAAAGGGAAGATTTCAGTGTCCTCCACAACAATAAACTCAGAACACGAACTCAATGTTAATATTATTGATGATACCACCCACTGAAAATTGTAACATCCACAAGTGGGTAGGACACTCTACAGCTGCTGGTGAAATTATCCACCATTACCAAATCACTAGCATGTGGACCCTGGAGCACAGGCAGGCAACCTCCTTATTTTGTCAAAACAACTTTCTGTGGTTAACCAGATGAAAAATAAAAAGAATAAAATAATAAAATGACACATTTAATGAACATATTTTAAAAGCACTACAAAATTATTTATGGCTCTGAAAGTAGCAGAATCAAAAGGAAAGCATCATTCTGATAGTTCTGAAAAAATCTAGTACACTCTTAGGCACCAAGACTTGAACATATGTAAATGCATGAGGGACTCAAGTCAGCTCAAAAGAAGCCAATCCATCACAATACTTTTGGGAAAATGAGTAAAACCAGGATAAGAAGGAAATGTGTTTTGTAATTTAGAATATAATTTTCAATTTTCAATGGTAACAAAAGGATAAAAAAGCTAAGGGCAGGGTTTGGAATGTGAATTAGGAGCTTTTATGCTGAAACACTATGGCTGAATTCATCATATCTACAACGTAAGATTTTCAAGCATGACTAATGTGATTGTCAATCTAGTTTCAGTAAAATTATAGTAATAATAATAGAAAACTCCCTTACCTTTGAAGAGAATCCAAAATTGCTATTTTCTGCAAAGACTTGCAAAATAATATAGTATCTCCAGCAATGAGAGTGTAATGCAATCTTTTATGGGTGAGGAAAAAGCATTTCTTGGAATATCACTGTGAGCTGTCTCCAGATAACCTGAGGATCTCTATGTCCTCCAAACCATAAATCCTGGTATCTTACCAGGATGGGATAGTTAAGCAAACTTATTTCCACAGCTGACCACTAAGATGAAACATGCCTCTTCTAGTCATAAATTATTAAGATACAGCCAGAAATATCAAAGCTAGTGTCAGCATATCAGATAAATTTAGGATGCAGAGCATAAATAAGGTAGGGAAAGCTGTCACATGTCATCAAATGTGTGTCTTCAGACATGGGCAGAAATTTGCTCCATACTTGGACCTGTATGAGGCCCAAACTCAGCAATATGCCATAGATGCATATTGAGGCAGGGAACATCTTGGAGAATAAGCTGCTGCAAAGAAAATAACATAAAATCCTCCAAGATCCTGCAGAAGGATCACTGAAAATCCAGGTTATACTCATACAATTTCAATATTGTCAAAGTATCTCAGTCTTTCTACTTGCTTGTATTTACCCAAACTAACTATAAGTATCTAGAAACACCATCCATTTGTCTGTACTTCATCAGCTTGTCTATAAGGATGATAAAAATCTAGCTGAAGTCAAGATAAAAAACATCCCCTACTCTTCCCTCATCCACCACCTCATCATAGAAGACTATCAGGTTGGTTAAGCTTGATTTGCCCTTCACAAATCCTAGCTCACACTTCCAGTCACTTCCCCTTTTTCATATGTTTGGAGCTTCCATCAGCTCCATCAGCTTCGCAGAGGTCAAGTGAGGCTGACTATGTTGTGGGCCCCAAATCCTCCTTGTTCCCTATCACAACCTGGGATTATCAGTTTTTAATTTTCCTAGCAGTCCATGATCCTCAAAGATGGTCCCATGCTCATACACCCCCAAATATCTGGTGTCAACAGCAGTTGTGCAGCCAGTTTTTAGATTTCAGCATTTCCTGAAGTTCTTGCCTCTCAGTAACAGGATCAAGGAGAGACCACCTGTGCCTCCCTGCCCTTGAAAAAATCACCCCAGAGCCCTGCAGTCATGCTTTATACACTCCAGATCTCTTCTGCCAGAGAGTGGTGCCAGAGTTCTAAGAACAGAAAAGTCTCTGAAGCCTCTCTACATCCTGAATTTGAGTTCTAGGCAAGCAGCAAACTCTCTAGATAGCAGATCAAGCCACACAACCCAGGCCTCCATCCTGGGAATTATTCACATAAAAGTGCAAACAATTATGCATGCCTAAGTTCACACACACAGATGACCTCAAAGACAATGGGAAATCAAATTGTGTGTGTGTGAAATCAAATATCAGCCCAAGAGTTTGTGATGTTGGGGATCCAGTCTAATGTTGGGAGAAATGCCCTGTAAAAATAAAATAAATTTCAGTGTAAATTACAGTTTTACAGTGAAACAGAAAAATCCATTCTGAAGCTAACAGGTTAATTTTTAGCTGCAGTCTTTCCTAAAACTGTTATAAATGCAATTATTATTTTTTGCGCCATATGTAAAAGACAGAAGGCTGCAGTTAATAAACAGCATTTCTCATTCTATTTTCCAAGCCTCCCAGGGGAAGACTTTGGCCTCTTCAAAGGGGGTGAAATACAAGCAAGGCAAAAACTGAAAAGAAAGCAGTATTTTTCATTTTAT
Organism: Muscicapa striata striata; assembly: GCA_030060385.1. Classification (NCBI taxonomy): domain Eukaryota; kingdom Metazoa; phylum Chordata; class Aves; order Passeriformes; family Muscicapidae; genus Muscicapa; species Muscicapa striata. Next base: position 905,276 of record JAREIS010000102.1, read on the forward strand.
GCTTCTTCATTTTTGCCTCACATTTAGCAAAAAATAGAACAATCTATTAAATACAGGCAACTAAATACATGCTCTCAATATCCAGTTTCTAGTATGAGTTTTGCTAAAATGTTTGTGGAAATTATCCACCAAATAATAAAATAAATTACCACATATATTGTTGAACATATATTTTTTTCTTCCAAAAATTTTATTAAATTATTGATATTGAAAAGACAATAATTGCAGGGAAACAGTCATAATTCAGAATCTTTCTACTCATCTAAGGATTTTAGCTGTGTAAAGATACGATAGAGTAATGACACAGAACTGTATGTGAAACAGCTCTTTTTATTACATTCTCTTTGAAAGACTTTTGGTGAGGCACCCAATTTTCTTTATCCTATTATTACATTAAGAGGACAGATTCGAATGGCTGAAGAAAATACCCAGCTCTTTCTGCAGATTCCCCAACAACCTCAGTGTTGGAACATCACTGTGTCCTTGCTCTGAGCACATCTTTTTACAGCCTGAATGTATTTTCAATATAGATTTTTAGTTTGATTTACCTCAGGAGACAAACTTACACTGCCATATCTAAAATCACTTTTTGTCTCTTAACAATAAATTTGAACTCACAGATGAAGCTTAAAAAAACTTGGCACCATGGTAAAGGTGCCAAAACTTCCTATGAATGTCATGAAAACAGACATGGAAGGAGAAAAGATAAGAAGAGTGTTGCAGTAATGGAAAAATACCCATTTTCCAGCACATGACAGCAGAGCCATTATTATTGTAGCAATGCAGTTATAACTGTGTGTTTGTATTAATTGACATCTAAGAGACTCTGTATGAAGACATTAGACCCCACGTAAATCAGATTATTAAAAAGGAGTGTATATAGACACGATGCACTACAGCACTTCAGATGCTTTAAGTAGAGCCACAGATCATCAAGGAAAATCTCACTCATCCTTTTCTGCAGAGATGTTCTTCCAGCCACTCTATCCACTGCAGTATGTGAATAGTTTGATTGTGGCCTGTGTTTGGTGTGGGGGCCCAAAGGTACCAGGGCAGGGCTCAGTAGGGCACCACTCCCCCCTGCTGCACAAGAACAGTGCCTGGGGGCTCAGGGACTGCATTTCTTCCAACAGCTCCCTTTTGACAAAGTGATGATGCTGAAAAACAGTAACACAACTGTAAATTTTAAAAAAATGCTATCATCATAGACTGGTGTTATTTCATAGTCTTCTGATGGGGAAAAGGATATCTGAACAGTGCAACAGGTTGTTTTAGTACTTCCTCTTGCTGAGGTGCAGATGGGCCTAAAAATTAACATTCCATAAAACCCTCATTGAACTTAGGTACTTCACATCTTCAAATCACTACAACTACCATACAGTATCATTCTGTCTGCAGTTTTAGTATATTACATACATACATACATATATATATATATATATATATGCATTTAGTGTATATGTAACAAATATTCCAAATTCCATGTGAATAGTTTTCTGTCAGGAAGTTTGTGCTGTTCAAGGGTGGCAGTAATACAATCCAATTATCCTAGGCTCAGGTATATTATACTCAGGAAAATCTAATATTGAAAAGGGAAAAAAAATAGTTCCTATGCAGAAACAGTCATAATTCAATCTAACCTTGAGTAGAAAGTATATGGAAAAACTGTCTTAAACAATTTGTTTACTATAATCTGGAATTAAAATGTTGTAATTCAAAATATATGAAGAGCACATAATTTTCCAATATTTTTGGTGGTTTTCTGGGACTTTTTAAGGCTGGTTCTCATATAAATACTAAATGCTAAATCTCAAATTCCTGAAACATCTTCTTATCTTGAGGATTCAGGTGAACTGATCATCACTTGAATGGGATGTCTTTTTAAGAATGAGGAATAGACTGGCTTACTTTGGAGGCACTGACATTTTGAGCTAGTTTGATTTGGAGAAGGGAACCACAAGGTAAAAAAGTTGCTCTATCCCTTTGTAGCTGGCTTTCAGAGCCAAGGACTGAGAGCATAATTTTTTCACATGGAAGTAAAACTTGAAAGCAAAGGAGGTGAACTGAACTGACAGTTGATAGCTTTTCAGTCACACTGAAGAAAGAGCACCTAGCATTTCACAGCTTATGAACAGATAAATCCTTTTCCTTAACTCTGAAAGGATAATTCTCCAATGTTTGTTCTATTACCTCATAAAGATAAAAAAGTTTGATATGTTCCATAATAATAAGAAATTTTAACAGATTTTAATTAGAATATTATCATACTGGGGGTGGGGTGGGGGGGTATACTTTGATGAACTTGTTCAGAATGATTTAATTGTTAACTACCATTGTTTTACTTTTTTTTTTTTTTTCCAATTAAGTGAAAGATTTGATAGGCAACTTATAAACTGACAAAGGAAAAATGTTATTTACACTTACTGGTCTGCAGACAGAGAGAAAATACACTTGAATATTTATGTTTGCAACCAGTGAAACTGCTGAGAACCAAGCACGTGAGAAAAATAGCACAAAAGATCCAGAAATAGCAATGAGGAATGGATGACTATATTATCTTTATTTATTAATTTAATATACAAAATATAAGTAAACAAGGATTGCATGAATGAGTAGCAAGAGGAAATATGCCTTAGAGATAAACATGCTCATGAAAACTGATTAGAAAAATCAAATCAAGGTGCAGAGAGCAGACAATGTTAAAAGCTTCAAAAGCAAACAAAATAGAAGAATATCTGAACAGACAGCAAACAACAAATTAAAGAGGAAGAAGCATCCTGGGAAACTGCATCTAGATTAGAGTATGTAATTACAGGATTTGCAGCTTGATAAAGCAATTGATTTTAGCAGTGGATTAATTTTAAGTCATGAGTGAATACCAGAATCTGAAAAAGAGCCAGTTGCTTTCTTTGTCAATTTTCTGCTCAGAAGTTGTAAGTTACAGTTTCACCCACTTGGTGATCAGGGCAAAACTAGAAAGGCCCTTGAGGTATGTGTTTATCACATAAGAGCATACCTAAATACAGCAAACAATGAAGACAATCTTTATTATTGCAATAATTTTCAAACCAAATAAACAAACAATCATAAAAAATTTAAAATTTTAAAGATAACTTTAGCAGCCAAATGCTTAATATTATTTTCAGAAAAAATACTGAAAATTTGAAAAGGTCACAAGCCAAAAGCCAAGGAGCTCTGAAGAAAAGGAAGCTCAAATTCTAGGCCAACTTTATTCATGATGTCTATATATATATAAAATATACCCAGTGAATAATGTATTCATATAAGCACAATCATCAGCGCATCCAAAAACTGATTTCTTCACCACCTGCTTCATTTACACAACTGTGTTCTGTCCTTGTCTTCCATATTTACACATAAAGATTGGCATCTGTGGACTGATAACACAGTACTTCCTGAAGATCCAGTTTTCCCTCAACAAGACCATCTGTAAGGCCCAGCCCAGTGGGATTTAGTGTTCAGAGTGAATCAAGACAGCTGCATACATAATTACCTTTATTGCAGAAGAACAATTATAATTCTATTGATCAAAGCTGCAAATACAGATAGCTCAAAGGAACTTGACTTAAATTATAAAAACCTTTTCATCATCTGTTATAGAAATCTGCGAACTTTACTAGCTCGCTCAGGTTAAATTCCTAAGCATACTTCACAAGATTTAAGACAATTGTTTTCAAATGCTTCACTTCAAATGGCAAGACTGTGCTTTATGTGATCTGGAAGACCTCTCCAGTGATGCTCACCATCTGTTCCTATCTCCTGATTTTTCAAAGCAGCTTCAATTGTTCGTAAGTCCACAAACAAAAAATATGAACATGAAGAAGAAAGGGAAACTGCCACATTATATCAAACTATGCAAACAGCTCTTATGAGTTTGTGGAAGATCACCATGAGCCCTGTTGGCAGTTCTGGGCACTGCAGTATAAAAAAGACATGAAGCTATTAGAGAGTGTTCAAAGGAGAGCTGTGAAGATGGTGAAGGGCCTGGAGGGGGAGCCTTAAGAGGAGCAGATGAGGCCACTTGGTCTGCTCAGCCTGGAGAAGATTGAGGAGAGACCTCATTGCAGCCTGCAATTTCATCATGAGGGGAAAAGGAGGGGCAGACACTGATTTCATCACTCCTGTGACCAGTGATGGGACTTGAGGGAATGGCATGAAGCTGAGTTGGGGAGGTTTAGCTTGGGTATCAGGAAAAGGTTTGACAAATCAGAGTGTGTCTGAGCATAGGAACAGACACCCAGGGCAGTGGTCACAGCACCAACCTGGCAGAGTTCAAGAAGTGTTTGGACAACACTCTCAGGCACATGGTGTAATTCTTGGGGGATCCTGTGCAGGACCAGGGTTTGGACCCAATGATCCTGATGGTGTATTCCAACACAGCATATTCTATATAACCCCCTCACAGAGCTGACAAAGGAGCCTTCCTGGGGTGGCTGACTGCTAGACCTGCTGTTTATGAACAGAGAAGAGTTCATGGGAGAGGTGGTGGGTGGCTGTCTTGGGCATAGCCACCACAAAATGACAGCTTTCAGTTCTCAGTGAGGCAAGGAAGGGGTCAACAAAACCTCTACCTTGGACTTCCAGGGTTGAAAACAATGAGATCTGGCTCAGCCAGCACGGGTTGAGGAAATGCAGGTCCTGCTTCACCAGCTGATCTCCTTTTACAGCCAGGTAGCCTGCCTAGTGGATGAGGGAAACTGTGGATATGTCTACCTGGACTTCTGTCAAGTCTTCGATACTGCTTCCCACACCATTTTCCTGCTGAAGCTGGCAGCCTGTGGCTTGGACAGGTGCACTCCTGAGTGGGTTACAGAGTGTCTGGATGTCCAGGCCCAGAGAGTGGTGGTGAATGGTGTTACATCCCTAGTGGGACCAGTTCCCCAAGGCTCAGTGCTGGGGCGTCCTGTTCGACATGGTCAATGATTTTGATACGTGGACCCAGTGTGCCCCCAGTCAGTTTGCAGACACACCAAGTTGGGTGAGAATGTCGATCTGCTGGAGGGTAGATCCACTCCAGCCTCCCTTGCAGAGGGATCAAAGCCAGTTATATGGGATTCAACAAAGCCAAGACCCAAGTCCTGCTCTTGGGTCACATGTTGTTGAGTGACACATCTTGGCTAGGCTAAAGAAAATGAAAATATTTTTGAAGATCATAAAACTTTGTTAAGCATTTCATGAGGAATGTCTGGTCTGGTTTATCTGCAGTAACTAGAAAAGGAAAAGAAAATGGCAGAAAGATGGCAATAGTCAACAATATTTTTATCATTCACTTGTGGAAAATATTAGGTAAAATTTAGTGTGTGTTTAAACAAAATATGTATCTCTCAAGCTTTCTAACTAAAACATTCTTCATTCTGCAAAAAATAATTAGGGGTAAACCTACAAAATTTCATTTGACATGGGTAAAGAGCCTTTCTTCATGTTTAGAACAATCTAGGTAATTATGCAATTTTTGTTTGTTTGCATTTCCTCATCACTGAAAAAACCTCTCCAGTTTTAATCACACTTTTTTCTTTAAATTGTGACATAGGAAAAAAATAAAGACTTTATCCCCACTCCTTTTTACTGACTTCATTTACACAGATGTACTGTATGAAAAATTGTGCCAGATAGCATGACCCAATGTGCTTTGACAATATGCAAATATATTCAAATATATGTATTATGCAAATAATTCCTATACTTCAGGAAGTCTAGACATATTCCTACAGGATCGCTAGCTACTGGAAACAATATTTGAGCAAATATGCAAATCTCATTCGTTCTTCAAAATACACACTTGGAACACATACAGTGTCTAGAGTTCAAGCTGTATTATTCTAAAAATTCTCTTATAATCTACATCTGATGTACATGCTATCCAATTGGAAAAGAAACATGGAATCAGGAAAGTAAGAAACACTTGTAGTCCAACAAAAATACCATTGCTGAGATATCAGATGTACTTGATCATGATTTTTAATAAAAATATTCCTATTACAGGCTACAGAACATTAAACTTTGCTAGTCTCTTAGAATTGTCTTTATTCCTTTACCTATGCTACTACAAAAGAAGAAAGAAGTTCAGAGAAACCAACACACCAATCTGTAGTCAAACCTTCTCTTGATGATAAAAATAAGTAAGATTCAGAACTCTTTTCCACTGTTTAAAGATGCATAACAATTTTTGTCCCTTTTTAATGAAGAATTCAAATAATGCTGGTAATGGTGAAGTAGAAAACATAAGAAAATAGCTTTTTCAATCAATTGTTCTAATTCTATGTCATATCATTCTATTAGGGGTTTCATGCTCTTTAAAATTTTATAACTTCCTTTATAAGTGTCTTGAATTGCTAAAGGAGAAACTGCTTCAAGACCAGAAATAGACATCTGAATAAGAGAGAAATAAAACTGTCTGGTTTCCTTGAGGTTTGGCAGAAAATTCACAGACAGAAACTGTGTACATATTTACTCTGCATACACAATGACCATGATTACAGTCAACCAACCATTAATTTATCACATTGATCATTGGTACAGGAGTTCCTTAGCAAAATGTCATTAAGTTACAAAAGAAAATTCACATACATTTTTGCATGCACGCTTGCATGTCTGACATTTTAAATATCAGGCCTATTTTTACTGTGATTTATATATCATGTACATGATCATTAGGTACTGGGGTAGAATCTTAATGACTGAAGCTTGCTCAATACTAGTTTAAGTACATTTAGTGCTCACCTGGCAGGATTTGGCACACACACAAGTGAATGTTTTTGCTGATACACAAAATGATCAGGGACAAAGGGATTCAAAAGGTTGCAAAAGTGCACATGAACCATGCACGGTTAAATAACCAGTAGGCCAGAGTATAAAAATTAGGTTGAAACATTTCAAAATGTGCAGCTGACTTGCTGTATCTACCTGGGTGGAAAAATTAATACACTGACATCTGTCAGTGCTGCTCAGGGGCAGGTCCAACACAATCTTGATTTCAGCTCTGGCTCTCTACAAAGGTGTGCAAACCTTCAAAAATCATTGTTCTAGGGATTGTACAACCTTGCCCAGGAAGCAGCAGAACAGAAATTGGGCAGAATCTGTGGAAGTTAGTCACCACTCTTGCAGAAATAGAAATGTGACTTTAGCAGCAGCAGCAGTGGCAAGACATTAGGGAGGTTAATCAGTCTTTATATGAAGTCCATATCACAGAACAACTCAATCACAGGAATGCCTGTGCCAGCAAAACAGCAACTCTTTAAAATACAAACAGCACTGTTGAGGGACAACCATCTTCTCTACCTTTCTCAAGATCTAACCATGATGCTGGTACAAATCACTCACAAGAGTTTTGGAGGGTCAAACGGGTAAGTAAAGTAAAAATTTCAGAAAACAAATAAGAAGCTAGCAGCATGGACTGAGTTTAGTATGGGCAGGCAGCTTAAACCTACAGAGAATGGGAAGGAAAGGACTGGCTTTGGAAACACCTCTTAAATACACCAGATAAATTCCACAGATCTTTCAAGAAAAATATATCTCCATTCCACCTTGGAAGAAGAAACATAGGAATTATAAATAAAGTTATCAGAATATCCTAAAATTCTTATGTAGTAAGCCTACACAATGCAGGATATAGAAATACACCACTACACCAAGAGCTGAGCAGGACACCACGACCATCTGCACAGGCTGTAAAAGGGAGGCATACTTCATGATATTATACATATGTCATTCCAGCCTTTAAAAGCTGAGGGCACACAGCAGACTTTTTGGTGAGACTGATGTATGATCCTAGTGTTATGCTGGTTAAAGTCTCTACTACTACAAGTTGAAACACTTTACTCTAGTGCAAGCCTCTACTCCACCATGTCTTTCTTCCCACCCTGTTTCCATTTACTCCTCCTTCTTAGGGCAGTCAAAGTCAATTTAAGATTTGTTAGCACAGCTAACAAATTAGAAATTATATAGATAATTTATACTTAATTTGCCCCAAACATTATCATTGGTAAGAGTTCCATCTCTGAGGCAAAGCAAGGTAAAAGTAAGCTAACTTGAACAGCTATTTTTATTTTGGAGTATAAAAATACGAAGTTTACACTTCACAATCAGCAGTCAGTTACTGCAGACAGAAAAGTAGGCTCTTCTGTGACATCTGAACTGTGAAAATTGTCAGACCATTTATTCCAGTGCATTATCTCTTTAGTTTTCCTTTTACCAATACATCTGGAAAACAGTATAAAAATTTCAAGCAGTCAAAAAGAAGAATAGTGAACTTTCTTTCTTATTTCTATTTAGCTGATGGAACAGTAATCTCAAAAAAAAAAATCTCATTATTAATACCACAAATTCTAGCTCTCTTGAAAAATCTTCCTATTTTAGGAAGTACTGTTGCTCATTTATGATATATTGTTGATAGGCAATTAATAAATCCCCCCCAAACAATAAATAATGCCAAATATTCCCAGAACAGCATACAGGTTCATTTGTGACATTTGAAGTAACTGTATTTTGTACTACACAATAGACAGGGGAAAAGTGGGCTTCACAAAATAGCTACCAATAATCTTGTACAACAACACAACAATATATATCACTAAACCTCAAATATCAACACGGATTATGACACAAGGCTTAAAAACCCATACAGCTTCTGCAGAAGTAATACAATATTATCTCTCTACAGACCTCAAGAGACTCTCCAAAATCAAAGGACTGCTACACTGCCAGTGCCATGTGCAATAATATTATCAAGTCTCCCCAGCCCCTAAAATATAGGGCTGAAAATCATGAGATTTAAAGATAAGAATCAACACTATCCCTTATCTCCCCATGAAAGATCTTACAATTCTTCTTTTCCACAATAGAAAAGGTTATTTATTTTCTATTTTCTATGGCTTCTCAGAACATAATCTGATTTCATAGCTGGAGCTCTGGAGAAACACTGAATATTGGTATGTGATATTGTGAAAGCATGTAACACAGAATGTGGTACACTAGATTTTTTTACCCATTGTCCACCTACCACAAATCCTCAGAGATTTAACCAGATGGGCTCTTTCAAGGAAAAACACTGCATCTTCCCCTGGACAAATACCACCCCTGCATAATTTCATCGTGATATATGACTCAATTATACACACCTCTACTGCAAGGACTCCTGTGGCAGCATGGCCATTAGGAAATACTCTTGTATGCACTTAGCATGCTGCACTAGCAGGTAAAACAGATATTAGTTTGGAGTGGTCTGTCCCCTGCAGGGCAGGAAGGTCAGTGCCCCATCTGCAGTGCTAGCCCCTTCCCTCATGGAATTAGTGTTGCAAGCTCAATCACTTGGAGGGAAAGACAGTGAGCAAAAGTGGTATCCTGGCTTTTCCAGGATCTGTGCATTTCCACACTTCATGGCCAGGAGAAATATAGCTCAGAATCTTCCATCTGTATTTTCACCTGGGATGCTGTGGGTGGAGGAATGGGGATTGGGAAGGAGAAGGCCAGGACAGAGGGAAGGAAAAGGAGGAGAATGGAGGAAGAGAGTTCTGTTGGGAAAGAGAGCTCAGGAAAATGCACCCAGTCATTACTTCTCTTAAACTGTCTTAAATTGGGGGTGGAGTAGAAATTCTTACACAGATCTGCTGCCTGCTGTTTTGTATACCTTGGTTTTGCAAGTGGACACTTGCAATATGGTATTTACATGTAAAAGACAGTCAGGGCTTATTATTTTAGACACAAATATTGCAAGACAGTGAACCAAATTTATAGCAACTGCTACTTAAAGTACAGATTCTTTTCAAATCCCACATTTGACCGGTCTTTGAATAAAAAGATTATAATAAATGTTAGTGTTCAAACTTCTTCACTAACTTCCTACCATATTTAGAAAATCAGGGTTAATTTCCCCTACCTATATTGATCAAGTGTGTGCCTTTCACAAGATAACTCACCCAGATATATTTTTTGAACCACTAAGCCAGTGGATTCTGTACAATTCCCAATCCAAGGACTAATATAGCCAGTTTAGCAAATGAACAGCTCAGCTAGCAATGTGCAACAGGGCACAGCTAGCAATATGCAACAGGGCTCAGTTAGATAAATTAGATGTCATTCAGTCAGTGATCTTATTTATTTTTTACATGGCTCGTTAATAATTAATCGAGTGTGCATCCTCTAGCTAAACTGATAAGAATGGATATGCATTTCCATTATATTATTTCAGCATATTACAACTTCACCATAAAATCTGGGCTTTGGCTGAAACCTGGTGTTCAAGGACTCAAAAGATGTACATAATACAGTTTTTTAATGTAGAGACTAATAACCTTAAAAAAATAATTAAAAGCATATTTAACTAATTTTACACTTTTGTGTGTGCAGATCCCAAAACATAAGCATACCGAAATGATAACACTAACATCTTTTCCTTAAATTGCAACACAATAAATAAAACTCTTCTGCTTACCCAAATTTAGTACAGAAAATGGCTAGGATAGCTGCAATGTTAATGTTCAATCATAGCTGCAAACAAGTGTCTAAGTTTTAATACTAACCTCAGCAATGTAGCATAAAACACAGAAAAAAAAAAAAAAAAAGAAAAAACTCCATAAAAACCACTAAGGATGTTATTGATATCGTTCTTACTCACAGCACTGAAAACAGTCCCCATAGAAGTCTCAGTGTACCTGTACAGCTGACCAAGTACATTGAGCCACATGCTGCAGGGGAAATGGGAAGTATCTGTATGACACTTGTATTAACAAGTGAGTAGCTCTACTGGAAACTTTCAGGCTTTATCATTGACCACGAGAACTGGGGACCACATGAAGTAGTTTTTAATGTATTCAAGTTTATTTCTGCTGTCATTTCCAGGAAGTGCGAAATGCACGATCAGGGACCTACACAGCTATCTACAAACACTAGGACTCAAAATCAGATTATTTCATTGAATGATGCATGAGCCTCTGCCTATGTATTCCATTTTTACATCCCTGCGTCTCTTTAGACTTTAACAGCAAATTTTTAGTTGCAGATGTGAAATAAATCAGGTTTCCAGGAATCTGTTTACTTCTATCATAGCCTGCAATTTATTTTAAACATCAGGTTTTTAAAGGATCAGGGTCACTGAAGAACCAGGTTCCTTATAGTCCAGCCTCAGAATTGGGACAGGTAAGGAGTCAGATTAAAGAAACACTACAGCATTTTTTAAAAAAGAAGACTGAAATCACTGGGGTGGAACCCACCAAATTAAGAAAGGTTTCTACAATCCAGACATATATATTACCCTTTCACACCAAGGGATCCACTGTAGTCATTGAAGGCCTAGTAAATACTAGTAAATGTTACCTAAGATGAAATGCATTTCATGTAGGAGTTAAACAAGTGGATTCCAGCCCTTGTTCTTCCATTTCAGTAACCAAAAAGAAAAGCCAAGATTATGAGCTCAGTTGGTAGATATCTGCATCTATGATGCCTTGCAGTAAACCCTGTAGGAATTTCTGAATCATTTTTCTTTCCTTTCATACTTCACACTTGGAGATTTTTCTGAACTGTTTATTTCTACTAATCTAGTTCAGAAATGCTTGATGGATGTTACAAGTAAAAATTTTGTGTTATATACAGTCAATTTGAGTTTTTCATGATTATATTTTTTCTGTGCCTTTTACATAAATTTAAAAAAACCCATCAACACAGTCTTTCCATGGCATTTTCATATAAGAGCTGTCATTACAATTACACTTTTTGCTTTAGGCCACATTTTGCATTTTTTGTCTTCCATAAAATATGGACAATGTAGTTGAGCTCAGTTTTCTAAAAATAATCATATGTCCAGATGCCAAAAAACACCCCTGAAGTTTTATCAGCAAATCAGTTGCAATTATAAAGGCTATGTAAACAACACACAGCTGCTGGCTCTTTGAAAAATAGCCAAGAATTACAAAGTGATAGACTGTAGGAGAAATCAAATTTTAGAAAAGAATCTTTTATTACATTCAATCTTATAAAGTTTTAAACTTGAATTCAGTTAGGAAAAGATAGCTGTCTGGAAACCCTGGCTTCCATCTGTGTATTTTGTTCTCCAGGTGTCTGAAGTTTGATGTTTCCAGTCTTTTTCTTTTTTGATGGACCAAAGGAAAGGAGTAACACATATATGATGATTAGTTCATGTCCATACCACAGGTTCCAGCTGCTATGAGTATCAATAAATATTCCAGGGATTTTTAATCTCATTTGATTCCACTGATACTCAGAGAAGAATAGTAACAGGTATCTGTTTCATCTTCACATTACTTTAAAAATTGTCTCTGAAACAGCCTCTCTACTTTCTGTCATTTGTCAACTGCATGCCAAATCACAAGATACAGCAAAGGTGCTTGACTGTTTGTTCAGCTGTGTATGGCACCTCTGCTTCAAATTTCTGATTTTATCCTTTACTCCTCACAGGTGCTGATGTTGAACTCAAGTTTTGTGGGAAAGGCCTGGGATACCTCACACAGATCTTAAATAGGTCTTGAAGTGTTTCACCTCCTTTGATCTTTGCTGGTAATCAACACAGATTGATTCTGACTTAAATGTGAGATACAGCAACCTGGGAAAATATGAAGGGATTACTGAAGCAACTGCAAATGAGAAGCTGGAAAGTAGCACTGTGGAAAAGGACCCGGGGTCCTTCTCAATGGCAGGCTGGACATGAGTCAGCCCTGGCAGCCAGGATGGAGGGGCATCAGGCACAGCATCCCCAGCCAGGCGAGGGAGGGGATTGTCCCACTCTGCTCTGCACTGGGGCGGCCTCACCTTGAGTACTGTGTGCAGTTTTGGATGCCACAATGTAAGAAAGACGCTCAGATGTTAGAGAGCATCCAGAGGAAAGCCACAAAGGGGGTGAAGGGCCTTGAGGGGAAGCTGAGTGAGGAGTGGCTGAGGTCACTTGGGCTGCTCAGCCTGGAGAAGACTGAGAGGAGACCTCAGCCAGCCTTCAGTACCCTCATGAGGGAAAGTGGAGGGCAGGTACTGATCTCTTCACTCTCATGACCGGTGATAAGACTCTAGGCAACACCCTGAATTTGTGTCAGGGGAGGTTCAGGTTGCATTTCAGAAACAGATTTTTCCCCAGAGGGTGGTTGGGAACTGGAACAGCTCCCCAGGGCAGTGGTCACAGCCCCAGGCCTGACAGGAGTGTTTGGACAATGTTCTCAGACACATGGTGTGACTCTTGATGGGTCCTATGCAGGGACAGGAGCTGGATTCAATGATCCTGATGGTGTATTCCAACTCAGCATATTCTTTAATTCTATTCTATGATTGTACAGCATTAGTTATCAGAAATTCATATCCAACTAGCATTACTTTTCTAATACCTAGCTTCTTCTTCTGATCCCTCATTTCCCTAGTTAGAGGCCAATTAAGCTATAGATCTGCCATCAAGCACAATGTTTCTCATCTTGCTCCAAATGATTATATGGAGGAAACAATTCCTGCATGCTGGACGCTCACCACAGGCAACAAGACTGCAAACCCTGCCCTGAGGGCTAGGTTGATTATATATGCCTTTACTAACTTTTTATAAGCACAGAGATTCAGGTAATACACTGGGGTTTTTTTCCCCAGGCTAATCTTCCATGTATAAAGCTTCTGACATAGCTTATTTATTGTTCCATTAAGCTCAGGCCCATTTACAGGCTGCACTCAAGAGAGCTCCTTCCTCCTCTGCCTCACTAGCAGAGCCTAACCATGGGCAAGGAACCTCCAGCATCCTCCTTCCACTGCTGCCAGCAATAGTCTGCTCCCTACAGAAGGAGCTTCCCTGACTCCAAAGACAATGGTCAGGTTGCCACTGACCTGTCCTTCCTTCAAAGCCTGCCCTAAGGTTCATGATTTCAGCCTGCCACTCACCTTTACCCTCAGCACTGCTCTGACACAACTTGAAGCGCTCTGGTTTCCTCTATTTTCCTCTCCTGGCTTGTCAGCAGACAGCAGCTCTGTGCCAGCCAGGAGACCCCAGCATCCACTGGACCACCTGCATGAAGCACAGAACAGACTCCCTTGTCCAGCTCCAGATTGGGGAAGAGGGGCCACTTGTGCTCTCTCAGCAGATCCCAGATCATCTTCTCCCACTTTGCAAAGACTCATACAGAGAGCAGGTTAAAAACACAACACAAGGTTCTTCATCTGGCCACTTCCCTTCAATTCATTAGCAACAAGCAACAAGTGCATTTCCACACATCTATGTTTAAATGCAACCTGAAATAAGCTCTTTCAAAATAAACTTCTGAGAAAGACACCATAAAATGTTCTATTAAAATGTAAATATATTGTCTCTATTATACTCCTTTCCTCCATTAATTTTATAATTTGATCATGGTTTGTTTTTTTTTCTTAAAAAACCTATGCCAGTACTGGCTCAGCTATCCTTTAATTATCTATACAAATGACAGTGTCCTTAAAGATATTAATACCTGTTCTGATAGTTTATTAGGGACTGAATTAACCATCCACTGAAAACAGCACAGAAAGTTGTATGTAGCAATCATGTACCTTACACTTAAAAAGCTGACAATGAATTAGCCTGAATTGATAGGAATTATTTTCCATATCACTGAAAGACTTGGTAAATGTAATAAGCATTTTTGCTTGCACAACAGTACCTGAAACTCTTAAAATCACTAAGTCTCTCCAACCCTCACAATGTTGTGGAAAGGTTTACAACCAATAAGTTTTGTGGTGCCTAGTTACAGTGGCAATATACTAAAATTGCTTTTTATAAAAATAACAAACCAAGAGAAAAAAACTCTCCAGTAACAACACAAAAAGCTGCTCATGATTAAATTTGGATAGGCTTAAACTTCATAAATAGATATAAAACAGTGAAACATTATAAGTGTACTGGCAGTTTTATTTTTAAAAAATCTTTTGCATTGTATTATTGAAAAATAATTAAAATACATAGCATGAATTACATTGAACAGTTCTTCTCACCATGAAGCTGCAAAGGTTTTTCTATTTAAAAGAGAGGAAAAATACAGAGTTTATGATAGAATTTTCCACTTCTCATTCTTTGCCATCCCTTGAAAGAAACACAGAAACAGAAAGGAAGAAAAGTGTTCAGCTGTACTTTCCATGTCCATTTCCTTTTCAGAGGTGTGATACAAAAGCTGCCAAGTGGAGATCTCAGCTGGAATAACTGATCAGAGCTTTGTTCATTGCTAGTTATCAGTATATACTTCCACAGGCCTTTGTCTTATAACACAAAAGATTTCACAGACAGAAAAAAAGAACAGAAGGCTTTCTCCATGGTTTAGTAAATCCTTGGGTTTTAATCAGATATAAAATTGTGAGTTAGCAAAGTACTCCTTGACACGGCGTTTATAAAAGCTTATAAACTAAATATGCAAAACCAAAACCTGACTTGCATTACCATGAGTTAGTAATTTCTTCATTTCTAAGGATAATATCAATATTTGCAGGCCTGCAATTAAGAGCCATAAAGTTTCAATTCCTTTCTTCAATTTGTGCTTCTAATTCAATCAATAATTTATTATCAGCCGAAAACCAAACACAACTTACAAATAGTTTATAAACAACATTCTGCCTTAATTGTTCCAAATTTAAACAAGATGACAATTAGGAAATCCTGATTTTCTGTAAACTTCCTATTCTAGGACAGAATTAGCTCTTTAGACCAGGGAGGCTAGATTAACAATTTTGAAGAAAATATCTGCAGCAGACTTCATTAGCATCAAAATAGAAAATGCTATATTACTGAAAAAAAACCCACATTCAGATCCAAAGCAAGGTACAGGCCACCCAGAGCAGAGAGCTTAAAGGAGGACAGAACACAAAACCTAAGCCAAAGAAAAGAAACACAGAAAAAAATAGAAAATTATATATCTTAAATCCAGGAAGATACACATACACATAGCTAGAAGAAAACATTAGGACATTTAGATGAGAACAAGAAATAAAGGAAAAAGCAAAGGCAAATTGGATTCTACAGGAAGAAGTAGTGAATCAGAAGATATGGTAGTGTTAGTGCATAAAGTAATAACGTAGTATGTCAAGTACTCTCTGTTTCTTTGATTACCTCATCACAGCAAGATTATTACAATGTTTGAAATAATGCTGCACAAACCAGGCAGAACAATATTAGGACTCAAGGTTAAGACTTAGAAATGACTTACAGGTTCTCCCTTTACTTTTGAGAGAGTAGTAAATTAGACGAAGAGCTGAAGTATATACTAGATGAAAAACTACAAAATAAAGAAAAAACAACCAGAACAAAAACCTAACTCAAAAAAAAAAAAAAAAAAAACACACCAAAAAAATCCCCAAGCAGCACGCATAAAAATACAGATTTTTAAACAAAGACAGGAAGCAAAATGTATAAATTTAATTTTTGAAACCTGTATTTTTCTGAAGTACACGTACTACAATCAGTACATGAACTGGTGAGCTCATTCCATCTTTTCTTCAGAGGTTTAATAAAAGTTACCAAACTAAATCTAATCTGATTAAGAATACTTGAAAAAGTATATATACATCTACATATATATATATATATATATATATATATATATATATACATATATATATAGGATTCAGTACCATATAAAGAATTCTTGCATTATTCTGATCATCTGGGCAGGATTTACGAAACCAGAAGTGGCACCATGTATTTTTGAAGAAGGGAACAAAACAGTCACCCATTTCACAGGCTGAAGGGGCTGGACAGGGACTGAACAGAAAGAAGAGAGGCAGAGGAACCATTTACTGTGATAACCACCTGGTCTAAGAGCAAGAGTAGCTGGAGGGAAAAGTTGCTGAGTACCTTAACAACTAGAAGATGGCTGTGAGTGTGGTGTGAGAGTGAGCAGACTGCTGGGGTGTGAGACCTGAGTGCTGGCAGGGAGGCAGTGGTCCTCCTGGCTGCTGAAGCTTAGAGTGATGGAGATATCCCTGGGGTAAATGCAGCCCTTGTATTCCAAGCTGGAATGGCCCGTACTCAGTCTAAACCTGATACTGTGGAAGTTTCCATTGTTTGTAGTACTAATATAGTTTCATTTATATTAAAAGCATCCTGTAATTAAGCAGCTGTTTGGATTGTGTGCATGTATCATTAACACAAGCAGGAGCTTCCCCAGAACATTTGGTATCCCAAGCCCCTTGCTTCATGCTGCCATTGCTTTCCCTCTGCACTTTCACTCCTCTGTACATTCAAGTTCTCCTTATGTCTGCTTCTGTTTTTCTTTGTGTTTTCTGGAGATTAGAATTACCTCAAAAGCAAGGCAGCTTGTCCCCATTGCATGAAAACACACAAATACCAGACTCTAGATACAAACTTATTAATTTCCTCAAACCTAGTGGAAATGAACAGAAATTATCCTCCTCATACTTCTCCACAGAATCACAGTATCATTTAGGCTGAAAAAAACCCTTAAAATCATCAAGTCCAACCATTAACCTAACAGTCATAAGTGAACATTTCAGCTCTTCCTATCAAAAAGCAGCTCATGCTGATATTTACACATTACTAGTTTACATGTACTAAACTCCCACATATAAAAAGGGAAAAAAAAAGAAAGAAAAAGGAAAAAAAAGAATGAAAAAGGAAAAAGAAGAAAGAAAAAGGAAAAAGAAGAAAGAAAAAGAAAAAAGAAGAAAGGAAGATGACTGGTTTTACTGCTTTTCACAGAGCTTGTAAGTACAAAACTGATATGCTTACAAAAAATACATCTGGCAAAAAAAATTATACACATGAACTAAAAATTTTATCAAGAAAATACATTGATAGAAAATTATGGAAATATATTGTTACAGTTTCAAAATAGGGTTCATTTAGGAAGCATTTATCTCAGTGGAGAAAAACCATTATCAGTAGGCTATATTACAGAAGTACTCAGGCCACTCAAAAGCCTAGCCATATCAGAAAATGATATGAATTACAGACAAAAGTCCCATTAGTCCATCTTGAAGCACCCAGGTATTACACCAATACTTGTGGGTGCTTTAGAAAGAAAGTAGGAGAAAGAGACATTGCCTGTCAAAATAGAATTTTTCCCTGAGATTTCCTACTATAATTTTAAATGTCTTAAAGGATAGAGCTTTTAATTTTTTTTTTTTTTTTTTTTTTTAACAACGGATTTTCTGGAATTGTATAGATAGTTGTCTCATTATTGATCTAAACTCTTTCTTCACTAAATTATATCCCATTGCATCAAGTCACATTCCTTTTGGCACATTTTACATGCAGTAAGTACAGAGGCAATTGTATCCTAATAAATGCAAAACATTTAAACACATTTTTGCTGCTTCCCAATACTCATGTAATTCCTGTTTCTCTAGGTGCCTGTATTCACTATTTAGACAAATTATACAGAGTCATAAAATCACAGAATCACAAATGTTGGTAAAGATCATCGAGTCCAATTGTCAAACCCAGCACCACCATAATGGTCCATAAACCAAATCCCAAGTGTCAAAGCTCAATGCCTCTTGAACACTTCCAGAAATGATGACTCTACCACCTCTCTGGAGAACTCATTGAGACGTCATAACCACTCTTTCACTGAAAATTTCTTTTCTAATGTCTAATCTGAACATTTCACAAACTTCTTCTCATTCTTTCACTTTGAGATGTGGCAGAAGGGACCAACCTTTTTAAAGGAGTTGTAAAGACTGATAAGATCTTCCTAAGCCTCTTCCAGACTAAACAACCCCAGTTAACTCATTTGTTTCTCATGGGATATATTTCCTAGACCTTTCTCCAGCCTAGTTGCCCTTCTCTGGACATGCTCCAGCCCCTCAAGGTCCTGTTTGAAGTGAGTTACCCAAAATCAAACCCAGTACTCGAAATGCGACCTCACCAGTGTCAAGTATAAAATGACAATAATGCTCTTAGTCATGCTGGCCACACTAATCACATCTTCACACAAATCAAGATGCCATTGGCCTTGTTGGCCACCTGGGCACACTGTTGGTTCAGTTCAGCTGCTGCCAACCAGCAGCCCCAGTCCCACTCTGCTGAACAGCTCTCAAGCCTCTCCTCCCCTCGCCTGTAGCACTGCAGAGGGTTACTGTGACCTAAGGGCAGGACCTGACACTTCACCTTCTTGAACCTCATGCAGTTGTCTACAGCATATGCAGGTTTTGCTTTCCTCTTTCAGTTCTGTCAGATCACCCTCTTAATAACATCTGTAAGTGATAAGGAACTGCACATGTACATTCCAGGAGTGTTCTCACCAGCATGCTATAGAATATCCCAGCTTTGTGATCCAGGACCTTCTATAAATGATGCTACCACTCCTTATGGGGTGAGAACATCTTTTCAATCATTATAGTTGTTGATTTGCTGATAATGTGGATTAGGTAAATAGATATATATATAAGTAATTGAGAAAGAAAATACTGTGTATTTGCTTGGTGTTCAGGTAAAAAAATAAAAAGACCTGTATGTATATATAATAACATTCTTTGGATCCTTCTCCTTGCTTTTCTTCTATAAAGTGAAATACAGCCTAAGCTTGGGATCATTTGTAGGATTACCCCAAAAGTAATTTTGAAGCATACAGCAGAAAACGCAAGGCTGTCACACTGCAGAACAGATATGGGACAGTCACTGAGTTAGAGCAGTTTTAGGGACAGTCACTAAGTTAGACACCAAATCTGAGAATCACCACTGCAGCGTGGGGCTGCTCAGAAGTGTAAGGGAGGGATTGTTGAAGGGAGACAACCTCACTGGCAGAGACAACCATTCTCTCCATCCCAAAACACAAACCTCTCCCTGGATGACCAGTGGATGGAGCCAGGATAGGAACAGGACCTTGGACTAACCAAGGACTGGAAACACCCTCTATGTGAATGACTCTCCCCAAGTATACAAATAAAAAACTTATTCCTTACTCCTCCAATGAAGCAGGTATAACTCTCCACTTGTACAGAATTACTTTCATCCATTGAAAATTGGATTTTTGCACTTTCTGCCTAGTCAACCAGATAAAAATGAAGGAAAAAAAAAAAGATTACACTTCAGAAGAACAAGCCCAAAGCAATATTCCAAGCATGAAATGGCAGAAATTCTCTGTACCTTAGAGGAATAAAGTTTTTCTGAAAATTAGGAATCAGGGGACAGTACTCCTGCAGTTTGTTTCACTTAACTTGGCCAGCCACTTTGAAATCTTCCTCCACAATCTCTTCATCACATTTATACTATATTAGATGTATTCCCCTTCTAAATAAACCCCTTAAAAGAGTCACCAGTTGCTAGATTTTCTTGAGATATGAAGTCTGAAAACTTTTCAGCCACCAATGTAGTGAATAATGTCATATACTGCACATGCTACGTGGCACCTTCTGGGTCTTGAAATTGTTAGGTGCTGTAGCTATAAGTTCTATGCAAGTACATGTAAGGAGTTTAAAGAATGTAAAAAAAAATAATAAAAAAAATATGACTCTTTTTATATGAAAACTGAAAAAAACACCAACAACTGAACAATTTTTAAGCAATCATACACTTAAAAATCATCTGCAACAAAGCACCAGAGAGAGAAATTCACTGGTGCCAATACTGGAGTATAAACACAAACTTCTCTGCATTGTTGCACTGTCCGCCTCATCAGAAAAAAATATTCTGTTTTAAATTTTTTATTTTTTGGTTGATAAAGGGAAAAACTTTGAGTTTGTATTGGGTTTAAAAATATGTCATGCAATAATCCCAGTTTTCCTATGAGTGTGTTCTCACCAAGATCCTTTCATATATATAAGCCTCCCAATAAACCTAGTATGATTTGTATGTTTGGTAAATGCCAAAGAAAAGGTCTTGGCTCGCTGTAATTTACCATACTGGATTGATTATTAGGTACAGAAAAAGTCATGTTTACTTTTTGTTCAATTATTGAGTATGCAAGAAATAAAAATAACAATAAATAAAATAATTGTCTAATAAAAATTTTTAAAAAGGTCCAAATAATTGAAAAATATTTATTTAACTTCAAATAATATCTTAATCAACTAGCTGCTGTTGCAGTTGCAGTGGCATATGAAGCTTTTCATAAAGGTGATCAAGATGAGGATTTTACATCTCTTAATTCTTCAGTTTTTTCTTTAGGAAAAAACCTATTTTCTGCAAAGGGTTTCTGAGGCTCCTAGGGAAGACCTTGACACAAACAGGAGCATATTGGGTTTGCCAAATGAACAAACTTCATAAAATTGCCTCTCTCTCCTTTTCTTGTCTTGAAGAACAACTGAAAACAGTAACTTCTATGCTTCACGCAACAGACATTATTACACATTCCTGCACCAATCCCTTCCTTGGAAATAGGACTGGAAAGGTCAAGGTGTATGTATGAATAAGAATGAGCCCGTGAGCTTCAGGAAGTTAAGAATGGTATTCTGAAAAGATGAGGAGGTTGGATAAAAAAATATATAGTAAAAGAATCAGTTTTCTGGTTACCTCATCTGGTTAGCATTGCTCTTATGAGGAGGAAGAAGTGGTTTTGTCATTATAACACACATGGAAGAAAGAAGGATACGTTGTCTACACAAACAAGGCCATGAGAGGAGGATGGGAATCTGAAAAAAACTCAAGAGAATCAGAAAAACCCACTGACTATCCACCATATCAGCAAAGCTGACAAAATAAAACTCATATTAAAGGGGCTACACATTATGTCTCTGGGAATCCTGGGCAATTGTAATTGAAATTCTTGTAGTTTTTCTCACATGAAGGAAGAAGCACAGCAAAATAATGAAGATCAAGATTTAGTGCTGTGGAAAAATTATAGTAATAGATCAGAAAACATTAGAATGAGTACTGATTGAATGGGTATCTGCTCCATGGATGCGAATCCATAGAGAAGGTTGAATCAAGATGAAATGCGTGATAGAGGGGTTAATGAGATGAGTTTTAAATTAAGGAGTACAAGGGAAAATTAGAAAGAGATCTGCCTTATTTGCATTAGCTTGGTTTTTCAGTGTGGAGGGAAAAAGGAAAACATGAAGCTCTAAAAGCAGATGAAGGTCTGTGCATGGCTGTAGTTTACAGAAAGAGGAAAATGAGCAAGTAAGAATATGACAGTAGAAGAATGATTACCAGGGAAAATTTGAAAGTGCAATAAGGAGAAGGAAACTATTAATGTTGATGAGAACAGTAAATATGCAATCAACATAGATAATGAAAGGAATGAGCTGGCCTAGCCTGCACAGTTGAAAAGAAGGTAGATTTGCTACTTCCTAAAGGAAGTAACTGAACTGCTGAAAGGGAAAAACAACAAAATGGAGGTGTTTAAATTACTGATACACACCACAAGGCAGCTAGTGTAAGCATAATAAAAATATTAGGGTAATACTTTCAGGAGTAAAAAGCATTGTGGAAAGGTGCCAGTGATGAAAGACATATTTTTTCCTATGAAAGAGAAAAATATTATGCTGTAAGCTAGCATTGTAGTTTATTGACATGACAGTATATTAGAAGGCATAACATCCAGCTGGCAGCAAGTCAGCAGTGATGTCCCCCCAGGAGCAGTGTTGGGCTCAGTCCTGTTTAATACCTTTACTGATGATCTGGATGGGGGATTGAGTCTGCCATCAGTAAATTTGCAGATGACACCAAGTGGGATGGGAGTGTTGATCTGCAGGAGGGAAGGAGGGGTCTGCAGAGGGACCAGGACAGGCTGGAAAGATGGGCTGAATCCAACAATATGAGACTCAACAAGACCAAGTGCCAGGTCCTGCACTTGGCCTCAACAGCCCCCTGCAGCACTATAGGCTGGGGACAGAGTGGGGACAATGGCCAGGCAGAAAGGGACCTGGGGGTGCTGACTGACAGGCTGAACATGAGCCACCTTGTGCCCACATGGCCAAGAAGGCCAGTGGCACCCTGGCCTGGATCAGGAATAGTGTGGCCAGCAGGAGCAGGGAGGTCATTCTTCCCCTGCACTCAGCACTGGTGAGGCTGCACCTTGAGTGCTGTGCTCCAACCTCACAACTTAGGAGGGATGTGGAACTGCTGGAGAATGTCCAGAGAAAGGCAACAAGGGAAGGGTCTGGAACACAAGTCCCACAAGGAGCAGCTCAGGGAGCCAGGGATGGTTAGCCTGGAGAAAAGGAGGCTCAGGGAGAACTCACTGCTCACTACAATAACCTTAAAGAAGGTTGTACCCAGGTGAGGATTGGTCTCTTCTCCCAGACAACTTGCAATAGGACAAGAGGACACAACCTTAAGCTGTGCCAGGGGAGGTTTAGGTTGGACAATAGGAGGAATTTCTTCACAGAAAGGGTGACTGGAATGGGCTGCTCAGGGAGGAGGCAGAGACATCATCCCTGGAAGTGTTTAGGAAAAGACTGGATGTGGCTCTGAGTGCCATGGTCTAGTTGACAAGGTCATAAGCTGCTCTGGGATCTCAAAGGTCTTTTCCAACCTAGTTGATTTTGTGATTCTATAAAGAAATAATAATTCCAGATCTAAATGAATACAACAATTAGGTTTAAATATCAGCAGTGTTAATGAGCACAGTATCCAAGTAAGAGGGCTAATTGTGCAGAAGGTACAGAAAGGTTTTATCCGACCTAAATTGCAAACAAATCTTAAGCTGTTTAATGGTCCCAGATACTTCAAGTTATTGTCAGCCTTGCTTACCACATCACTGTGAACTTCAGAATGCAATGGAACAAAGTAAGCCAGAAACAACATCTAAGAAAAGGGAGGGAGGACAAAGAAAAGCATCATCCAGAATATGAAAAACAGCTTCCCTTTTTTTAATGGGGAAAAGAGGTAAAAAGAGTTAAAAATCAAAGAAGGTGCTATTTCAGCAGCTTTGAAGAGAAAACTACTTTTATGTCTGTGCTGAAATTTGAACTGAAGTACAAATGGCCTTGGTAGCTTAATTAATAAGCTAGAAGAGGAAAATCCTTTAATATTATGCTCTCTCTACATTTTAAAAACTTGCTTTAATGCAAGTTTTGAGTGCATGATACAGTGCTATCAGCAAGGTAATAAACTACACCTGATGACACCCTGCTGCCTGCTTGTGAGGAATGACAAACAGCATATGGCTATTGCAGTTCTGCTGACTCAAGTTAGCAAGAGATCAGCTTTTATGCTGGTACTTCTTCTGAAAGGAATAGTGTCTGTATATCATGAGCTTAGTAGATAAGAGAAGATACAAAAAAAGCAAACAAAGAAACAAAACCCAAACATATTAATACTTAATCATTTGAAGGAAAAGAGTCTGGCAGAGACTTCTTTCAACATAAATAGACAATATATGACACCTGTTATAAACAACATGTGCGATGGGGTCAGTATCCCAATATAAAATTACTTGATCATTTCATTATATGAGAAATTAAGTTCTCCTAATTTTGGCAAAATCTGTAACACAATTGGTATAATACACACAATATGACCATGTTTCTTGATGCAAGAATTTGAAAATGCACCCAGCCAGTAAATAGCATTAGATGTGAAGCTTGAATGTTTAACAGAATTATAATATAGCTACACATATCTGAAATATAATAGGTTTGGGGGGCATTTTTGCCATTATTTAGTACTAACTTCCAAACCTGTGAAAGATGCTTTTCGTTCTGTATATTTAAAAATTGTCAAAAATGTACTGAGAGAAAGGACTGAGCAAGTTAAAGCAATACATTTAAATAAATGTTTTGTAATATAAAAAATACAAAAAAACATGCATAAATTTTAAATATAATTTAACATAGGTATGAATAACAGGATATGCCACAACCATTGATTCATAATAAACCAATTGAGCAGAAAGTTATTTCACAGTAAACAATATATATATATGGATATATCAAATACCATCCCTAAAGTAACCCATAACAATTACCATTTGAGATTCCATTGCAAGCATTTAATTTTGACAAAATTTTCCTGGGCAAAACAGTTTATTTAGAATTTATTTCAGTATTTTAAGATGCTTTTGCCAGTTTCTAATGTACCTTGAACTCACAGGTTTTTTGTTTCACATGAAATATTTTAGCTAGTAGGATGACTCTGACTCACTACTAAGAACTTCAGACCTTGCATATTTTGGCAACACCAAAAATTAAATCCTTGTTATGCAACAAAATATACTAAATAATTCCACATTGCCAAAAGCTTATTTTTTAGCTCATTCATTTTAGCCTTTTATATTGGACCTCTTATTTCAATTCTTCCCTTTGCACTTCCATAAATACATGACATAAGCTCATGTTATTAAAATCATTTAGTGAACTGATGTTGGATTTACATAATAGCATGGACAGCCCTGCTGACAGAGCTAAGTCAAAGATGTAAGTTTCTATTTACTCACTTAAATTACTAGAAAAACTTCTAATTGAAGTACGCTTGCACAACTGGCACAAAAAGGACAAAGCACATGCATTTTTACTCTTGCCTCTTAAAGAACAAAAAATAAAGGCTGTACCTAAAAATCTATTCATCTATAACGCCCTCAATCTGACAAGAAATTATGATATTCTTATCTTCCACCCAATTCCTACTTTCTGTAGATACTCTCCCATGAGCTTTAGCAGTGGAATCAAACTAGTGGCTAAATTAGGGGAGTGTGTGTATAATATCCAGTAGACAGAACCCATGATAAGGTCGTACTGGTACTGCCACAACAATCCCATGCTGATTACAGAATTAATTACAGGATCATCGTGCATGCTGCCACACATGGAGGCGCTTTGGGAAAGCAGTTTAGAAGCTACAATGGAGTTACCATGCCACCAGAGATGTCACCTTCAAAGGTGCATGAAACAGAGTGGAAATGTAAAGGTGGATCTGCCTTGAAGTGTTCTTCAGCACAACATATGAAACAACACTGTCCTAGGGAGCACATTAATTTTAGTACTTATTTGGTCACTAAAAGCTACATTGAGAACTACATAGACAGGGCAGGTATTCTTGCAGACAGAAAACATAAAAGCAGTAAATCAAGTTACACTAGCTCCTCTATCACACTACAAGAATTGTCACTTAGATTTCTTGAAATTCATACAATTCATATTTATAAACATAGGCCTTTTTATATAAACAAATTCTTACTGAAATTTTTTTTTTCAGTGCTGAATTTTCCTCTTATAATTTCATTACATTAAGGCAGAATCAGACAAGTAAAATCATAAGCATGACATTTGCACAGGCTGAATGTTTTGATAGATAAGTTTTATGTATGCGGTAGACTTCAAGTACTTTTTACATGAACTATAGCTTCCACTATACTTACATTTATTCATAATTTTTAAAATGAAGTTTATTCCAACAAATTGAGGTTTCCGTTTAAGCTTTACACTTTAAAAGTTTAAACAGGTCTGCCTTCTATTTCTTCTTCTTCTCATGCTAAGAAAAAACCACAACACTCAGACAAAATACTTAATTCTGAATACTTGAGTTCATTTCCTTTTAAGCCTTAGTGTTTCTTCTAGAAACTGGGTTTCATTATTTTCTATATTAAAGATCCCTATCTAAAGTACCTATGCAATATTTAGAGATCTGGGTAAGAAGTGATGGAAAGCACTGAAGAGCAAGCCATCCTCTCTTACTCTCTTCAGCTGTGGTCTTGCCGTCCAGCAAGGCAGCAGAGTTGTTAGGGGCTGGTGATGATGTGGTTTCCAGCCCATGGTGAGCCCAAAGGGGATGGGGCCCAGCTATGGGTAGAAAGACTAAAGCACCAAGTATGCCAGCAATTTAGAAATATTTCTGAGGCTGGACTTCTGATTTTCATCTCCCACTTCCAGAGAGGGGACCACGGAGGAAGTTACAATTTTGATATTTCACAGATCCCAAGCTGATCTGATTTGAAACTCTCTCTGGTTCAAAAACCATTCTGATTCCTTTGGATCAGTGGCTCATTTTTGCAGTGAACTAATGCAGGCCATTTATCAGAACTCTCCCTGGCTTTTGAAACCTGGATCACAGGTTTTCCTCACGCATTTTCAGATCTCAGCAGGACACAGAGAGTGGTACCACTGTTCCACTACCACTTCAGTAGCTTTATCCCTGATGAAGTCAAGATGGTAGTTGAGCTGGCTTAACACAATTACTACCAGAGCCTGCTCTTCTGCTTTAACATGTGGGAGAAGCCTTTCAAGGGACAGCAAGACAAGCACAGCTATGCTATCTTCAGCTGGCATATCTCTGACTCTGCCACCATCCAGGATGTGCAGAGGTTGACACAAAAATACAGGACTTGGTTATGAAGCTTGGGGGGAAAGGTCGATAGACTAGAGAAAGGGTGTAAGCCATACCCTATGTTTAAATTAAAAGATTTTATGTGTTCTCCATAAAAATCAGAATATTTCATTAAAAAAAAAAAAAAAAAAAAGAAAGAAAGAAAAAATCAACATAGATGCCTCTCCATCAGCTTGCTCTTGAATATATAATCTGACTATTTTGCTTCTGACTATCAACACAGGGTTGTAATATTTCATCCAGTCAGCAAGAACTCAGAATGGAATGGGGGTCCCTAAAATAAACATAAATTTTAAAAAGTGATATCCATTTCTTAAGAACATGGTGAAGATCAACAACATGAAGAAACTTTTAGGCACTGCTTTTCAACACTTTCTCAATTCAAGCTAAATTCAATCTCTGTCATTCAGCACTGACTTAAATTTGTAGATTACTGCAGTGTTTTATTTCTAGGCTCTTATTAACCAAACTGCCTGAACACATTGTATGATGCTATTCAACAGAGAATTACAAAAAGATTAACACTAATTTTAAGTCCATTCAACTTCATAGACTTTGAAATCAATACATAAGTAAGTAAAATTATGCCACACAGAGTAATTTGCTAAGCAAGTCTTACAGACCGTCATTGCAAAGTTCATTAAATCCCTTTTTACTAATCCCTTTTCCAAGGTTTTGAAAAAAAGTTAATATAGGAAAAATTTTCAAGAAGTGATTCTGAAAAATTAATACTTGTCATAATCTTACTTCTTAATTGTAATACTAATTGCAACATGGGGAAACATACGAACTAGGAAGTAACTTTAAAAAGTGGAAAAAAAGTGAAATCAAATGGCAAAAACTTTGTTACTAGAAAAACTTATTCTTTTAATATACTGAGAGAGCAATAAAAAAGTTTTCTGGAGACCTTTGTAATCATATCAAAGAAAGGAGAAAAAATATCCTTGTTTATTTCTTAAGGTATTTCTTATTCATGGTCAATAGGTTTTGAAATGATGCTGTGCTTGCCTTTTCAGAGATATTTTAGCCTTATTGCCTCAAATTCTAAATGTAAGGCTTTCTTGACCAACAATATAAAGAAGTCAAAATCCATTTCAAGGAAAATTATTTCAAAGCCAAAACAAGGCTTCAGACCTTTTCAAGATCTGAACAACTGGGTAGTGTTGTCATTCAATTCTTTGCCAGAGAAAAAAAGGAATGGGACAAATTATTTTATTGGTGCTAATACCATTGTATTTTGACCATTTCATCTTTTGTAATAGTTTAGATAAACCCTAAAGACAAGATGGATTCAAAGTAATGTTCAGACCTTGAAGATAGCTTCCAGCTTCTGCTGCCATATAATACCATGAGAAAGAATGAGACACTCTCAGAAAAAGACATTTTGTTTAAATACTTAATGGAGGGAAAAAAATCCTTTTTAGCATAGGCACAGAAATGTAGGTGTTAAAAAGCGCTCTAAAAGCAGAAAAGGAAAAGCAAGACCAGACTTTTCATGAAAAAAGCCTTCCTTACAAAATACATCTGGCATTGGCCAAGTAGTCAGTTTAAATTTCCTGAAAAATTAATGGTTTCAACTTCAGTCTGTACTTCCAGGGACTGAAAAGGCTTTGTGTGAAAGTAATTTTTCATAGTTATGGTTGAATAGGTGTCAGACAAAGGAGCTATGCTGGAAGGTGCATAAGTTATTAATGACTCTTATGCAAACTACAAAGCTATCACAAGAGTAGGCTCCCTTTAATTTTTTAAAAAAACAAAATACATTGGAAATTTTGCAGAACATTACAGAGAAAAAAAAAAAAAAAAAAAAAAGAAAAAGAAAAAGAAGAAAAAGAAGAAAATAAAAAGATACTGTATTTTTTTTCCTGTGTTTTGCCATGTTTGTTTGGGTGTTACATCAGATTTCAGGATTTCAAGTTCTAAAGCAGATTTTGACCTACATCTTGTAAAAGATCTGCATTTACCTTTCAGATGACTTTTTTGAGCTATTGATCCTCAGAACCTTATCCACATGAATAGATTAAACTTTCCTTTGCTGCTGTTCTTAACACCAAGCTGTTCAAATGAGAAAAAGGTGTGCACATGTAGATGAAGTGAATGCCTTGACTTCCTACAGCAGCCTTGCACCTTCCAAAATCTTTTCTCTCCTGTGTTCTTTCTACTACATTCCTACGTATTCTTAACATTTTTTCCTGTTTCTTATGCTCTAACTTTAATGACTATTTTCCAGTATTTTGCTTATACTTCAAAATGCTTCTTTTTCTCTTGTAAATGATCTCTTTTCAACCCAACCTTTTCTGAGAACACCCTACTTGTATAAAGTAGATGTTAACCATCTACATATACATGCCATATTTGTTGAAGCTGATTCATTTGTATATGATGCCCACAGGTTCCATGGGTTTATTCTGCTGTGTATTTGCAAAGGCAATCATTGTGATTAGAAAACTTGGGGCTGAATCAGACACCCCAATAAAGAATGAGAGTAACAAGTCTCTAAACTGAGTTAACACCACACCTATTCCTGTGACATATCCACACTCTTGGTCCTTAGGCTAGATTCAGTTAAGCTTCTGGAAGACATTCCACATGGCATGGGTGTCTTGAAAAAGGAATTCTTCAACTGAAACATCAACTGCATTGCTTATCATGCTCCATAAAGAGTAATAGAAACATGTGTGTACTGCAGAAATGTATGACTACGGGTAGGGCATTAGGTTGAGCAAGAAGTAGAACAGTATTAATTGGAAAAAAGATAATGTTTTCAGAAAGAAATGCATTTTGCAGGCTGGTTGGACATACACAGCACAGCAGTGGGTTAACTCCCAGCTGTCTCTGTTGCTGTGACCCTTTCATTGTGCCAGCATTAGAATAAACATTCAAATTAGATGTATTTTGTACTTTAATAATCTGTTTAATGCATCACAGTATATTTCAACAATCAAAGCTTTTTTCTTTAAGGTCTTCCTTGACAGCTGCACCAGCTCTGAAGCATTAAGATATTCCCATGATCTGATAACATCTTTTTAACAAAAATCCACTAGTGGTGACCAAAACACCACTATTAAAGGGTGTGATATACCATCTTCTGAAAGCAAGAGATTCCTCACATTAGAAAACCCTTCCACATGAGCTGCATCCTGAACTTTCAGTCATCAAATGTGGATTAGTTATATTTCACTAGCACCAAGCCAGTGGAAACTGATGCAAAGACAGCAGTGAGCATTTCAGCTGTATCTCTGTCTGCTGTCAATAATTTTCCCATCCTTTCAGCAACAGGCCACATTTTCCTCATTTAGTCCTCATTAGTATTACTAATACAGTGGTAGAAGCTCTGCTTGACACCTTGACAAGCCTCAATCACTGTTGAGTGTTGCTCTTCCTAAAATCCTCCTGCATATCCAAACAATCTATCTAAATCCCTCTTGGAATGCTGTCCCTTTTTCCATCTTCCCCATTCTGCAATTTTGTAGGATACATTTCAACTCCACAAACAGAACTTATGGAAGGAAAAAAAAAAAAAAAAAATCAGAGAATGCTTTTGCCCATCTGGGCAGAGGAACATCATTGGTGCATCCAGACATAGGCCCACGTTATGGGACTGAATCTTCCTGTGCAGCCATCGATCCTGAAGGCATCACATTGTGCACTATCAATAACCATTACACCTCATGAGACTTGACAGGTGAGTATCCCAGTTTTTTGGCTCTATCCCCTAAGATAATATTTTTGCCTCAAATGGGGCTCTCCAGTAGTACAAGCAATTATGTTTTAAAATCATACTTTCAAAAGGTAGGATAAATCTTCGTTCTTTTTTCTTTAAAATTCAGTGTTACCATAGATAAGTAATCTAAACAGAATCCACAATTAATTACTAATAACAGAAAACAGTTTGCATCTGGGAAAACAGCTGCATCCACCTTTTTTAACCTACCATGTTAGACTTTGCATGGACAAATAAATGTTCTTTTATGTGTACCTAGAATCTCAGTGACTCCCAAAGGACTCAGTGCCATACACATACTCACCCATGTAACCACAGGTCACAAGAAAGGAGCACTTACCACTTGTTGGAGAATTAAGAAAACAAGTAATTTTCTGGTGAATTCACTTGATTGGCCAGATGATGGATATTTTGGTTTTTCTAGCTGTCCCATTGGCTAAACCTCCTTTATATCGTAGGTTTGTCGGCAGAAGATATTCCAGACAAATCTCTCCCAAGACCCTAACCAGAAACATTATCTGTTTTTTTCAAACAAAATAAACTGATTAATAGTACCTTTACCAAGTTTTCAAAATTCGCTTAAATTTATCTGATCTTTCATGAGATTTTTGGTAATTTAGACTGGATCTCTGTCCTTTTTGACAAGAGAAATCTTACTCTGGTATTTATCTTGTCAGAGAAGCTCACAAAAGGCGTGAACTTTCTCCCTCTTTTCTAACCCTGCTAATTTTGCCCTTGCAGAGGCACTGATGTATCAGAAAATATTTATGTCTGTTTTATTCTGTTGCAATACAGTGGCTCCTTACTGTTGGACAACAGTTGTAGCATTGTGCTGTTGTACAGTTTTTCCTTCACACATTATTTGCATTTTATTCATTACAAATTCTCCACGACAAGCAGAGCATCGCAGACTCATATCTTCAGGTGCATTATGCTCAGTCATATAAACAAGAGCTGCATATTCATCTCCACTCAATTTCTCTAGAGCTCTGACCTCTCTACCCTTAGTAAATACATAGTCTATGCTTATATATAGAACAATACAGGCATCACATACAAAGACATATTATTATTTTTCTGGTTTCAAGCTTGACAATAACTATATTATAAACTGAAGATGTCAAAGCACAAGAATTTTGTAATGGGCTCAAGCAACTATGTGATATAGGGAAAGGGATAAACAGAGACACAGAACAAAGTGACTTACCATGGAAATTATTATTTGTACAGCACCAAACTGTCCCTGATCCCTTGTAGACCTTTTAGGTCTAATGCCTTGGATAGCCTGAAACTGTATAGAAGCTGTATCAGAAGCACTGTCAGAATTACTGGTGCTCATACCAGCACTGGAAATATTCTCAAAGGGGGCTCTGGACAGGAGTTGTGGAAGAGGGAAATTGGAGAATGAGAAGTGGAAGACTTTCAATGGCAGAAAGTGCTCATTTAAAGGAAAGGGAGAGAATGCAAACAACTATTACACTGACAATTTAATGGAGAAAGTTGTTTTCCAGAGAACATTCAACCAACAGCAGACTGGCTCTAACCTACACAATGTAATATTCATGTGCACCATTCCAGAACACAGGCATGTTTACACCATGACATTCAAGTTTCTATACCAAAGGTTTTGACATACTTGGGATGAAAGCCACACTTAGAGTAATCATGCCAGAGCCATTATTTCACATATTGTTCTAAGTAAATCTGAGCCACCAGACAGGTG
This sequence comes from Muscicapa striata striata, assembly GCA_030060385.1. Classification (NCBI taxonomy): domain Eukaryota; kingdom Metazoa; phylum Chordata; class Aves; order Passeriformes; family Muscicapidae; genus Muscicapa; species Muscicapa striata. The sequence goes on from JAREIS010000102.1 coordinate 937,907, forward strand.
AATGTAAATGCTAGCCTAAAAGAGGTTTTCTTTGCAGTACAGTCACTGACAAAGCAAGCATAAGCAAACCCTAATCTATATCAGAAAAATATTTATTACAAGCATTTTGGGACTTCTTTTCCCTTAACAGAAAACAGAAAGGGTTTATATATGCATCACTGTGTGGATGGCACTGACTTGAGCAGGATGCAGAAGTCATACCTTCTCATTCTTCAGGACAGTTGGGAGAGCCTGACACCTCCTGATGCATTTTACACTGTCTGAGGAAACAGTTTGATCTCCTGAAAAAACAGTGGCTTAGGAAGACTTCAGAGGAACAATTATTCATAAAGAATCCATTTATCCTTTTTTCAAAAACAAACGGGCAACATCCCACAAAAAAAAAAAAAAAAAAAACAAAACCACACCACAAAACAAACAAACAAACAAAAATCCCACAGCATATCTCAGGGATCAATTTATGAGAAGGAATAACAGAAATTGCAATAGTGTAAAGTATTCCACTAATGCCTTGCCAAGAACTTATTGAAGGAAGCTTCACCTACCCTTTCTTGTCCACAGACAGTGCAAGAAGAAATCATGCATGCCCACCATGAAATGCTGTTTTACACATCATGGTGGAAGACAGAATAGTGTTCACCTACATGCTGTGGTGGGTTGACTGTGGCTGTACAGCTGGTGCCCACCCAGCCCACTCTGGCACTCTCTCTCCTCAACTGGACAGGGAAGAAACATATAATGAAAGGCTCCTGGGTCAAGATAAGGACAAGGTGAGATCACCACTGATTACTGTCACAAGAAAAACAGACTTGATTTGGAGAAATTAATCTAATTTATTAACAATGAGATCAGAATAGAGTAAAGAGAAATAAAACTAAATCTAAAAAATAATTTTGCCCACCTCTCCTTTCTTCACAGGCTCAATTTCACTCCCAGTATTCTCTACCTCCTCCACTCCAGTGGCAACTGGAGGGCAGGAAATGTGGTTGTGGTCAGTTCATTACAAGCATCTTTGCTGCTCCTTCCTCCTCAGGGGGAGAACCCCTTGCAGTCTTCCCTCCTCCAAAACTGAAGTTCTTCATTAACAGCTCCAGGTGGATCCCTTCCAAGGTGACACAAGTCCTGCCAGCAAACCTGCTCCAGAGTGGGCTCCCCTATCCATGTGTCCACCAGGTCCTGCTGGGAGCCTGCTCCAGCATGGGCCTCCTGTGGGGTGACAAACTCCTTCCACCTGCCCTGGCATGGGGTCCAGGGAGGGCTGCAGGTGGGTCTCTGCTCCACCATGGACCCCCATGCAGGGCACAGCCCGACCCCATGGGCTGCACCACGGACTGCAGCAGAATCCCTGCTCTGGAGCCTGGAGCACAGCCTGACCCTCCTTCTGCACTGACTTTGGCGTCTGAAGAGTTGTTTTTTCCTCACATATTCTCACTCCTCTCTCATCTGGCTGCAGTTGCTGTTGTGCAGCAATTTTTCACCCTTTTCTTACCTGTGTTATACCAAAGGCACCTCCACCACCCCAGGTGGGTTTGGCCCTGGTCAGCAGCAGGTCTGGCTGGCATTGGCTTTGCTGGACATGGGGGAAGCTTCTGGCAGCTTCTCACACAAAACATCCCAGTAGCCCCCTCATTACCCCTCACAAACCCAATAGACATATTTAGCCACACCATGACTTTTCTACAGCTTGGAGAAAAGCAAGGCTGCTTTCACATATTTTCTTCTGAAACTTTGGCAGCTCTGCTTGGTTTAGGATTTTATTAAGCTGTAAAGTACTTCCTCTAATCAGAGTGAGGAATACTGTTGACAGTGGATTTAGTTTTATGAGGAAACATTTAAAAAGCCATCCTGACATTCTAAAGACATAAATGTTAGTACAAATTGAACTGCAGCACTCTGTGTTTCTGATTCATTTTGTGAAGTACTCTGAGACGATTTGCCTGGGGAAATGAAGCAATAATGTCTGAAGGCTTGATTTTTCTGAGATTTTAAGACATACAGCTCCAGATGTTGTCATAGAAATCTATGATAGTCACTGATTCTGAAAATTTAGTTGTGGATGTATAAAGCCTTACCTTGTGCTTGTCTGAAAGGTACATAGTAGAGGACAAAAGTAAATACTGTATTCTCAAAATAAAACTTGTCCTGCTTCCCCTCGGAGTGTAAAATTACAAATTACAAAATTACAGCTGAAATGAAAACTTTAAGAAGTAAATTTGTCTAAGCTTTCTTTTCATTTCCATCTGTTCACAGAACAGGCCTTCACTTATACTTCAGACATAAGGAAAAAGTCTTCAATTAGTGTAAGAATTCTAAACTTTATAAGGAGTTGCCCTGGAAATGTAAGACTTGACTGTGGACATGCAGTTACTCTACCCTGAACTATCTAAGCTCCCTTGTCTGGCAAAACCTTGTCTTGCTTTGACATACTGCAGTCTTCTCTGTGCATTGTGTCCTGTATGCACCAAAGAACACACAGGTATAAATCTTTCATTATATACAGTGCAAATAAACTCACCAAGAGTATTCTTGCTACTAAAATGCATGTCTTCATACCTACCTTTGCTTTCAAAGTATCATTGGTAGGCAAAACACATTCAATCTATATTTTCCTCACAAAAACAAAGTTTGCTTCTAAGCACATGAAAAACTATGTGATTTTCATTCTACAAATGGATAAGGAGTTTCCTTGAGCTGGATACTAAAAATATTCTTCTTTGCATCACTGTGAGTTATAATGCTTTGCAGACTTCTGACACCCTTTATGTCTTGGCAGGTCCATTCAAGAGTGCTCAAGTTAAATCTGTCAGCATTTCCATTTAAGTCTCTCTTTTCAAAAGTCTCAAGTCTGGTGAAAGGGTTCTCATTATTACTCTCTTTTTAAGCAAGTAGGTCTTCATAAATCAGACCTCTGGTATCTTAATCTGCTTTTAAGTGTACTTGGCCATTGCAATACTAATTTGAGTACATCTTCATTTTCTGCTCTGCCTCAATCAACAGTGTGGTGTCTCTGTATAGATCCCAGAACCAGAACAGAGCAGCCCAATGAGGGTGCAGTTTGCTGCCTTTTCTGACAGCAGCCTCCAGCATAAGCAAAATACCACAGCAAACAGTTACAGAATGACACACTTTAAAGCAGCTTTGTGCACTCAGTCACAAGTGGCCTGCCTTCTTACCTTGAAAATAAAATTCCATTGTAGGTTTTTCCTCTCCTAAAGGGTGGCTTCCTTGGCACATGCTTCTAACAAATGGAAATTTGTATTCCTTTAATCAGCACTCAGTTTTTTTAACAACATCCTTGTACATGTAAAAATCCAGAAGCCAAAATGAAGACACTCACTCCCCTCACTTAATTGGATTTTTCATAAAACTCTAAACAACCTTTTTTTTTTTCAAATACTTTGCATATTGAGAAGTTCCACTTATAGCTCCACTTACTTCCAAACTCTGGAGAATAGAATAGAATAGAATAGAATAGAATAGAATAGAATAGAATAGAATAGAATAGAATATTCTTCAGTTGGAAAGGCAGCAATCATCTAGTCCCAACTTAAGGGCTGACCAAGCTGAAGCATGTTGCTAAGGCTATTGCCCAAATACCCCTTAAACAGTCCCAGGCTGGGAGCATGGACCAGCTTTCTAGGATGACTGTTCCAGTGTTTGACAACTCTCTCAGTAAAGAGATGCTTCCAAATGCCCAGTCAAAATCTCCCATGGAAGGTTAAAAATCTGGGGGTGGCAAGTCCTTCAAAACTGTTACAGTGTGTCATGTCTAAAGAGTGGTCAGGATTGGAAGAAAGTGAATATCTGTGAGAGCTTACATAGCTCAAATGAAAACTCCCCTGTAAAATGAGAATTTCTGTGCATACATGCTGCATGGCATAGATAAAAAGCTGCTGAAAATATTAAAAGATAAAACAATGTTAAAAAAAATGTCATTTAGGATTTCTAAATCCTACTATTTTTTTTTTCGAAGTAGCTTTGATTTAAAACCAGAAGCAAAGAAAACTTGGAGGAGGAAGATTTAAAAAAGGTGTGATGATTTAAGAATCAACAAAAATAAGGTTCCAGTTACAATACTTTTGTTGGCAGGCAATTACTGTCAGATATCATCAATATTTAAGAGAAAAAAATGATGCTTTAAGAGAAAATATCTGCTTAATTTCCTGCTTTTTGCTAAATGATGAGTCTCCTCTACCCTTTAGTTTCTTCTAATTACTACATCTGCAGTAAATTATCATATTATTTAATTTGGTCTTATGACATTTGAGGTCAAATCCAACAAAACCTCAGGCTCTGTCCTAGAGTGAAATTAAAATTTAAATGCTTTGGAGAAACTGTGCCTCAAAGGCAGGTTCTCTTTAGCATTGCTATTAACTGAACTATTTTTTTTCTTGAATTAAACTGTATGTATCCAAACTGAAACAGAAAAAAAAGATAGTCCTTCTGCTACTCAATTTGTTCCTTGCGAATTCAAACACTAGAAATAACTCTGAGATTTTTCTTTGTTAACATATTGGAGAAAGTCAGAACTAAATTTCATTGAACTAAAAAGCACAAACAAAAAATATTCTAGCTTGAAATGTACCCATGGCTTTTCTTTTCTATTTAAATATCATAAAACTAATTTTTATTCTTGTGAAAGCTGCTAGAATTTTGTAAGTATATCTATTTCCAAGTGTCTAATAATTGTAAGTATTAAGAGAAAAAATATTAATACAGTTTAATTGCCAACTGAACATACAGAAGTGTTAGTGTATTTTTAAACATTTACAATCTGTGTGCTGCAATATATTTCAGCTCCTACAATAACAGCTCTTTGGTTTTGTGTGCTGCATGAATGTAAAAAAGGATGGCACACAACATTAGGATATCAACTGCCTACTTGGAGAATGATTAATTTAAGATAAATAGATGCCTGGCTTCAGCTACACTGATTGTATTTCCTATCCCAAGCTGCAGAATCAGTGGTTCCACTCAGATGTTGTAAAACATATTCAGGAATCATTCTTTTCCACTCACAAACCACAGTGCATCACAGATTTAATCTTGCTCTTCTGCACTCTGTGGCTGAATTTAATTTTACTTCTGCCATCAGCCTAATAGACAAAAAATGTTTCCTATTTATTTTAATACATAAACTTTAAACTCATGTTATTCTGATTTCATCCCACTTCAATTTCTTGGTTTGATGGCATATAACAAAAAGCTTAACTCTGCCTACAAGTACACTACAAGTACATAATAGAATCACCTGGAAGAAATAAAAAAAAAAAAAATCACAACATACCTTACTGGAAAGATATCTGATTTCATAATGATCATGGGATTTACCAGGCATGAAAAACATAGAAAGACACAGAAAAAAGGTCTCACTTTTTTTTCAGTGCTGCAAAACAAGACTATTTATTTCCTCCATTGTAAAATGCATTTTTTAAAAGACTCCTAGAAAAATTAATGTCCTGGTCTTATGAGATTGTACATCCCTAAAAACCCCAACCTATGGGTTTAAAGCAAACAGCATCTCCCACTCCACTCAGCAGTGTCTGCATCTGTTTTCCTCTTTCTGTAGGCACTGTCCTACTCACAATAAACCAGCCCTCAGCAAGCCAGGTGGAACTCTGCCTTTCTGAGGCACCACTCGTTGCCTGGCTGGAGGAATTGGGTTGAATGGAGTGTAGTGACTTACAGTGAACATAAAGGAATTGGAGACTAGGAAGGGGCAGGTTGGGTGTCTGGCTTAGACTAAACTTGGGGGGAGGAAGGACAGGTTTCACTTAAGAGTTTGCTAATGACCCTCAGCATGTCTTAAAGTAGGTTCTTCTAAAGCACTGATTAGTGAGCCTGTTCTCAAGCATGTTACTGGAGAGATTTTGTTTAACTAGAGATGAGTCACAGAATTAAAAAAAACAAAAACAACAGACTGACCTTAAATTGGAGCAGCTTTTCATATCAGTCAATATGCAATAAGTCAGATAAGCATCCCTTGAGTTGGATGAAAAGAAAAAAGGAAAAAATATCTATGTACATTTTAGTATTAAATTTCTCTTTTATTATGCATGTGGATTCTAATAACTAACTTCAACATTTTTATTTCCTCTATGTAAACATTTAAAGCAGATGTAAATGATTCAGGAGAGCAGCCTAGAAATTTGTCTACCCCATCACAGAAAAGATAGCAATAAATATGTGAATATTAGGAACTGCCTAAGAGATCAGAGATTATTTTACTCCTCGTTCCCATTTATTTTCTTCCCAATGGTATTTCAGTCAGGGGACCAATTAGTGCTGCACAATGATCTAGAGTTCTAAGCATTTGTCTGCAAGAATCAACCTGCAATTACTATACCATATTATGTAAGTTACCAGCATCTAGCAGATGATGACAAACTTAACTGAAACTGCTTCTTTTAATTGCAAAGCATATTTAATACACACACAGCAGTTTTTAATTATGAGCATGACTTTATTGCTTCTACTGGGTTGTTTGGGTTTTTTTTAAATAATGGAAGCTTACATCTGGAAAACATCAAAATATTTTGTTGTATCTGTTGTAAATCCTTGACAGTAAAGGGTGTGAGGAGTAGCTCTTACCTTTATCCTGCAAATTTCTCTGTCTAAATGACAGAAAAGATTGCTGGGATGTTACTCTGTCCTAAAAGGATGGATATTCTTCTGCTATATCACGCCTTACAAAGAATCCATAAAAGGACATTGTACAGTTCCCAATTTATTTCCTCAGGTAGAAGCAGGCTCCCTTCCCAACTCCAGAGTAATCTAAATCCCTTAGAGTATCTCCTTACTGCTCTTCTCCTGCCTGGTAGCAGCTTAGAGCTGCAGACTGTGTACAGGAGCTTCACACACGTTTGGAGGAAGTTTATTTATTCACAGTGCCACAGTTTAACCCTGCAAAGCCTCTTGCTCATTCCCCCACACCAGGATAGGGGAGAGATTGTGAGGGTAGAAGTGGAAAAACTCATCAGTTGCAATAAAATCAGGTTAAAAGGGAAAGCAAAAGCCAAACACACAAACAAAGCAAAATGAGGAATTAATTTACTCTTCCCGTGGGCAGGCAGGTGCTCAGCCATCTCCAGGAAAACAAGGCTCCATCACATGTAATGGTGGCTTGGGAAGACAAATGCCATAACTCTGAATGTTGTCCCCCTCCTTCTTCCTCCCCCAGTTTATATGCTGGCCATGGCACCATGTGGTATGGGATATCCCTCTGGTCAGCTGGGGTCAGCTGTCCTGGCTGTGTCCCTTCCCAGCTTCCCATGAACCCCCAGCCACTCACTCATGGGGTGGGGTGAGAGACAGAAAAGCCTTGGCTCTGTGCAAGCCCCTCTCAGCAATTATTAAAACAGCCCTGAATGATCTGTGCTCTCAGCACAAATCCAAAATGCCTCCCCATACTAGCCACTGTGAAGAAAACAAACTCTACCCCAGCCAAACCAGCACAGTCAGAATGTTCTGCATATACAGATTAGCTGTATAAAAATGCAAAAATTCCCACTACAGTGGCACAGAAGCAGCACCCCATATTCTTTGACATGCTACACAGACACCAGTATGTCAGATTAAAGACAGGTAATAATACTCTGATGTAAGTTATATGAGTAGGGTGCAAGCCACACTCTCCAAACTTAAGACACAGTCATAATAGTCTTGAAAAACAGCTGTGGCATCCACAGAGATACAAGGTTATAAAAGTGGAAGAAACAAGATGAGATTCTGTACATGTGCTTTCTATCTGGACATAAGTTCATTTCTAAGAACCCAATGACTACCAAATATTACATGTTTAAGTGTCTAGACCATTTGGCACAAAGAACTTTTCATATTCATAACATTAAACATTCTGTATATTCAGCAATTATAATTTTAAGTGATGAGTGAGTCCCTGTTTCAAGTCTTGCTGGAAACTGATAGAAAACATCACAACCACATCTGAATCACTCAGACATCATCAATATTAAGGCAGATACACTGCTGGTTGGGCTATAGAAAAATGATGAACTGAAGAATTGTATCACAAATAAAATACAAAATTTTTATGATATAGCAAATAAAAAGCTGCCCTAAAAACATATGCAAGTTAAAACAAAAAATGCAAAATTCAGCATTCAGACTATTGACACTCATATATTAAAGTATGGCCTGCATGAGGTTTCTTTCATGGCATACATTTAAAAACTAATTATTCAGAAATATGTGCCTTAATTTAATTTCCTTAGGTACTATGGAGGAGAAATCATATTAAAAATACAAATAAAAATATAAAACCCACCAGAAAATACAGCCATAGAAATATCTCCTAGTGCAGCTTCATTTCACCTAACTTCATCCGATGGGATCTAATGCACCAAATTGTCCTCAAAAGTTTAAACCTGAAAGGAGGTTTTAAATAATTAAACAAGTTTTAGAACATCTTATATGGCATCAAGAAAGTATCGAATACAATTTTCTGCAGTTTAATGACACACCTTGACATTGTACATCCATACACATGAGAGATTCTCAAATTTCTTACTGTGCAAGTTTGAATGTGAAATTTAAGTTTTAACACTTGCATGCAATTTTATGAATTGGTTAATTTTAAGCTATATGAAAAAGAAATGTTTCAGACTTTGTTTTAAAACATATTTGCATATATCTGATTTAAAAGTAGGAGATAATTAGTCCTTAAAAAGAAATTATGGAAAATGCTGTAGGTAGAAGTTAGGATTATATCAAAACTTCTAAGTAATAATTTCACTTTTATTTGTGCCAGTAAAGCTATTGATTCAGGTAATATTTTCAAGGCTGAATATTATTTTCAAAAAGTACAGTAAGAAAGTATCCTGAGGCATAGGGAATATATGACAACCACCTGTTAAAGAAATACCCTTTTCTGAAGCACAAAGTCAAATCCTGTGGCAGTGGAAGTGGATGGAGCTGCTCCACTGGTGAGCAGAAGAAAGGAAGCAGGAATATGCAGACCCCATATGGGGCACAAGGCAGTCTTGCTGGTTTTGGCTATATTATGATTTCTATGCATAATACTTCATTAATTCTTGTACCCTCCCTTCTGCTGTGTGAGGTCGCAGGACCCTGTACCTGAAAGCCTGCAGAAAGCAAAAAGGCTGTTTCAGAGACACACAGAACCCAAGCCTGTGTATTGCACATTTAACCAGCTCTGTGATTAGTCATTTTCCAGTTTTTCACCATCATGAGCAGCACAGAGGTCTCTAACAGCTCACCTCTCAGGCAAGCCTGAAGCATGTGCCTGCACTGAATTTCAAACTCAGTCTGTTTTTACCCATTACTGTTTCCATGAAAAGCATTCTTACCATACAAGCTGACTTAAGCAGTCTGCTACTATTGATAATCTTTAATGTTTAGGACACAAGGAAGAAACATTTACTTCCAGATTTCCAAAGCTCTAATTAGAGATGACCTGGGAATGTAGCACTTAAAAAATGAGATGTGTCTGGGTATCTGCTTTTCATCACAAACCGCTGAGCCATCATTTAGCTCTCATTTACAAATGAGCTGCATAAATGATTCATTGAGATTGTCTGCATATAAATAACTATTGAACTTTTGTTTTCAAAACCAAGTTTTCCCCACTCCCCAAACCACAAATATCCCAAACACATGATCCTGAGCTGTGACTGGTCTCCTGGATCACAGCGGCCAAGAAGTTCTCTTGATAAATCTGATTTCAGTTTTTGACTGTAAAAAACCAAAAAAAAAAAACCAAAACCAAAACCAAAAAAACCCTTAAAGCTATTTGCATTGAAAACTATTTAAAACTATTTATACCTCATTCTGTTTCAAGCAGAAATTCACTGGAAGATGTCCATACCAGGGACAGTTCAGTGCAGTCCTCAGAGGCAAACCATGGGATAAAGCCATAAGCCATAGCCTGTGATCACACTGCAGCTCTCCTCCTGTGAAGCCTTAGGAAAAACCTTTTGAAGAGCAGATCTCATATCCTGATTCTTTGCTTAAAAGAGTCTCTGCACAGGGCAGAATACCTCAGCACCCCGTATGGTGTGTCAGTATAATTGTGCTATATCCACATAAGCTGAACAGAGTTTATGTTTGATTATAGTTATATCTGAAATGCATTAAAACTGTGGCGTGCTGCCTGAGTCCACACCATGCATTCATATCATCTCTGCCTATGTGTGCAGCAACAGTTACATCTCAATTCCAATAAGTGACATTTAGACACCTGCTGAACATGGGAAGAATGCCTGAGCCTCAAAGCCCATTGCTGCTGTGAATCAAAGACCATTTGCCATCTCAGAAATTAGCTGCTTTTGAAGGCAGCACGTCCAGATGCAATGACATCTGTAGCTGTTGAGCCCACACCAAAGGCAGCAATGAAACCAAGGGCAAGTATTCTTTACTGTGGTATTTGATCCAGTTTTCCAAGTTATTACAGACTAGAGAAATGTGTATATTTAGGAAAAAAAATCTAAAATCTCAGATAAAAGACAGATTTAGTGAAGTCAGAACAAAAATACCAATCCCTACAAAAAATATTAAGTATCTAAAACAGAATTTAGTGGATTTTAAGCCTTTGAACCAGAAGACAGTCCAAATTCTCCTAATCAATCTTAAGCCTAGAGATACCAAAAATGTGCTTGAACTTCAAGATTGCCTAAGAGCATTGCCAAGAGTTCTGAAGAAGGTCAGGACTCCCTGTTAGCCTGCCCTGACCCTTTGGCTGAGCTCCCCATGTTTGCCAAACCAGGCACCATTGCTTGAAAGTGCCTGGAAACACAAGCTGGGTGGGAGCAGGATAAACACACAGAGACATAGACTCATAGAATCAGGACAGCCTGGGTCAGAAGGAACATTAAAGATCATCTAGTTCCAATGCCTCAGCTGTGGACAGGGTCACCTTTCAGTAGACCAGGTTGCTCAGAGTTCCATCCAGTCTGCCCTTGAAACATGACTACACTTTGGCACTCAAAAGCATAGGAAGAGAAGGAAAGCTTTTATGGATTTCAGTGGTTAAGAAACTTGCCAGAAATTGTGAGCAGTGTGTTTTGTATCCTTCTAACTGACCAAATCCCAAACCTAATCTACAGCTTCCCACAAGTGCCCTAAGCATCACACAGATGTTTGTACTTTAGGTTTTTTCACCTTTTTTTCTTTTTCAAGATTTTAGGAACACTGTGAAAATGTGAAAGTTAGATGATGATTGTTGAATTTCCTCATCTCTAAAAGCACACATGTGCCTACTTCACAGAGGCACTGCAGGAATGCATTACTTAAAGCATCGTGAACAGGCAAGAGCAGTATAAATGACAAGTACTGTTACTACTGCTAGTAGCAATAATAATAATACTTGACACTTGTATAGTGCCTTTCATCTCAGAATCCCAAAGCACTTTACAAAAATCAATTATAAAGATGCTATGAGGTAGGTAAGTATAATCTACCTTTTATAGATGATGAAACACAGGCTCATATCGGTTAATTGAATTGCTAAAGTTATCCAGGAGGCAGGCATAGAACCACAATAGATAGTGCACATAAGACCTCCTCTGTCATCTCTAACTAGCAGGAATTCTTCTTTCCAATGTGTCACCTATTTGCTCTCACTTATCATTTTTGTGAGCTGTCTTCAACAAGTAGTTTTCATTACCTTTCCTATCATTATAAATGACAGAATTAAGGATATAACGCTAGAAAATATACCCCTGTCCTTTCATTTCCAGGATAGGTGTCATGTAGCATTACATGAACAATCCATTTGCATGTTGCAATGGCCATTAAAATTTACTCTTTTTTTTTTTTTTTTACTGTTTTGGAGAAGAAATAAAGTATAGCCCATCACAGCAACAACAAAAAAATCTGGTCGATTTTACAAAACCGTTCACTTATTCTCATGCAAATTCTACATAATCTAACTGCTTTCTCTTTTGCCCACTGATTAAGAAGGAGTAGATTTTATTTTATTTAATAACATAAAATGATGCCTATATGGTCAGGAAGAATCACATGCTACCCCTCCTTATGATCTCACCCAGCAAGCTGCTCGAAGTCACTCCCTGTTAAATGCACCTGCACAAGTGAATCCCATCTGAAACTGCAATTTCTCACTTCAAGCACAGCCCCAGGCTGAGGGACCTGTGCTGAAAGGCCCCAGCCTGGAACTGCACCTCACCATGTAAACTCAAAACAGTCGATTTAAGATGGATTGTTCACAATAACTATTTTGAATAATAAATAACAGTATCAGTGGCCCGCCATTTTTTGATTATCCTGAACTTAATACAGGTGACTAACACCTAAGTTCTGCCAGAATTTTCTCCTTCATTAAGGTTGACGCATTAGTATTTTTTTCAAAAGTCAAGGACCAGCTAGACATTAAGGTGCACAGAAAGTTTCACTGACTGGAAAAGAAAGAAATCTCATTAAAATCTTCAGAGCCAAGATGTGTCAAGTGAAGTACAGATATGCTACCACCGGTCCCAGGGAAAAATTGTCCTCATAATATTAATGTGATAAATTTTTATTCTTTTTAATATTAACATAAAATGAATGTATAGAAATGCAATATACATTTTTAATTTAACCATTAATTTGCCCAGACATATTCCTTCCCTCTCTAGTAACAGTATCACATTTTATCAGGAGAATACTAGATCACATCTCTCTAGCTTCAGTGAAAATTTACTTCCCTCTATTTTTATATCTTGTGAAGACATCAGCAGTATTTAAATATTGTGGCTTAGAAACTGGATCGTGTTAAGTGTCCACACGCACATGCACATTAATCTCTCCTGACTTCAGGGAGTGTCCCTTTACTTTCTGCAAGCAGTTCATAAACAGGAAGCCAAGGGCAGTCTCTATTTGCCTCTTATTTCCCTTCAAGGTCAATAGAGGAGCTTCCCCACTACTGCTGCTGCTGCATCGTGCAGTTCTGTCTGCACAGGTGCTCCTGGAGGAAGGGAACATGGTCATTTTTTCCTCCTTGTGCCTTCCTTTCCTGACCTTCTGCTCTTTTCCCTTCTCTGTCAGCCCCTCTCCATGGGTGCACTCTGCCCTGACCCACCACGCAGCGAGCGCGAGAGCAAAGAGCGTTGGAGCTTCCCAGGAGCAGCCAGGGGGGCATAGAACCTTCCCTTCCTTCTGATTTTCCCTTTCCCATGCTTGCTGAATGCATTGACCTTATCACTCTTTACAACTCCCTGAAAGGTGGCTGTAGTCAGGAGGGGTTGGTCTCTCCAGGCAGCAACCAACAGAACCACAGGACACAGTCTCAAACTGCTCCAAAGGAAAATTAGGTGGGATATTAGGAAAAAGTTTTTCATGGAAAGACTGATAAAGTACTGGAATGGTCTGCCCAGGGAGGTGGTGGAGTCATCATCCCTGGATGTGTTTTTAAAAAGACTGGATGTGGCACTTGGTGACATGGTTTAGTAGAGCTGTTAGGGCATGGGTTGGACTTGATGATCTTGAAGGTCTCTTCCAACCCAGTCATTCTGTGAGTTCTGTGTATTTTTACCATATTATTGCATAACTACAGAGGGAAAGGAAGGTGGCCAAACGTCCACAAGATTTCTCGTACTTTGTGAAAACACTACATGTCCTACTCCTCAGGCTGCAGTAAGGAAAGTAAAAATCTAATTTAGGCTCAAAGCTCTTTCTGCCATAGAACATTCAGCAACTTTAATTCAAACTGACTTAGCATGGGAAATGTACATGTGAAAAAGACGTTCTCTCTTCATGAGAGAACACAGCAACTCTATTTCAACAATTGGCCAAAAGAAGCTGGCCTCAATTTTGAGCTGAAACTGCCATCATTTTGAACCTTCCTTCTTTTGAGAGAACAAAAAGGCAAAAAAAAGTTCAAAAATTTCTTTATTAAGGATAGTGAGAAATAGTCAGCTATTGCTCACAAAAACTCTCAATAAATTAATTAACCAACCTCTGCAATGTGTTAAGCTTATTCAGTTTTGAAAAATGACAAAATATTAGCACAGATACAGCAGTTTTTAAATGTGCTATAATGGATAGTGTTTGGTGTGCTAACTCTTACACACAGCCCTTCACCCCAATCATTTTCTCTACATAATGGCACCAACTGCCCAAACAAACACTCTTTAATAGCCTAACCATGCAGAGTTATAACTCACATCACTTACAATATCCTGTGTAATCCCAAATTTTCCATGTTTTCAATCCAGTACTTTCCAATACCCTCCCATTCACATACATGTAAACCTTTGAAATCAACTTGTGTTAAGTTTTATACATTTCTAAATTTAAAAAGACACAGTTTTGCTGTTGATTCTGAACATTGAATTACAGCTTCTAACCTTTCTGTAGGAGAAATCTAATTATACATCAGATCACATTCAAAACACAAGCACCATTTAGCTTCCTTTAAAGGCATTTCAGCCTTAATATCTCAGCCTGAAAGATCATTTAAAATTAACTCAGCTGTACAACCAATTATGTTAACCTTGTTTGCTGTTAAGCCAAACCTGATAGAAACTCAGTAATCCCCAATTACTACTTTCTAACACAGATAATATAATGACCCAAAAGTAATCTGACTAAATTTCTGTTTCAGAACATAATTATAGGATTGCAAATGCATTTTTTCTGCATGAAAATTTAAAAAAATGCTCCTTAAGATTTTGTATTATATTCTTTATGGAGGAACTTGAAACATTCTTTATTTGCCATTGTTTTTTTGTTAATATATTATGTCTATATTTATTTAATAACATGGGGTTTTATGCAACTAGAAACTTTATGTGCCAATCATAAACCAAAATAACACCAAGAAATCTTCTCAACTTCAACATATGCAGGATCAAGCCCTGAACTGACATTATCCATCATTCCGTGTGGATAACACAAAATTAATTTGATATTTTGAGTTTTTACTTGTGGTTGTATTTGCTCCCTAAATCCCCTTGGGAGCATAAAACATTCATAGAATGAGTAAGATGTGTCACTGCATATGGCAGAGCAATTGCATGGGAGCCAGGATTCTCTATAAACAATTATTTCAAGAGATCTTGCTGAAAATCATGACATTCAAACTCAGTAAAACTCCTTGAGACAGCCCAGAGAAGCACAGATTCATTGCTGTACTGGTTATGGGTAAATAATGTGCCTTTTTGACCTCTTGCTGTGTAAAATGCCAGCCCTTGGTGCAGGGATGAAGCAGCAACCTGCTGCTGCCTTCTTGTCCCCAGCCTGCCATCAGCACTTGAGCACCTGTGACACTTTGCCAATATTAACAAATGGCTCAGACATAAATTATTGCACATGCCTGCCTAAAACCCACGCTGTCTAGGGACATACCTACCATTAAAAGTAGTGGTCCTGCAACTATAAAAGATACTGATTCATTCCCTGCTTTACTCAAAACCATTCTCAGCACCATACCTGAAGAGGGGAACTCTTCTTTTTCTCCTGACAAAAGCTGCATTTTTTCAACTTGTAGTTTGTGATAAACACACTCACAGTGATAAAAGAGCACCAGTTTATAGTTTACACAGAATGATAAAACACTGGAATTACAGTCATGCAGGGAAGGCAGTTCACCCATCTGCATACTAAAACCAGCCCTACTTCCATCACATTGCCTGTAACCTATACATAAACACAAAGTACACATAAATTAACTAAAATCCTATGTAATCTGTGTCTGTGTTTCACTTGCTTTGGGGGTGGGATTAAATCAGTGCCAGAAGGCTAAATATCACAGTGGAAGATCTGACTTGATTTCCAGCTGCAGATGTGGACTAATTCATTAACCAGCTACAGGGAGAGCAAAAAATATCCTCATACAAAATTGCCAAAATTCTACTCTCCAAAGCTTTTACTTCTTTGTGTCAATTATTTTAGATCTGCTCTCATGTTGCAGACCTTTGTCCATGGATGAATACCTTTTCTCTAGCTTGCTAGCATTATGAAAACTAAACCAATGGGAAAAAAATGTTTTTCCATATTTTGCTTCCCCTTTTTTTTTCCTTTCCCTTTGACCTTCCCAAGGCAGTTCTTCACATCACCCCCTGGCTGCTGAATCATGGTGAACTCCAAGGGCATCTCTGTCAGGATGAACAACCCAGCCCTCACCACTCCATCCTCATTATTCCTATGCTGGTTTCCTCCTGAACTTTTGGACAGAGAGCACTGCCTTGTAAAGTACCACGGGTACCACTGTGGAGCTTTTTCTCTTCTGGAAAGATAGTAAGTGATTTATATGTGTCTTTTACTAAGATCTGATTTATTTCAATCAGAAATCTGGATCCTAAAAGTAAATGGCCCCAATGTTGCTATGATGAGCCTCTAAAATACCTAGTATAACACCATCCCACAGTGAATAACACATAATTGTCCTTCTTCATGAACACCTACCTGCTGTGAGGAGAAGGATTGTGGCAGCAAATACTGGGTCAAAGTGTGTGTGTGTTACCTCAGGGAAGTGTGCAAATCAGATGTGCTCCATAAAGAGAAAGGTGTTGTATTAACTGCTTGAATACATTTGCTACAGAAGCATGTTTTGTCTTTAACCAGCATTGTTTGTGTTTCAGTAATACAGAAAAGACTGTCACTTTATAGGGTCCAGCAAAAATATACAAGGTTTTATGTTTGGAGCACAGTTGCATTTTCCTTCTAATTGAAATTCTGTGACTGAATCACAGTGATGCTTCCACCCTGGAGGTCCTAACAACTAGTATTCACTAACTTTAGCCACATTACTTACTAAACAAAATCTAAATAAAATCTGAGGACCAAATCCTGCTGGCATAAAATAGCCTTAGAAAATGCAATCAATCTAACAGATTGATTTACACAAGCTAAAATTCTGCCCTGAACAGTCACCATGCATGTCTGCTTCCTGTGAATTTTAGGAATGCTTGAAGAAACTATAGAAAGGGCTCCAAGAAGCTCATTATGATTCACCAATACTCCCTCATCTGCTCTTTATCTTTGAAGTTTGCTGCCTCAATAGTGAAGCTGAACTTTTTCTCCTCCAGTCAGCATATGCATATCACATTTATTTGGAATTATCCTATCAGGAGCACGAGATATTTGCAATGGGATTTGTGAGGAAATCCAGCCACTTTGTCTGATCCAACCAAGAGACTGCTGTCAGGAGATCCAGCCACTACCCTTCAGTCTTCAGAAGTCCCAACAGCCCAAGATACTGCACTATTTTCTGCAGAGCCTGATGGAGCTGGAGCTCAGGCTGCACTTATTCTAGTAACTGAACAGAGCCTGGACATAGGCTCAAGCACTAGTGGTGCCATCAATTTTTTTTTTTCATAGTGCTTCCCAACACAATTTTGACTTATGACACCCACTATTCTGTCAGTGCAGTTACAGTTTTGGGAACAACAATATCTGAGCAGTTTGCCCTGCAGGTGGTTTGCAGTTCCATACATGGGTAGGATTTCAAAGCCAGTTAAAAAAAGGAGGCTTTTACCTGTCACTGAACAGTTCATCAATGCTGTTAAACTCTTGGAATTGAAAGTGCATTGATGTTAATGTTTCTGCCCTATCCTAGTTGCCAAACTCTCTCCAGGAAATGTTTGGGGCAGTGGTACTTGTTCAACAGCACAAACATACTGGAAACAATGCTCACAATTTCATTGTTTAGCTGATTAAGCTCCAATGCCTGGCACAGTCCCTAGTGTTATTTACTAATACACACACACTGTCTTTGGGGATCTGAGCCTCAGTGCTTTCTGTAGCAAACTCATTTACTTTGCAATTAACCTCCCTGTTCACTCACTATCCCCCTTCCATTCCTCTTACCAGTCACTTCTGAAAACCAAGTCCTCTCCATGTCTGCCAACTGTAATGCCTACAAGTCTTTGTTCACTGTCCTTCAGAGCAGAGGCAAGGATTCACATTTTTATTGTTTGTTCTCACAGTGAAGTAGTGTACAATTGCAGTACTAAATCCCTGTATTTGAGGGCTCATTCTTAATATGCAGATCTTATCAAAATATATAAGTACTATCAAGCAGAAAATTGACACCTTTATGTTTCTTCAGATGCCACATATCCCTTTTAACTCTGTGAGGGATTTGAACCTGCAATTTATCCTATAGTATGCTGTAATCAGAAACATCAATCTTTTTAAGGCTAAAGCCTAATGCCTGCAGTCACCATCCTTATTAGCCAGAGGTTCGAAGAATAAACATAGAAAAGTACCCTAACCATGATGAAAAGGAACATTTTCTTTGTATCATATAACTTGAGTAGACACGCCTTTTTTTCTGTAGGAAGAGGCTCAGAAGCCTTTCAATATTTAAAACACTTCAGCATAAGGTGCTACAATTACTTAATCAGTTATTACTCTTAAAAGGCCATCAGGAAGCTCATTAGAGTTTTTATAATGGCTCCCAGGTGAGCAGAAGGTCAAGATCTGAACTTTACCTGAGCAGACATAGGAAGAAAGGCTGTCAGTGATTCATCAGTTCGTGGTGATCTCACATGGTGATTTTTTTTGCTGTGTTTGGGGGCATGGTTTGGAGTGTCTTGGGGTATTGCTGAGTTGGGGATTTATTTTAGTATTATTATTATTATTGAAGGTTATTGTGTTGCCTGGTACAATAATAAATCACAGCAGTTAAAACAGTTTTAAAATTTACATATTTCAAGCACTTTTTAAATCATAATTTTGTTCTTCAGACAGTGCATCAGGAAAAAATAGTACTACAAGACATATTTTGGGAAATGTTTGGGATAAGGAACTGTATTTCGGTAGAGGGAAAAGGTGTTCAATGTCCTTATCAGTGCAGTTTACAGGTGAAATCCAGATTTAAAAAGAAAGGCCTTGAAAACTGTTTTTCTACTGGAATATTTCAAAGTGTACATATTCAGTAAACCTCATTTGCTATAGCTTAAAAAGCAAGTCTTTGAGAATATACAGTGGAAACAAAACATTTTTGCTGAATATTTTAAGCACTTTTCTCTGCCTTTGGTTTTTATTGACTGTGAAGATTATGCAAGCTCTGTTAAGTCATTCTGTAAACTTGTTTAAATCCCTTTCAAGGAAAGGAATTTTCTAACTTCTTCCAATTTGCTCTTTATAATGATATTTACTGATGAAAGTTGTCATGTATGCAAATCAACATAAATATTTAAAGGCTGATTCCACAACCCACAGATATCAAATTCCATCACATACAACATCAGTGATTCTTTAAGGTGAAGAAATAATATAAACAGGAGATAGTTGTCAAAAGAATAAAAAACCAAACAATTATTTTATTTGCTCTATTATCCTTTCCCCATTAAAAGTAATAACATGGTATATGGATACAACCTTCTGTTTCAAGTCATCATATCTTCTTTACATAATAAAAATCCCAGTGCACAGATTTATTAACCTAGCCAAAATGAAAGGCATATCTTTCTCCACCAAGTGTTATCATTTTCAAATAAGACATGTCCCCTAGGGAATAAATTTGAAGGCCATTTTTTGTTTATTTTTTGGAAGGGTTTACTTTTGAGATAAATAACCATAGTACTGGATGTGTATTTTTTAACTTATAAAAGATGCTTATTATAATGCTGAGCAATAAAACATATCTATTGTGCAGTATATATCCATAATAAGGATCTCCTGTTGCACATGTTATAGAATACACTGGTTATAAATAGGTCTTCAGCAAAAGATAAGCAAAGTATAAAATCAGCAAGTTTACATATTCAATACTTATTTCAATGTAATTTTTGGTTTCTAGGATATGAATACATCTGCATCAAAGAGCACAAATCTTTGATTTTTCCATTATTAGTCATCACAAGAAGTTATCACACACTCCCAGAACAAGACCTTTTAATAAGTGATGCTTATTTGTGAATAAGCAGTGTCTCCAGCATCATTCAGTATATTGCCTCTTTTCCATATTTAATAGCCAAGGATATATTTATCATTCAAATGAAAATTGAAATCTTTGTATGTAGTACCAACCTGATTTTCCTTCATTTGTCTGACTAAACTATTTTCTCATGTAGGTTTTGCTATCCTCTCTTTAAAGTGAAGTGTATATTGAAACATTTTTAAAGAAGGGAAAAAATGTCCATCCTGTAGATGTTTAAAACAAAGCAGCCTTGGACTTCTGGTAGGAAGAGCAGTAGTACAGCTCTGTAAGGACAGCAGTTAAGCATTCAGACAGCTTGGAGAAGCTGCATATGTATTCAGTGATGGGATGTTTATTTACTATTTGGCACACACAAACTACTTGCATGCACATCACCTTGTGAGTTTGTTTCCTATGGGGACCTGCACGATTGTTTTTTCAGTTTCATTTCCTGAACTAGCCCTCAGTAGCTAGGTGACAGTTTCTGACCTGTGCCCATCAGACCAGGCAGCCACTCCCTGTGTTGAGGTGACTCTAGGGCTCTCAGCTGCTCCCTGGCACAGACCTGTGCCCACGTGGGCTGTGGGAATCCTGGATATTGTGTCCCTACACTGTAATGCCTCCCAGCACAGAGGAGCCATCAGTGCAGCATCTGGAAATAAGCACTGCCTTTCCATGCTGAGAAATCCTTGTTATCCTCCAGTCCATCAACCACTTGCCTTAGCCAGCATTTGGACCACAATATTCACCAAAGAACTGATGTGAGGATCCTGCAGAGCCATTCTCTGTCGAGTGTAATGCATCACAAGAAGCTCCTTGCAATCACAGACAAGGGCTCAAGAGCAGGCTCAATACATCAAGATCATAACTCGGTTTTTCAGTGTCTAACAAAGGGTGGCATAAATATACACACTCTGCTTCTTCTTAGATCTCCCAATAAAATCCATGGTCAGAGTTTACACGCCTAACTGAAGTCATACTAAACTGAAAATGTAATGATTAGCACAGAAAAATGAAGATTGGTTCAGATGAATAATTTATACTGGTTACTTCTTGAACACACAAAATCTAATAAAATTAGAGCTATAAATATCTGAATATGAAAACTTTTCTTTGAAAAAAATACTCAGAACACCTTAATAAGGATTTGCATTTCTAGCAGACCTTCCGATCATAGTATTCATACAAATTTCATTTATAAATTTAACTCCAAAATATAATCTAGCAAATATTTTGCTATCACAGGGCGTATTTTAGGGAACTCTCTTCTTACACTTTCTACTCTAGTTCCACAAGACTTCCTCACATGTTGCAGTCTAAGTTGGAAATGAGGGCTGCAGATTTATAACTGATTACAACTGAGAATGTTCTCAAAGACACCAAATACAGCTCTCCAGTTCGGTCTGAGCAGAATATTGGTAGAATATTTCTGTTGACACAAAAGCACTTAATCTGTTTTAGAATGTGTTCCACGGAAAACATCAATTGGAAAATTGATATCAACTGGAGTTGATTAATGTATGAATTATTTCAGAGCTGCATGCATTCTCCCAGCAATAGTTCTATTTCTTTACTTGGACCAGCTTGCCAATTATCATCATGCATAACTATGAAACTAGGGCAAAGTTTTGATGATGTTTACGTCTTATCTAGTATGCACATAAATTTAGTCTAGTATTTTAAAAAGAAAAGGAAAAAGCTGTCATTAAAGTGCCTTATGACTGGGCACAGAACAATATGTTGTGCACAGTGAAGAGCATTTTCAGATATGTGTACCTACCCCATGACTAATCTTGACACCTGAGCACTGCAGTTGATTGTACAAGACAAGCAGTGATATGTGCCCATACAAAATTCAGAAATGCAGGACTGAACTCTATATATCTGGCTCTAATATTGCAGTAGCCATATCACCTAGGCAGATTATCAACATAAATCAAATAATTTTAATACTGTTCATTTAGAGTTTGGAAGATTCAAAGGCTAAGAGCAGAGCAGGTTGAATTTTCAGACAGCCATGCTTACAACTGTCAGTGTGGATGCTAAAAAGTTGTTTTTAAGGATCTTCTTATTGCTATTCAGAAATGTTTACTTGTATAGACTGCTGCATGCACATGTTTGCAAAATGACTTGTATTCCAGTGAAGACTGCTTAATTCTTGGGAGGGTCAAACTGGATTTTAAAGGTACTGCATGTTATGTTGGGAATTCTGGTTCCTCCAACTGCATGCATGCATCTGAAATTCTCCTTAACATTAACTTGATGTTGTAATAATTTTAATTGACCTTCTTTGTAAATTATTCGTAATATTTTTTTTTTTACTATGGTAGGTGTACAAAACTTAGATAGTAAGATCCTAACTTTTGAGCTCTAAAGAGGATGCTTTGTTTTGTAACAAATGTGATACACTGTTTTTTGTGGATAGATGCAAAATGCAGTGAAACTAAAGCTCTCACAGTGTACCACAGTGGCATTTTACAATAAAAGTATTTCAGAGGTCAAATAAAAACATTTTGAATGTTTTTGAATTTTTTTTTTCCACCAAGTATTCAATATTTTCCCCAGGACAAGTGAGTAAAATTATGTTTGCAGGTAATGATTGAGTCTTCTAAAGTTATCAGTTGTGACATAATAAAAAGACTTATCAAAGGTTTGTCATGTTAAGTGCAAAAAAAAACCAAAATCAACCAACCAAACAAAAAAAAAAAAAAAAAACCAACCAAAAATTCTAAAAAAATAAAAAACCAAAACCAAAACAAACAACAAAAAACCCAAACCAAACAAAAATACTACCCCCCAAAAAAACCAAAAAAAAAACCCCAAAACTAAACTAAACTAAACTAAACTAAGAAAAACAGACAAAAAAAAAATAAAATTTTAAAAACCCCAAAAAACCCCCAATGCCCAAACTAAAAATCTCCAAGCCTTGCAGCCAAAGGTTATACAGTCCACTAGAAAAACTCAAGTAGGAAAAAATGCCTACATTCTAGCTGACCTATAAAAGATTTCTTTTCCTTCTCCATTTAGGTGCCTTTTACAGGGGACTTTTGCAAAGCTTTGGTAGGGAATAAGTAGATTCAGATGATGAGATTTTTTTGACCACAGTTTTCTTTTCAAGGAACCTAATCTCACATGCAAGCATTTGCATAAATGAAGTTACTCAGTTTCTTTAGTTGCAAAGTGGTCAAAACAAAACATTCATTTAGAAAGAGGAAGGAACTGGAGCATCCTCCCCAGCAAAGCCAGGCAAGTACTTACCATGGACAGCACATGTGGGCAAGAGTCCAGCAAACAGGGCTGAACAGGCAGAGGAGCAGCCTTTAATGTTAGAGCCTGGGTGAAAGCTCAAACCACCATCCAAGGGAGCACCTGTTTCACAAACACTAGGTCCCTACATTCATCTTCAAATTTGTAAACAGTGCAGAATTAAAAAAAAAAAAAAATTAAAAAAATAAGAAAACCCACTAAATGCTCTGGGTGAGTAAAATACATATGAAATGAAAGTGAGAATGTAAATGGATGCAATGGCAATAATTCTGGAACTAATGGACAAACAAGCATTGCCAAATGCAAAATAACAGAGAAATTGATCTGAGTTTATGAACTCAATTGAGGGACCAATAAAAATATTAGACTACTGGAAAGGTGCTGTCAGACATAAAGCACCTGTTTAATATTACTGCTAATTGTGAGTGAAGGAAATGGCCCCAGCAGAAATTGGTTGAAGATGATTAAATTTAATTGCAATGCTATATACAAAGTGCTACCCACTCGCTGAATTAGAATCAAAATATGTTCAGAAGTGATACATTCCACAAAACTAGGTTTAATACAAGGCATGAGCAACAAGGCTACATGTGGAAAAAAGCATATTCCCATTTTCTGAAAGTTCTTTCTGTTTCTCACATGTTGTAGAATTGCACAAAAAGCACCGTAATAGGAACCATGAAGTCAGGAAATAAGGTCACAGGAAGGTGGAGTGTGGCTGCAGAAATGTTCATATTCTCCAGCACAGTGGAGACAGGAGGGTGGGTAGGAAACACACTCAGCCCACTCTGAGACACAAAGTGCCAGGAATCAATGAGATCAGAAACAGCTAAGCAGGAGTGCCTGCCCTTGCTTTGTGTAAGGCAGATCCCTCTGTAAGCCAGCTCCAAGCTTTCAGAAGAGAACACAGAATCCCCCCTGGCAGGAAGCCACTTCTGCTGGAGGCAGCTGCCAGAGACTTTTGGCACAGGATAGTGAAAGTACAATTTCCATCTTCCTTTTTTTCTTTCCACAAAATTTTGTTAGTGCCGTTGGGGTTTCCCCCCATTTTCCTTTTGTAGAAGGACTATTTATTTGAGTCATTGGTTTATTATCAGCCCCTCTAGACTCCATTTCCTAACCTAAATTTTACTTTCCATGCATTTTCCTTGTAATGCCCCAGCATACACTTCCTCTCTGCTTTCAGTGCTGTTGAGAGTGCAGTCACAGTGCTAAAGGATGACTTGCTTACAGTCAGAAACTCACAAGTTTATTTGTTCTTCCAGTAATTTGTTCTTCAGCCAGGTACATGGTGGCTCCTCTTTTAACCTGCTGTCACCTAAACCATATTTCACATGGTTCACATCCACCATGTCTAGCCTTTAAATTGCTTTCCGACAACTGTGCTAGGCACATGTTTGCCCCTGGCTGGTGGCAAACCCAACACTGTCACTTTGTGGCAGATTTGGTTATGCCAGTGTTTCTAGCAGTGATCTCAGGCAGACAGAGACAGCTGCCCATGCTGTGGCCCTCGTGCTCTCTGTTTACAGTCATTCAGTCCTCAGGCTCACTTAGGCTTTCCAAGTTTCCAAGTGCCTAGAGTTGTTATCTGCTGCAGAGAGTGCTAAGGTACTACTCAATCCTGATTATATTTGCTTTAGTGCTAAAACAGCTTGTGTATGGCTCATTATCAACTAAACCATCATTATTTTCAAGTACTTGCAATGTACTTAATTAGAATTACTGGAGCCTCTGGACATGTCCCATGGGGTGAGAGCTGTGCTTTTTTTAAGGTAACTCTATGCAACAGAAAAGACTTTCCCACCCCCAACAACCCAAAGAACTCAGGCAAGCACCAAGTGCAACGCAGCAGCTGCTCGACAGCTTTATTTGAGAACAGCTTAGAGAAGTACATGAAAAATACTGTATTCAGCTGAAGCTGCAGGGAACAACGGAAGAAAAATAATTAGCCAAGTCAGAAATTGGCTAAGGCACTGGGTCTTCTAAGCCTTCTATTTCCTTCAAAATACAAAGGGATCTTTAAATACTGAGTAGTAAACGAGACTTTGTTTATATCTTGTCTTAAAAAGCCACAGGAAGAACAGTGCACCTTAATAACAACCTTGGCTTAGAAATTATTCAGAAGCAAGGGGGCCATCTGCTGAATTCCCAGTACCATTTTCTGCTGGAAGTTTCTTTAAAAGTTTTGCAGGCAAGTCCTTTTCAGTGTCAGCTCTCCCAGGCTTGTGAAGCATGGCAGTAAACCTCTGAGCAGGCTGAGCTGCAGGTGAGTATGACAGCAATATCTATCACAACTTAAAACCAGTACATTGATCAATGTAATCTATTCAGACTCAAAATTCCTGTAGACAATATCATCACTCTGAAGTGTAAGTAGTTTCTCTGTATCATAACGCGTTTCCTTAAATAGCAATTTTAAGACAGAAAATTTGCTCATAATATGTTCCTGAACATAATTTTTCAGATAAAATATAAGAGCTTAAAGCAGAGAATCAGGTCTCTAAAATAAGCAGCTTCATTCATTGGCTTACTGTCCATTATCC
Organism: Muscicapa striata striata; assembly: GCA_030060385.1. Lineage (NCBI taxonomy): Eukaryota > Metazoa > Chordata > Aves > Passeriformes > Muscicapidae > Muscicapa > Muscicapa striata. The sequence goes on from JAREIS010000102.1 coordinate 963,560, forward strand.
TTAGTAATGCTGGCATCATGTTTAAACTCAGCATTTCATTCCCCATGTAACTCCATCAGACTCCACTGATAAAGGATACACTGGTGACTGCTGCTAATTCCACTCTTTCTGAATTTCTTGCCACTAACTTAATGATATTCATAGCTAGTCCCTTCTCCAATATGAAAAACTGGGCAAAGGAAAGGTAAACTTTTTAAAGGATTTTATGACAACATCATGACAAATTCATTACATACCCAAAGTGTGTTATCCTTGTAGTTCTACATATCTTGTTCTCATTAGGACTGCTACAGCTAAAGGCTCTCTGCATACTAGGAAGAAGGACCAGAATTGTTTCTGCCACAATAATAGCAAATTATAATAAATAAATACTACATAAACATCCAGACTGAAAAAATCCTTGTTCATAAAACCATGAAATTTGATAAAGGTATTTAAAATATTCACCACTGTTCTTATTCTTAAAGCATAGCCTTAAGTCTACTGACATTTCATGGTCTGTTAATACAGAACACTTTAAATATAGAAAGGCACACATTATCCATTAAAGGCTATATAGACTCATGCATAAGATCACTCATAGTGTACAAACAAAAGATTGTTTAATGGTACAAATGATGAAATCAAATCTTCAAGGCTGTTTCCAATTTAACATTTTAAAAATGACTGCAACACATAACTTGTATATTTCAAAGTTATAATCAGGAGGGATTAAATAAAAGTACAGCACAGGGAATACAAAAAAATGCCACTTGCTTAAGATTTCCCTACGTATAAGAATAGCTGGAGTCCCAAGTTTAACTCAATAGCTGGAGAGTTTGTTTGCATTGTGTGGGGTATTTTTCATGTTTAAAACAATTTTACTATCTCAGTCAATACTAAATCTCAGTATGCATGACTCCCATCCATAATGTAAAATGTATCCAGGTGGTGTTGCTTGCTGTTCACTGTTCCCAACTTTATGCACATGAATAAGCAAGAAGGATATGGTCTGGAAAGTTATAAATTTGAAGGCACATGCAAATTACTTACTGCTTTCAGTATTTGATAACAAACTATTACCCTCTGTGCCAAGTGAGCATCCTTTATTTATCTCCTAAAATCTGAACTTCCATATCAAAATATGAAAGTAGCATCTATAAACCAACATAAATTAAAAATATCAAAGACATGAAAAAGTTACAGAGCTACAATTACCCAGCATTAATAAAACTTTGTTACACAACTTTACTCCCATGAGCTGTCCAACACTCCCTTTCCAAAGGGCTTAGCCTATGACCTCAAAAGCCTGACTAGCTTCAAAGAGTTGCCACTGAAAAAGGCAAAAGAAAAGAAAGAAAACTTTTTTAAATATAGAGAGAGAAAAATAAAAGTTTTCCCTCTAGAATTCAGAATGAAAGCTAAAGATTGCTAAAATTCAGTCCTTTCTGTAGAAATGGCCCCAAAACATATAAAACATACCAACTCCAGGTAATACAAATTTAGGAAACAAGATGTTCTTAGTGAAAAAGCAATACAAAGTGCCCTTGCTACTTTTTTCAAACTCTGGAAAGCTCACATAAAAGAGAATTTCTATACAGTGAAAGAGACTTAAGATTAATTTTCAACTTCATAGCTTTTTCCCTTTTCCTGTAAACTCTAGATGGTTGGCTTAAGACTAAGATGCTTCAAGTTTAAACAAAATCCTTTAAAAAAATACACCTTTAAAGAATTAGGAACATCAATTTTCATCGGTCTTCTTCTCTGTTACTTACATGCAAACAAAAAATTACTCCCACCCAGTAGCAGAATTATGTTTAAAATTACTATTTGTTAGTGGAACTGTGTTTGAAGTCATGATTTGTTAGTCGAGTCAGACAAATTTATTTCATGAAGTATTTAGATGGAGAGAAGTGGTGTGCATACTCACTAGGCAGTTTAAAAAGGAAAGAAATTGGAAAGTGAAGTATTTGGAACATAACATTTGGAGGGTAATAACTTCCAATGCTTCTGATACTACTCAACTTGAACACCAGTTGTTAAAGCTCTACTAAATCAGAAGTATTTACAACCAAGGTTGTTCTCATTTTAGATCTTTGAGGTCTTTTCCTTTTGACCTAATTTTGAACACAGACCTCAGTAAATGTTGCCTGCATTTCAGGGGGTTCCACACACGAAAGTGGAAAGTGGATCAGCTTCATGGGTCAAAGAACACAAGGCAGCTGAGCCAATGACTGCTCAACGATACCTGCGGCTCAGTTGTGTTATATGGCACACGGCAGACACAACAGCACAAGGGAAGAACTGCAGGTGCTCTATCAGAGCGCTGGTGCACAACACAGAAGGGATTTTGGAAGCACAGTTAAATATTTGTCGTTTTTGGTCAAAACCAAGAGCAGACTTTAGTTCCTGAAAGGTATTTAGGATGCAGATGTGTTACGGGGCACAGCCTGGCCCTGCCGAAGCCAGGCAATCCCAGCGGTGGGCTCAGGGTGTCCCGGTGCCCGCGCAAGGCGGATCGGCGGGCGGCAGGTCCGTACCCTTCCGTACGCCACACACAGCTGGCACCCGGCACAGGGACAGGGAAAGTTCTATCGCGACTGCGGAGGCGGTCACGATCCCACAGCCACCGTGCAGAGGCGGAGGAGAGGCAGCGGGGCACGGACCCGGCCGGGGCACCTGCGCTCGGCGGCTCCCCCGGCCCCGCTGTCCCGCAGCACAGGAGCCCCGGCCGCCCCTCCGAAAGCCCTTAGCCACCCACGGCCACCGTCTAGGGCAGTCCGACGGGTCTGCAGTCCCCCCAGGACTGCCCCAAACTTCGCGGGTGCTCTGCCTAGGTGTCGGTCTCGACAGGTAGTTCCCAACGCGCGGCAGACAAACTCGCAAGTGCATCTTTTGGCAGACGAAACCACAAGGACGATCGCTTCCCTCCTCCGCCGCGACAAAACCTTGGACAGGGTACTAAACCGCGACACCTGGAGCCGACACGGCGCCTTCCTCTCTACCAGCCTCCAAGTTCTCGCCAAAGCGTCAGAAATTAACCTCTCCCTGGGCAGGAGCCCGAGACGCTGTCCGGGGATAACCCCGGCTAAGCCGCAGCCCCCCGTCCCACCGCCGAGCGCCAGCACCGCCCCCAGCCCCGTCCCCGCGGCCCCGCGCCCGCAGCCGCCGACCGAGAAACTTTTCCGAGCCGCCCGGAGAGGCAGCGCCCACAGCGGGGCCCCGCGGAGCGGGACCGAGCCGTGCCCACGCCCCACGCCCGCCGCAGCCGCGCCGGCCGCCCCCAGCGTGGGCATCGCCCGCCCCGCTCCTACCGTGCCGGGGGCAAGTGAGGGAGGGGGCGAGGAGGTGGCAGTTACCGGCGAGCGAGCGCCCTTCTTGCAGAGCGGTCCCCTGAAGACGCCTTTGATGCCGCGGTAGTGCCCGTTGCTGAGGTGCCGGGAGCTGATGACCAGGTAGCACGCCATGCGGGCCCCCCGGGCGGGCGGGCGCGGGGCGGGAGCGCAGCCCGGCTCCTCCGCGGCCGCGGTGCTCGCTCCGCCGGAGCAGAAGCCCGCATGAAGGAGCGGGCGGAACCGCAGCAGCGATCTCCCTGCTCCCGTCTCATCCAGCGCCCGGGTGAGCGCTGCCAGCAGCAGGATGCACTGAAGGCGGCGGCAGCCAGAGCACATCTGAGGGAGCGCGGAGGCCAGTCCGCATGCTGCTCCGCGGGTGGGAGACGGGCCGGCGAGAAGAAGGGCAGAGCGCAACTTGCACAGTCCGCCGCTGCTACGGCCCTTTCTCCTCCTCCTCCTCCTGCTGCTGCTGCTCAGAGCAGGCCACCCGCAGCCGACATCCGGAGGGGAGTTTCTCCGCGGCGGCTGGAGCGGCGGCTGCGCCCCATGGCTGTGCCCGGCTGTGCCGGGCTGGGTGGCGATGCCGCGGGCACGGTCCCCGCACCCCGCTCCTCCGTACGGCCGCCGCAGTCGGCGCTGCGCCTCCCTCACCTCCGCCGGGGGGGGGAGGCGGTGCGAGGGGGCGGAGGAGGGGTAGGAGGGGTAGGGCCGGAGCGGGGGCGGCGGGAGGCACGCAGGGAGCGAGGCAGGGAGGACATTGCCCCTCGGCGCCGCGGGGAGGGCAGCGGTGCCGGCAACCCCGGGCGGAGCGGCCGGGAATGGGGGGAGGGCAGCGGGATGCGCTGACCGCCCTCCTTCTCTTCGCCCAACTTTCCCGTCCTCCATGCCGGCAGGTAATGTCCCTTCCCCGCCTGCCTCTGGCTGCGCTTCCACCTGTCCCCGGCATGCCCTCAGCCCCTTCCCCTCCGCTGTCCCGGGCAGGGGACGCGAACGCCACGGGCGCTCGGGATCCGGGCGCGCTGCCGGGAAGCACGGCTGGGAGCAAGGGCTGGCCCCGGGCACCCCCGCATCGTGCCTGGGCTCTTCTCCATCGTCCCCCATGAAAGCGCGTGGCGTCATTTACCACCTAAATGATTTACACACAATCGCAGGTGTGAAAATCTTCCGCCACTAAATAGCTGGAACAGGTTGTTCCTCTCCCCTTTTGCAAGACAGAGGTACCTCGGACCCGCTGGTGCAGACTCAGTTTCTTCTCATCAGGTCACAAGTATCGTCTCTGCTCTACTGCTTGCTAAGTCGATAAAATAAATCAATAAATCACACAGCCTTAGTAGTGACCTGCAGATCATTCATTTCTTCGAAGTAGATTGGTTTAAACTGTAGATAAGAATTGTTTCAGTTATTTCACTTAATCTCCTAAAAGCATTTGCTTTCATTATTTAATGAATGAAACTGATAAGCCACAATCATGCTAATTTTAGATTCTCAAGAGCTTTTTTCTATGAACCTAATGTAAATAAAAGGAAAATCTCACACACAATCCACCAAACTGATAAAGAGATAATGGCAAATCAAATGTTATTTTTGATTGCATACGTAAAATAATGTTGTACAGTCCTAGTATTCAGCATTGTGTAGTGTTTCACATACCATATTAAGTTTTACTACGTATGCATATGTACATACATACAGATCATCAAATATATTGTTATGTGTTTTATTAATAAATACACAATGTTACAAAGAAAACACATTAATTCTGAATTTGGAAAAACCAGAGGTGGAAGTAATGTATTAAGAACATCCATATGTTAACCGTAATACAGTGTTTTACAATGTCAAAAACTTTTAGGTGGGGGGTCAAATTAAGCTGGTAAAACTGAGGTATGAAATAAATGAAAGGACTTGGCTCTTTGCATTATGTATGGTTGAGCTGTGGGGCTCCTTACCAAAAGGTGTTGTGGATCATAGATTAAACAGTCTTATGAACCAGTACAGATCAGACTTTGAAGCCTGATAGCAATACAATGCCTGTAAAAGACCTCTGGAGGACTTTTCTGAAGGAAGAAATTGCACTGTAAAGTGGAGTTTGAGAAATTGTCATACCCTTCTGAAAAAAAAAAAAAAATAGTCCACTGTTAATTTGGTGATGCAAAGGAGCTTTTATCATTCCCTCCTACAAGTCACAGAAGCCACAGCTACATGAATGGCTTGAAATTTATTTTTGTTGGCATATATATTTTGTTAACTGCAAGTTCTTTCTGAAATAATTCCTCTGCGAGCCTGTTCAAGATAAAAGTATTGTCTTCACTTTGAATTTTGGTCTGCATCTTAACTTTCTGACTCCACACTGAATATGTATCTGGAAGTAAAGACAAGCACCTTTTCTCTTTGGCAATGAAATGAACTTCCAAAAACTTTGCTTCTCTATGATGCAGCTGGTATTTCTCAGAATAGAAACAGAATGAGAATTTACATCTCATCTCTACAACTTGCATAGAGGTCTCTCTTCCTTTTCTATTGTGAGGAGACGTGAAAAGTCCTTTGCTCCATGAGGCTGCTGATGCTCTGTAAAAGGTGAGGGAGAGGGTGCAAAGGACCCAGGCCATGTGCACGGGCTGGGGATGCATGATGGTGTGTTGCAGAAGCTGAAATGGTGAAGTGCTTTGCTGTAGATTTAAGAGACAGTACTTTCCTCCTTAAACTTACAGTCTTCCCCTAGTTCATACTAGTACTGTACGAGACAGAAATTATTTTCCCCAGAGTAGACTGCACAGTATTCATTTTATCCTGCTGAGGAGGATGATGTGCTCAATTGACCCTGCTGTGAAAAGTAGAAGTCATTTTGGGCTCCCTTCACTTTGCAAACTCAGGGGAATAGTTACTATGACCACCAATCTAATTTATAAATAATCTGTAGGACGCAAGCCTGAGAAAATGAGATTAAGAGTTGTCAAATGGAATGGTTAGTTATTAATTATATCACTCCCTGAACATTCCCCAAAGTCTCTGGAGAAGCAGCACCTTCTTGTCTTTCATCACAGGTCATGTAGAAATATGAGCCTTAACTATTAGTACTTTCATCTGGGTCCAATCCTTCACTGCCTTAGATCTCATAAAGTAATTTTCAGCTGAGCACAGTGAATGTAAAATACTACCTTTCAGAAAATTATGCTTTCTTTGCAGAAGTGTTAGTGACTTTTCAAGATGCAAGGAAGTAGAGAAGCAGGCTAGCTGTCACTAAGAGATGATGGTTAGAAATAACGAAAGGTTCTCCAGTTCATCTATCCACTCAGTTTGCAAACATTTTATCATTAATACAGATTACTTCTCATTTATTGTCCCCCCCAAAATATCTGCAAGCATTTTCTAATTATTCTTGGTAGTGATTGTTTTTATTGCACAATGCGGTGACTAAATTAAATACCCAGCCTAGATCTAAGGATGCTAGTTCTGATATAAATATTCTCTGAATATCAAAACTGTATTGATACAGCCATATTAATTTTAATGGCTGAGCTAATTAATATGTTTCTTTGCAGCATTAGACAGGACTGTATAGACACACCCATAAAATCTTGTCTGTTTTGTGAGTTTTACTTAAATTGTAATTCAAGTGTTGCTCCTGATCTGAGTTCCACACAAAGTCCATTATACTGATATTCTCTGCAGTACAGGTAAAAGCTACAGTTAGCATGATTTGCCAGCTGCAAATCTAAGCATTTCTTACTGTGGATACAGGCTAGATCTGCTTAAGGCCCCAAGTTCTAAAATGTTTTCCACAATCCCTTTGCTGTGCCTAGAAAGAACAAAGACATCCTTCCCCACCCAGATATGAGAAAATTCAAAGAGTGCAAAGCATCTTCTGGCACTACACCTCAAGAAATTTCACTTTCACAAGCAAACAAGGACAGAAGGTGTGTAGACACACAGCTTGAGTACTGTTTCACAGTCTGATTATTCTCACTTAAGTTAATTTGACATTTTCCAATACAGAAGAATCCAAATTAACACTACAGTAAAAACATACACTAATACTGATGTGATTTTTACAGTTCTTCCTCACGTTAGAGATGGAGGGAAGGAAGCGAGGGAAATCAACATCTTGGCAAGACAATTCAGGTATAAAAACACACAATGAGATTCCTGATATATAACAAAAAGGTCTTAGTAGCTTTACAGTATATTTGGACATAAAGAAGATTTTAAAGCTGTCAATTAAGTCCTGGAAATATATGTGCAGATCGTTGGATTATAATGGCCTGAACTTTCCCTCCACTGTTTCCCTAACCCACACACCCAGCCTGTCACTCCACTCCATTCCAGTGGCCCATAGCTACAGCTAATTCCTCTGGGTTCACATGAAAAGTGAACTCCTGCCCCACTGAAACCAGTGACACTTTTTGAGGTCAACAGAATCAGAGTTTCTTCAGAAACTTTCAGCTGTTAAGTATATTGATGTATGGTAACAATTCTTTAATGTATGATTACATTAGTTGTCCTGTTATTTTACTTAAATAATCTAATATCCCAAAAGAGTAATAATTATTTGAAAGTGAAAACCATATATTAGAAACAGTCAACATTTATGTGGATCTCATGAATAAATTTTAGCCTCAATGTTTAATTTGTTTTTCTTAGTGAACCATATATTTTGGGCAACGTTTTATGAAGTTTCATCCTAGTGAATGTAAAAAATACAAGGTAAGCTGATCTGCACAAAGCTCTGTTTTGTTTTCATTGAAATGGCAACTTCAAACCTTCGTTCTTTTTAACTCTGAATCTTAAAATACAGGAATTATATTTTTTCCTGAAATAAGTAATTAAAAAATCTTCATTGTATCTGTCTTTATTTCATTAATTAGTTTAGGATATTTTATTCCTTCCCTATTTTATTCCATTTGAAGTAATCATAATACTGCTTATCCAAGCATCTTTAATCCCAGGCTGACTATTTTAATCTAAATAGCTACATTTGTCTTTTAAATTGCTTATGCAAGCAGCTTTCTGTTACACAAAAGTTGAATCTGTCAAAGTTTATACACTTAGAGCATTGATGGTTAAGGTATTCTAGTCTCTAGTCCATGCAGAATCAATGACACTGTTTTACTTTGGATGGAGCTTTTTGGAATGTCTTAAGTGCTCAACAGTCACTTTATAGTCTACAGCTTGCTATTAATTGTGCAGCCAGCAAATACAGCATGGTGGTCAATTCAAAGCATGTGTGTCTACATCAGTGAGGAGCAGTAAATCATGCCCCACTTTCCCTGTAGGCTCATGCACCACTGGTTGTAAGAAAGTCATATGGTTGAACAAGAATCTCATTCTCACTCATGATTCATCCTTACTCTACTGAGATACACCTTTTATTTGACATTCAGCAGCCCCTCTGCATTACTTTATCACTAAAAAAACAATATAATGTTTCCTTTGGAGTTGTTGTGAGAATTAGTCAATACTGTCACTACAGTCATAAGGAAGAATCTTAAGTATTACTAGTACTGGTACTAGTACAGGGATATCAGAAAAACTACTGATTGCAAAATCAGTTAAAAATATGCAATAGATCTATTATTTTCAGAAGGTTGCTGGACATGCCATTCACTTAAATTCATAGCTCATTAGTGCAAATAGGACATTAATCCTGTACTAACAAGAGCTCAGTATTTCCAGAGTATGTGACCAACAATGTAAATATGTATTCCATTGTCTATTCAGAAATAGTAGCCATTGGCTTCTTCTTATTGTCAGCTATATAATCTTCACCTATATTAGGATGGACATAGAAAGAATAATGACAAGTAGCTACTGTTATGAAAATTATATAGCAGAGCACCAACTCTATTTTAGTAGCAAATCCTTTCCTTCAGGAAGATGATATATGGAAGAAATGAAGATGTATCAGTGTTTTCATACACTTGCCAATTTATTACGTTTGCATAAATATTTAATACATCAATCTCTTCCTAAAGGAAGAATATGGTTTGCATTTCAAATCTTGTATTTTTGCTAGATTTTCTTTCTGCTAAATTTTATCAAAACTTTAATTATATGCTAGACATCCACAATACAGGTGATTCATGGGTTTTTTTTCTTGTTGATGGTCATCAGTTTGATCTTCTGAGTTTAGCAGTGTATGTGCTAGTGGCCTTACGATCTAGAAGGTGAGTAAAGTTACTGCATTTTTGTTATTAAGGATCAGAATATTGAATATTAACTGAAAAACAGATATATTGAAATTATTTTTAAAATAAAGAGATAGAAAATACTGCCTAAATCTCCGTAGTTACCCACGATATCCACAGCCAGTGAGGCTGTCAGCCTATGCATCAGCCACAGTTTAGCTACCACAACCACAGCTGTCAATCCCTTTTCCAACTCATTTAATTAAAGGAGAGCTCCAAGGACAACTGTAATGAAGCAGCCTAGAAACAGGAGAGGACACTCATTGCAAAGGAATGATGGAGGCAGCTCCCATCATGTGGTTATTTCCATTCACATCTCCTCACTCCCAGTTACTGTCTGCAAAAGTATTTTATCTTACACTTCCACAAATAACATTCTTACCTGCTTGCACCCACTGTGTGCAAATCCACACAACACCTCAGTGATACCCACAGACAATTCCAGCTGGGCAAGTTACTATCACCCTTTTTGTCTGGCACTACCATTGCCATAATTCACCCAGAGACTGTCAGCACATACTTTTTAATTACTTTTTAATCTGGCTGCATCTTCAGCCTTTGAAAACTATCATTTGGCATAAGATTATGTAGAGTTTACAATGGACTCTCAAGTCACATTTGTCAAGAGAAAAGCTCATATTGCTTTTTATGAAGTAAAAGAGAATTCCTTTTTCTTGGGAAAAGAGGGTCAAGGCAGAATTGTGAGATGTCACACAAGTTGGATAAAGATCAGTGATCTGAGAACTCTATACATGCTGATCATAAGAAGCAAGTGACAAGTAACTACAACTATATTCTCCATGAAGAGGGCCACTTAGTGTAGTAGTTCACTAAGCTATTCCAGGTGTAAAAACTATAAGGAGAAAGCAATTCTTTTGCATAACTTGAGAAGAAATAAATAGATATAAGTTCTGCAGAACTGCCAGCAATAAAATACATTGTTATAGATTTATATATATATTATATAAATATATATCTTTATTACATATGGATTATTTTTATAGATATATAAATGTGTCTAGTGTCCATATATTAATGGAATAATACAAATATTTAAATACTTTAAATGTCAACACCTATACCAATTTATTTCCCGTGCTGTTTTTCTTTTCCCCCACTTCAGCAAAGTGACAATTTATTCTGTTATTTTAGGGAGCTTAGTGACAGGGAAGTGATTTAGCAGTCTTCAGTAAAGCAGTACAGAACCTGAGTCTGAGCTGTTCACACCCATTAAACCACTGTATTACCTAAGGGATCTGAGATCCTTTTGTGTCCATGGAAGTATTTATTATGCACTACCACAAGATCATCCTGTTAGCTCTGTATATATCCTATTGTCACTATTTCATCATCTGTTCACATTAATACTTCAGCAGGCATCCTTTAAAGAGGTTTTTAAAAAAAGATATGAAGGGTGTAGGAGAAATTGCAAACTGACAGTAGCATTTGTCAGCTGGAATCCTCTGGAATTCAAGAGTCACTCATGTTATTAGGTATCTATGAAGCAATAGTACTGACTATTTTAAGACTGACAGCTACATACTTTCTCTAAAATAGACACATACACTAAGAAGTTAGTGAGCGTAGTTTAAATATTTCAAGAATTCTGTAAAATCCACTCAAGTAGCAAAATTCTATGTACCTTAAAGAAAATGGGTAATACTGTTGCAATCATATGCATTTCAGTGATAAATGATAATAGAGAAAGGAAATATGCAGTAAAATCAAAAGGTGAAGTTCACTCCTTACTAAAAAGCTAGTACAAGAACTGTACATCTGCCTCTGCCATGGTATCTCCTTAACTGTCTCATGGGCTTGCTGGCACCTGCAGAGGTATGGATATCATCAGATTGCTCCAAAGTACGGTGTCTAGCAACTTGCTTATGGCCAAAAATGTCAGTTTTCTGTGCAGAAATAAAATAGATGTTTGTTTCAAATATAAATTCAGTCTCTATTTCTGCAGTCATTTGGTGTTCTAATTATAACAATCTAATTTGTAAACAACACATGCTGAGGTTTGGCAGTGAATTTCTGATGAAACTAGAGTACAAATTTTAATTACATACAGTTCTAATACAGTGAGCACTGCAGCATTTCTGTCATCTTTGAAATGGTAGCAAAATGTAAAAAAAAAGGTTTTTTGAAATATGAGCATGAAGGTAATGAGATCAATAAATGTCAGCTAGAAAAAGTAATCATAACTCTAGAGACTCACTAACCTTTCTATAAATTCCAGAAATAACAGACTAGCCTGGATGAAGAATCTTTAACAATGGGAAACAGACACCATTATAAGGGAGAAGTGAGCCAAAGACTGTTGAATAATACCAGAAGTATTGCCTTTTAAGTAAATGAGAGAAAAACAATCAATATTTTTGCTTTTCCACCTGTGATCCTCACCAATGCACTTCCCTTTGCACCTTCTGTTTTTGAGAGTGAAGTACAATGCAAACACATATGTAAACCCAGAGCAGAAATATGAAGTGTGGCATAAAATGCAGTAAGCCATCGTGGTTTTCCAAACTGACAGCCTGATCCTTCTCTCAGGCAGACAGGGATGTTACAACATTCATTGACTTCCATATAAATTACAGATATTAACACTCCAAAGATTTGGTGGTGTATGGTTTCTAGATATAATTTATGCAAACCCAGAGCTTGAGCATGAATTAATTCGAGACAAGAAACTCTGTGTGCTATGTTTTAATGCCCCTTGGTAGAATTGAACTTCTGTAAGAGAAAACATATTTTATATGTGAAAGATTAAGTAATATTTGAAAGGATAATGTTGGTTTTTAATGTTTTTTTTATTAAAAGTGAAAGAGACATTGAACCTGAGGTTAAAATGGAAGAGAATAAAATACTTTGTCAAACCCATCCAGATGGGGAATAAATTTCTTTTTGAATGATGCATACAATTTTTCTGAAAACATATAAACATTTTATGAAGGATATGCAAAATGTACTAAGGATTTATGCATACAAAAAGCTTATTTTAGGTAAGTTGACTTTAAAAAGGACGGGTAGAGATAACATGGAAACCAAGTCTTATTTTATCATAAATTTCTGCCCCCCTCCCCCAGCATTGACTGAACATTTTTGGATGTGGATATTAAAAAAAGGGAGATTGGGATCCAGTCATTAGAGTTCACTCAGCAAGTGTGTGCCATTTTTAAATTATGATTTTCAAATGGCAACACTGGTGTAAAACCTGTAAAAAACAGGTGCTAATCTGAAGTAACAAATGGAGCAAAAGGGCTCCATGTAGAACATAAAAAGTATTGCAATGTCACCATTAACTTTTATGATGAAGTTCTACTTTCTATCATTCCATCCTGTTAAAACCAAAGGACCTGAAGAACCAAAGTGCTTTGAAATTGTCTCATTACACACACACACACACACACACAAACACTTTTCCTTCTTTGTTTTGTTTCCAAGTGGTCTTTTTAGTCTGATTGTTCATTTCTATATGTGTACATACAAGGTTTTTATATATAACATTTTACATATATTCACATGTATATAGTATATTTTACATATTTATGTGTTTATGTAACATTTTGCTGGACTGGAGTTCCTGGAGGTAAATAACTCTGGTACTAGTGTGCAACTCAATATAAAGTAGCAGATGCCTGTGATGACAGCCCTTTTGTTTTTTTTTTTTTTTTTGAAATCTCAGCACAGAGCTAAAGAAATGTGTATTATGAAAGATGGTTGTTGAGGGCTGCTCCAGGAGCACAAAGTGGATTTCAAGTCAGTTCTGTTGAACAGGACTTACATTAAGTGTGCTGCAGCACCAGGAATATAGGAATGCAGGAAGGAAGGGATAGGGATTTCCCTGCTCCAGCCACCCATGGAGCAGCTGTGGGTGTCCATCAGATGCCTCACAAGTGATGTTGGTGCTATGTTAAGAGACCATGCATATGTTTATGGACATAGGAACAGCACAAAGACAACAGCAGTTGCTGAAAACAGGTTGAATCCAGGTAAGTAAGAAGGTTTCAGCCTTCAGAAAAACAGGAGAAACAGGCAGGTTATGTTGTGTCTTCCATTCATTGCCTGCAGGCAACAGAATGGCAGGTGAAACTCAGTGCCAATAAACAGAAAACAACAGGTAAAGGGAAAATAAAGTGCACACCCAACATGTTCCAACCCAATAGGTTAATCACCTATTGTCACACTTGAAGGAAATGTTAAAATTCCTGGATAGGGTTATACAAAAATGCAGTTCATTGCACAGCAACAGTCAAAAATTCCAGTCTGATGTTGGAAACTGCAAGGAGAGCATTGAAGAACAAAACATTTCAACACATTCTGCTCTAAAAGCAAGGGGGAACTAGGCTGGGACTGGAGAAATATGAATGGTGCATGAGCTGAAATGTGGATTACTTTTTCCAATTTCTCAGTACAAAGAAGTATAAGAAAAACATTTTGAGGAAGCAAGATTAAATTAAAAAATAAAAAAGTTTCTTTGCACAGTCCATCATCATCCACCATTATGAATTAATGAGGTGTGTCAGCAAAAAAATATAAATTAAGTCAGTTCTTTTCCTGCTATTGAAGAGAAAAGGTTTGAAATGCATGTATCAAATTAGCAGGTTCCTAAACTGCTGATTTGCTAGGGATAGTAGCTCAAAGAAGAGCACAGATAATTTTAAATTTTCTTGGTTTATGATGGTTTTCTCTGATGACCATGGCCAGAGATAAACTATTGGACATCACAGCACAGAAGTTTTTAAGTTCTTAAACTAATATGCAGTTATAATTTTGGTCCAAATGATGTGCTACTCCTTCTGTGAGTATTGGTTAAAATTACCATTTAAGTGGCTTTGACAGACTGAAAACAGAATCTGACAGCAATCCCGTGAAGTTTACCAGTGGCAAAAGCAGCCAGTACACAGTAATCCCATCCAACAGCACAGACTGGAAACCAAAAGGCTGAAAAGGAGCTCTGCAGAAAAGGACCTGGAGGTCCTAGGGAAGAAAGCTGAATTGGGTCAGCAGTGTGTCCCTGTGGTGATGAAGACTACCAGCATGCTCCTCTCCAAGAAAGACTGTGGGCAACAGATCAATGGATGGGATTAATTCCATCTACTCCTCTCTTGTGAGACACACTGACAAGTGCCTAGTTTTGAACTTCCCAAAATAAGCAAGAATTTACTACACTGGGGTAAATCCAAGATAGTTAGGGTACTGTAGCACACAGGGCACAATGAGAGGGTGAGGGCACTGGGTATGATGACACAAATTATCTGGAGCAGTCCTGTAAAACAGGGCACTGCTGGGGTAGCTCAGTACAAAGTGGGAGGATTTCCATTTTGGCATCCAGCTGACTTGCCTGCTAAGTGTTTCACTTTCTGCATTCACAGAACACAGTATCTTAGTGATAGGAAACCAGAAAAACCAATGGAAACAAAGCAGAAAGAGTAAATTAGACTTTCATCTGATAACCCAGTGCAGGTATTGTGTGTTCAGTGGCTTTCAGAAGTGCAGATAGGACCAGTGATTAGCAGGGTTTTGGACAGTCATGAAGGAGCTCTTCTTGAACTTGAAAATCATTTCTCTTTTCAGATTAGATTTGTCCAAATTATAAAATTTAACTTTAAACCCAACATACAGACACTACACACACATGCTTATTCACACTCATAGTCAACTATGGCAGTGGAAAGCTGCTTTGGTATTATACCTTCAGGAAATTAGAATTATGGCAATTTAGAAGTTTCCTCTGTGTCAGGTACTTTTAAACATTTTAAGTCCTCAATGCCTAGTTACAGATATTCATTGAAAGCATTAGTTCTCCCTTCACAGAGGGACAGTACCTCCTTCCATCCTTAGGGAGGACAAGTTCCCCTATTGCCTGTATGAAACAGGGTTTCTGCAGGGACAAGGAGGACTGTCCCACACGGCATGCTGTTGGAGTGTGTAAAACAGAAGCATCTCTGAGTCCCTCAGAGAGAGGAAAAAAAATGCAGGGATTAAAGTAAAGCTTTTAGAGAAATTAAAATATATTAAGCCACATAGAAGTGAAATAGAAGTGTAAGTCTTAGTTTTAAGTAAATAAGTAAGTAAATGCTTTAAGTGCCTGAAGAGAGTAAAAAGCCCTAGAATCTAGTGTAAAGTTTAGGCCTAGTTAAAACTTGAGGAACTTAGTCCTAGACATAATGAAAACATAGTAAGAACATTGTTTACATTTTCTAGAAGGAACAGATAGAACCATTTACATGAATAGACAGAGCTATATGCGTAAATTATGTGTAAGAATGAACACTACTTTCTAGAACTAGAATTCTAATAGGTTTAGAAGAAATGTTTTAGGTTTGTGTTTTTAGCTCATTTGGTAATTAACAAATAAAAACCTACTGGGGTGAAAAATGCATGCTCCACAATCCACCACCATCATCATCACTACCACCTCACACATGGAAGGAGAAGGAGAAGGAGAAGGAGAAGGAGAAGGAGAAGGAGAAGGAGAAGGAGAAGGAGAAGGAGAAGGAGAAGGAGAAGGAGAAGGAGAAGGAGAAGGAGAAGGAGAAGGAGAAGGAGAAGGAGAAGGAGAAGGAGAAGGAGGAGGAGGAGGAGGAGGAGGAGGAGAAGGAGAAGAAGAAGAAGAAGAAGAAGGAGAAGGAGAACCCATGAATAACTCAACTGCATGCCACATGGAGGTAAAGAGAAATCACACTATAGTCTCTGAAGGACCTGGAGCCATGATCCAATCTGGATAGATCTATATTACCATAGTGTTTTCACAGGTAACTTTCTGGCAGATAGCATTAAAGACGACCTGTTTCTCCAGTTTACCACAAGATGGAGGTGCTGTCACTCAGAATCACTCATTAAGGAATCAGGAAAATGGTGAGTATTGTACAACAGGCACTGTAAAATTTTATGGATGTATTTAAGAAAGTAATAAAAAATAATGGTATGCAACTGTGACATATGATATTATTAATTTAAGTCAACTGAGTAATAACATAGCCAACCATCTTTGAAACAGTGTTATTTCAAAATGCAGCAGGTTCACATTTGCATTTGAATTACTGAAAGCTGCAGATAATGTTTTGAATCTCGTACCTGTTAGAAGTGGAGATGTCTGATAATATTGTGCAAAGGCATACAAAGTGATGGCTGCCAGAGTCAGATGGGTGCCACCTTCTTGGATATATTATCCTGAAATTATCTTTCCCTATATTAAGCCTTCTGGAATTTATTGCCAACAAAAATAAAGCATGTTTTCATCTGAAACAGATGCAGGTCTGGTTGTTCTCAGAGGCATTCACTCTGACCCCCATCAGAAAACACAGGATGATATTTGCCACCAAAAGGCTTTAAAATTGTTTATTAAGTCATGTTTATAGTACTGTTTACTTTTTTGAAGTAGAAGCAGAGACAGACAAGGGAGCCCTCATTTGGCCTTTTTGCATGAGCCAACAGACCATGGACATCAGCTCTTCCTCTCTGCCAAAAGCTCAAACACTTTATCCCTTGAGTCTACATGGACAAGTTCTTATCTTGTGCTTTCTTATTTTATATAAACTTCAAAGGAAAAAAGTTGGGGTTTTTCTGCAATTTTTTTTTCCCTCACATCTTCTTTGCTACTGATTATTTTGCTGTTTTGAGAAGAATTTGAAACATAAGTGCAATTGGTTTACTTTTTGGTTTACAGTAGGGGTTTTTTTAGGTTTTCCTCATTGGTTTACAGTAAGACAGACATGGAAGTAATTAGAAAGGAGAGACTATGAAGACCTTGATACTTTTGATACTCAGTGATGCTGTGTTTGCATTGAACAAGTTCAATAATACAGAGAAGTGAAAATCTCTTTAGATGTACTGTTAAGCCATGGATAAACACTTTGTTTAGGACCCACTCTGCAAATACTGACTTCATCTGCACATCACTCCTTTGCTGCTTGGAGCCACCATCTAGTGGTGACATGGTTTGTGTGACCACAGTTTACTTGGGTTTATTTATCTATTTATTTATTTATTTAAACAGATCCCAAGATTTGAAAACACATAGAAAGCTCCCTAATGTAAAAGAGAAGCCAGAGGAACAGCCAGACCGTGAGGAGGAACTGGGTCACAGTTGTAGACAGTATCTCAAGGTGGATAACTACTGCATGTCTTCACTAGTGAGGGTGAATTAAATTTGAAGTTCTTAATATACTTCTCATTGTATATGAAATAATGGATGCTGTTTTTCTGTAGGAAAAAAGTATACATAGGAAATTGACATCCTATTTGAAATATCATTATGCAGCTGTTGTAGGATCCACATTATCTTTAATTTTCAATCAGTTCTTTAAAATGTGAGGTAAATTGTCAGATGTATAGCTGACAAAGGTGATATTTAGGAAATTAAAAGAAATTGCAATGTATCAAGATTTCAGCTGTAATACATCTATTGTATTACAACAGATAGTTGGTAAGACACACACCACAAATACTTCATTTAATTTCTTCTAATCCCAAAAAGTCCAGAAAATAAACTAAATCCAGAAAGATTAACTGAGTTTCAAAATAAAATTCTACATAGTTCACTGATGTCAGAACAAAGTATTTCAAATCAAAATTTGTCCTGCCTGAACATGCCTGGGATTGGACTAGAAAATATCCAGAGGTCACTTGCAACCCTAGCTGTCCTCTGATTGTGTGTTCTGACATATTGAATAATTTTTCAGTCTAAAAATACCTATAAAATAGCTTATTCAAACTGAATCTGTACTTACTAATTTTTAAAATGTTTCCAAAAAATAACCAAACGTAGCCAGAGAAGTTTAAAAGTGCTTTGAGTCTCTAAACTTAAAAACTACAGTTAACAGCAAAAGGAGCATATATTGAAAACACATTAACATTATAGGCTATGTAATTGTCTAATTCTAAGAGGATATTCTTCATCATAGCTGATTTTTATGCAATAAATTTTCGACATTGCTTCTTGTTTTTAAGAAAGTATTTGGCAGAGATCTTTTCATGTTGTTTAGAAGAAAGCACAGAACATAGCACTGATTTTTGATGGGCAGATATTTGGTGTAGTTCTAAATCTGAAACTCCTGGCATATAAATGTATCTATAGTAGTGAAGAAGGACATGCTTCGTGTCAAAAGAAATCTGTGGCAAAGGCAAAGATTGCCCTTATTCAGGTGCTGAATACAACCTCTGTGTCTCCCCAAAATTCTCCTTGGTATACCTTGATGTGCTTTACCACTGAAATGTTGAAGAGGCTCAAGACCACTCATGCAGCAGCAGGACCTGAAATAAGTTAACCCTTTCATGGTCTGCAATTGAGTGGTTAACGAAAATACATGTGTTTGATTACAGACATGGTAAGTAGTTCATTAATCCAGCCACCTCACAATTATAAATTCCTAGATCCTAAGCGTGGGCATGGGTATATAGTTGAGAATAACACTACTGTAGTTTTGATTGTTCCCATTAAATAGATACCATGTGTTCTTTACATAGAGATTTTCATTCATTCTAAATGGAGGGTTATTTCTGAATTGAGGGTTCTATTACTTACATTCTACTGATAAAGATAAAATGCTATACAATTAGGGAAAGACAAGCCCTTCAGATTTATTTATATCCTACCTAATGCAAATGTGAAGGTTCTATTCTACATAAATATGCAATCACTTCCTTGAAACTTGCTAAGCTGTCTGCATCAGCAATTTCTCATGAGTTATACAACTTGCTTGTCTTCAAAAAAAAAATGCACTGCCTCCTCCTCACTATCAAAAAACCCCCACACTAATGAAAATTGCAGCTCCTGGCAGCCATAGGTGAGCATCAAACAACACAAGTTACATAATTACAGTTTTTGATCCTGGAAGAAGTCAGCTAAATCCTTACGTTCTTTCCCATTTTTATTCTATTTTCAACAGAGATTCCTATAAACTTAATCCTAAAAGAGCTCAAGAAAGAATGAAGCAGAAGGAGCAGAAGGAATCAACATTGGTCCACTTTTAGGAAAGTGAAAAATACAGGGTAGGAAATTGAAGCAGCAGCCTCTATAAATTCATTCTCGGACTTTAACTGTGAATTAAACAAAATATTTCAATTTTGGGGGGATGTTGTATCTTCTTAAAATTAATTTTTTCCAAAGCAAAATTAGTCTTTCTGTCTTTTTTGGGGGGGGCAGTGGGGGGTGGATGGCACAGTGGAATGGGAGGGGAGGACAAATTTCAATAACATGGATTACACATTTATTATTTTTTAAAACCTACATAACCTTTCTGCTGAAAAAATATTTTTTATGTTCCACACAAGTTTTTGTACTGTGTTGTCCAGCTCAAGTTATTTCACCAGCTGTAATCTAAAATGGAATTATAGATCCTGTAGATTTCTTTTATTGATTTCTTTTTTATTACTGTTACACATTTATAGTAACTTGAGATACAGTTTAAAATATCATGCCACTGGTATTTTTCTTGGTTTTTAAAGGTCAAGAGATTTATGTCTTCATCTGGAGATAGTTTAAAAGTCTTTTTACCACATCTCTGAAAGAACAGGATTTAGGTATCATCCTTTTATTCTGATGCATCTCTGAAAAAGACATGGCATCCCTCTTACATTCTACTTAATCAGGATAAGAAAGATTTGGTACTTTTGTCTGAATTCTGTTTCAGTTACAGTGCAGAAATATCACTTAGAATTAATATGAGAATAGAGTCAACATGAGACCAGCTTTTGGTTTTCAGAAAATTCTGTTCATTCCTATGAAATAAATAAAAGTATCAGTGCAAAGTAAACAAGGGAGACAATTCAATAATGACTTTGACTTAGTAAATTCTTTGAAAGTTCGTTACTTAGAATTCTGTGTCTGAAATGCAGAGACTGATATTAAAATTTCTTATTGAAGAAGCAAGATAGATCTAAAGGGTATAAAGTTACAAAGGAATAATGCAGAACACATCTCAAGACCTTTTTGTCCCAAAGTTACAGCTGAGAGCAGCCAGAAAAGCAGTGCACAGACCTCTGGCACTGCCCCTCTGGAAACATATGGATGAGTGGCACATACAATCCAAGGGAAGGTGCCAAGGGCCTCCTGAGCTCACCTACTGCAAATGAAAGAATCTCAAGACACTCCTTGAAGACCAGTTATTGCAAACCTTAATATAATTAACGTTTACACAACTCATTTGGCAAAAATACGCTACATACCATTCCAAGAACACAGAGCTTATATAATTTTACTCTTAGTTAAAGAAATATTTCAGCAGAAAAACAACTGTGTATTGCTACAGTTCTGCTTTGGCACATGCACTAAGCCTTAATGCAATTATCAAGATGACCAAAGTCCTTGTCAAGAACAGGATGCCACTGTGTTAGGCAGCTCAACAGCTATTTGATTGTGCAGGTTAGATCTCTGCTTCACTCAAATTGACAGTAAAGTATCATTATGTGGTGGATACAGATGTATTTACACTTCATAATGAGCTTTTAAAATTAAGTGGTTATTCACAGTATGCAGGAGTATTTTGTATTTTGAGGATTTAAAAGGCAGTATGCTAATAAAGATGAGAGCTAGACAGTGGTGGGGCTTTTTCCTGAAATGGAAGTTCTGTTGCAGAAATAGTTCTGTCTTATTGAATTACAAGATACCACCCTGATTTAAATTATTATTATTATTATTTAAATTTCCTTAAATTAAGGAAATCTTCTGCCTGAAGAAGTAATGCAACATTAGTAGTACCACAGGAGGGATTTTAATTTGTGAGTTACATCATTAGAATATGGTGGTATCAGCTGGGTTAGAGTTAATTTTCTTCATGCTAGCTGTCATGGAGCTGTGTTTTGGATTTGTGCTGAACACGGAGTTGATAATATAGAGATGTTTTTGTTGTTGCAGAGCTTACACAGAGCCAAGGCCTCTTCTGCTTTTTCACAGCACTGGCAAAGGAGCTGGGAGTGCATGGGAGGCTGAGAGGGGACACAGCAGGACAGGTGACCCAAAGTGACCAAAGGGAAATTCCAGACCATGTGAAATCATGCTCAGGATATAAAGTGGGAGAGAAGAAGGAGGAATGGGGGGACATTTGGAGTGATGGTGCTTGTCTTCCCAAGTAACTGTTACATGTGATGGGGCCGTGCCCTCCTGGGGATGGCTGAACACCTACCTGCCCATGGGAAATAGTGACTGAATTCCTTGGTTTGTTTTGTTTGTTTGTGTGGCTCTTCCTTTCCCTATTAAACTGTCTTTGTGTCAACATTTTTCTCTACCTTTTACTCTTCAAAATCTTTATGCAATCTCACTGGTAGAGGTGTAAACCAGTGGCTGCCTGGGGTTAGACCATGACATCCATTAACTCTGGTAGGACTTCAGATTGTTTTGGGTTTTTTTTTCCAAAGTAGACTATTTGAGTTTCTATACATATTTAAGCAGTGTTAGAAAATATACATTTTTATAAAGTAGAAGTCTCAAAGGTAACCAATAACTCTTTAGTCTGTTTTCTTCAATTCTGTCAGGTAAAAAACATGAATATGAAGATTAATGAGATTAAAGTGGCTCTCGTATGTGCTTTGCAAAACTGGAAAATCAAGGGCAGAAACATTGTCTGTGATTCCTCCCACAGAAAAGGAATTACATTAAAGAGAGAATCACCTGAATAAAGAAATAACAGGGAAATGGCTGGCACAGAAGAAGGACTGAATTTCCTACTGAAAAGAGTGTTTAATTTAACCAACGCCCCTGCTAAGTTGCCCTGAAGTGCTGTGTTGGGTAATCATTGGCATCTTTTGTTAGAAACATACAGTTATCTAATTAATAGGCCTTATATTAAGTATAGTCAATTATGAATTTTCATCCATAGTGCAGTCTCATGGGAAAAGCATGAGAGCTGGAAAACTGGCAAGTAAGGCACAGAGGAGCAAACCATAGTACTCTTCAGTTTTTTGAGTGTTTAAGATAGCAATATTGACAGAAACTGGGGAAATGCTGTATTAACTGGAGAAAAAATAGTCTAACTAACCAGTACTTTGAAAACAGAATAACTATGAAAATTTGAGTTTTGTGAACTGGGTAGTTGAATCTTCTATAACCATAGTAAGAAATAGTATGGTTTTGCACATATCTTGGAGAACCAGCTGTGCTTTGGAAATTATATTTTGCCTTTCTCACTCCAATACCATCTGTATTTGCCTGTTCACTTGCATAAACAGAAATAAGATAGAGTTTGTAGGCAGTAACTACCTCTCCCTTCACATCTGGCAATTTGCAAAGGCACACATTAGACACAATCTTGAGAGAATATATTTAAATGGTTTTTAAAAACATGTGGGTTGTTTTTTTTTTTTTCTCTTTCTGTTTTGAGCCTAAAGGAACAAGGATCAGAAGGAATATGGTATGTAATTACATTTAATAAAATAAGAGGATTGTTTCCTAACAGCTTGTTAACAGTTTGCTAACTGCATTAGGCTTCTTTCTGCAGCCCCAGACACCAGCAAATCTAGGTTAGCTATTGTCTCCAGCCAAAAGGTATGGACAGATACAGATGGCTCCTATAGGACACTGATGGCATGCACCTGTTCCAGAGAGCTGTTCCAGGTGCTCTGGGGCCAGGGGGATAAATTGGGAAGCAGAGCCATAGCTCCATCAAGAGTGGAAAACATCTCCTGTGTACCCCAGCAACCTGGATGTGGAAGATGAGGGTGGTTTGCAGAGAGTCCAGAGCCACCAGCTAGTAGCAAAACAGAGTGTGCTTCCAGGCTAGGGTCACTCACAGATTTCTTGGCTCATGCATAGCTGTGCATGCTATTGATTCCTGCCACAGTTATGTTTTACTGGTGAAAAATATTTCATTTCCCACAGTAAGTTTTGTATTTAATCTTGGGGATAATGAGGCAAAATTAACAGCAAAATTGACTGTGAAAATCACAGTTCTACCCTGACAATTAATCCTCACAAAAAGCTGGGACTGAAAACAGCATTTTGCTGAGACTATGTTTTTAAAAATTGTTGACTTGTGAAGAATCTGGGGCAGGAGTCATTGCTAAACGTTTAACTGAAGCAAGAGATTTCTTAGACTTCTTGCTTTTACTTCAGAAAGATTTCTGCATCCTAGTAAATATATATTTAGCAACAGCATCTACCACATCAAGATACATTTTTACATGTTTACAGTATTTTTAACATTGGAATTTTAAAGCAATGCTGTCTGATTGCATAGTACTGCACCATACTAAAAGAAAAACAAACAAAACAACTAATTAAAAAGTCTAAGCTTTCCATCCTTAGCGATTGTGATATATGTCAGCAAAAAGATCACCAGTCCCATAATAATTCACCCCACGTTCCCTTTTTGTGACTTGAAGTGTTTGGAAGGGGATCATTCTGCAATAAATGTCAAATGCGTGTTTTATCTAAATATCTCAACATACTCTACTGACAAAATTTAGTTAAGGATAATTTATACTCTTCAGTAGCCAAAGTAATCTATGAGTTCTTTTAAATTGCCTTTGTTTCTGAAATAAACTCAGTTGGCTGTGAAGCATGAAGCAGAATTTAAAGCAATATTTCATAAATCTGTCACTGAAGATTAAAGAAATCTTTAATTTACAAATTTTGTAACCAGCTCTGTATGTTTATTTTGCAGAGCTTTGAAAATTCAAGCATCTCTCGTGCCTCTAACCAGAGCTTCTCACAACCTCAAATAACAGCCAGGGCCAGAAAATCTCAGTGTGGCTTCTGTAGGTCTCCATTTACTGGTGTTTTTCAGTACAGCTGAACTCAGTAGGATGCAAGGGAAGCCTATGAACACAGGAGAGGGAACACAGACCTCTTTTTCTTCCTGCCCTTAACTGGAAGCTAGAAACTGTCCCATGCTCCATACACATTGACTGAAGGTAAATATGGACCACTCCCACGATGAACTGTCAGCCCAGCCTTTCCTGTTCACCCATTAAACACCCAGCTCACCCAAACTCTCACAATATCAATGGTCTTCCCTCTACCTTTCCTTTTCCTTGCTCATGCCCTGTGGGAACTTTGGCATTAAGGCCATTTTTTCTTGCTGACTTTTTGCTCTTGGTTTCCCACCATTGCTCCACCTCCCTGCTCAGACAACAGTTAAATCCTCCTTACCCATTCCCTCATGCATTATCAATACCTTGTTTATCATATGGTTGAGAAGCATTATAACAATGTTGACTTCTAAGAAGAGATGGTTGTTGTTTTCATTGAAACAGCAGGCAAGACTTTCAGTTTAGTGTTGAGGTAATACAATTTAAAGCAAACAAAATATAATCAACGTATTTAAATGGAAGAAAATAATTTTGACTTGAATATGCTTCCAAGTAGACATTTTAATAAAGCAAGTGCTAGGCTGATTTAAATTCGATTTAAACAGTATTTACAAACCCAAGCTCAGCAGTTCATTGTCTGTGAATCTTCTCCAGCATAGAAGTACTCACCCTATGCAGACCACTGTTTTCATCATTCTGTATCACATTGCTAGAACAGCCTTTGACATTAGTCGATGTGATGTTCTTGGAAGCTTTTCAGTTTAACCCTTGCATTTTGATAGAAGAGTTAAATACTGTTTTAGACAAAGGAAAAAAAAAGAATAAAAGAGAATGATTCATTCATCATTCACTTACAAGGTGAATTGAGGAAAAGCTCCGTCTGCACAGGGAGTGTATGTGTCATAATTACTGAACACAAAGGTTTTTGTTGCTTGAATGCCCCATAATCTTCTTCTGAATTTAATGTAAAGTCCAAATAAATATTTTCAATATTTTGTCCACCTCTGTTTTTCTTCTCTTCCCAAAATATTTACTGAAATTTTGTGCTTAACTTTGTAGACAAATAAACTTTGCATCCAAAGAAAAAGCACTCTGCCCACCTGCATTTCCAAAGCAAATTTTTGAGGTTTTATGTTACCATTACAGCACCATCACAATTCCCTGTATGTTCTAGGGAAATATCCTACAAAACGCATTCCTTAGTTTTTGTCTTAAATTTGGTCACAGTGCATAGGAAAATAACTTTATTTAGATTAAGTTGCTGGTACGCCAAGATCATTGCCATTCAGTGTGATCTCATTGTTCCTTGCAGTTTCTCCTGTGTGGCTGTGTTATAACAAAATGGAAGGAACTTCAAAGCAAGAACTCTTATTTATTCTGTGCTTGCACATCACCTCACATTATGTGACAAGCTCAGGAATAGACAATAATAGAATAAACAACTATACTGACTTTGACAGATAATATTAAGTCATCATGCACTGCACTTAATTACTGAAAGCCACTGAATGAATACAACGGTTCTGTGAAATGGGTTATAAGTTTATTAAAGTTCAAACGTAATTACAAATATTTTTTCACAAGCATCTTGTCTTGTTATGTGGGAGAATAGACCAACCCCTTAATCTCACTACAACCTCCTTTGAGGCAGCTGTGGAGAGCAGTAATGTTTTCCTGAGCCTCCTTTTCTCCAGGCTAAACACTCCCAGTACCCTCAGCTGTTCCTCATAGACCTTGTGCTGCAGACCCTTCACCAGCCTTGCTGCCCTTCTCTGGACTCACTCCAACACCTCAGTGCTCTTCCTGAACTGAGCCCAGAACTGGATGCAGTACTCAAGGTGTGGCCAAGTACAGGGGGGCAGTCACTGCCCTGCTCCTGCTGGCCACACCATTGCTGATACAGGCCAGGATGCCACTGGCCTTCTTGGCCACCTGGGCACACACTGGGTCATGTTCACCTGCTGTCAACCAGCATCCCCAAGTCCTTCTCCACTGGGCCAATTTCCTGTAGCACTGCATGGGGTTATTGTGGTCAAAGTGCAGGACCTGGCACAGGGTCTTGTTGAACCTCATCTCCTTGATCTTGCCACTTTTATCCAGCCTGTCCAGGTCGCTCTGCAGAGCCCTCCTACCCTCCAGCAGAACAACATTCCCACCCAGCTTAGTGTCATCTGCAAACTGACTGATGGTGCCCCGACCCCCTCATCTGGATCATTGATAGTGATATAAAACACATCTGGCCCCAGTACTGAGCCCTAGGGAAAACCACTTGTGACCAGTCTCCAACTGGATGTATCATCTTTCACCACCCTTCTCTGGTCCATGTGCCCAGACAGTTTTTACCCAGTGAACAAAACCCCCACCCATGTCACAAGAAGCTAGTTTTTCCAGAATACTGTGAGAAATGGTGTTAAAGGCCTTACTGAAGTCCAGGTAGACACATCCACATCCTTCCCCTCATTCACAAGCCTGCTGTCATATCAGGACATCAGGTTTGTCCAGCAGGATCTGCCTTCCACAAACCCATGCTGGCTGAGCCAGGCTCCCTGGTGTCCTGCACGTGCTAGATGATGGCATTCAAGATGATCCTGCTTCATGACCCCCCCCAACAGCAAGGTCAGGCTGATAGGTGTGTAGCTCCCCAGATACTGCTCCTGGCCCTTCTTCCACACACTCCAGGAACCTCCTAGACTGTCCCCTCTCAGCTGTATTATATTTTCAGCAGACATTTCTAAATCCCCAGGAGAAAAAAGGCTAGCAATTGTGAGACTTTTCCCAGCTGCTTACAGAATATTTTGTCTGCCTTTTCCTCTTGTTGTGTGGTCTATGCATTACCTGCATAAGCATAGGTTAGTGATAACAACTCCACAGTAGTGTCTTAATGGGCAGAATTATCCATGTGCAAGTGGAGGCTGGGTTTCTAAAATTATGGCCTATTACTCATCATACAAAACTTCCCTGTTTATGGCTCCATGGGTGCTAATTTCCAACGTTCACATCTTTTAAGGTAGTCAATGACCTCATCATTGTGGATGCTAGTGAGACATTGAAATCCTCTCTACAATACCAAACTTTGATGATGTTGAAAAATTCTCATCTTCTGTCTTCAGGTTGCACAAATAATGTCAATAACATGGAAAAACTGTTTCTGTTTATGCTATCCTTCCTTCAGCTTACATAATTTAACAAACAGATTGGGTGGACTAAATCCCAGGTGAGCCAGATGCTATGAAGATCTGCCTTTTGATACTGCCAGTTAAACGGCATGGGGAAGAAGATGTAGATGATAGCAGCTCTAGTGTAGTTACAGCTTTCTGTCAATCCTTGTTCAATGCAAAAGCCTCGTGGAACAAAGGAGCTCAGAGAAGGGAGTTCATAATGGTCTGGAGGGATATAGAAACCAACTATCACCACAACCAATTAAGTAATTGTCTTCTAAAAAGCACTTATACATGATGTCACATAATGGAGGTAAGTGGCAGAACCTAACAGCATCTGAAGATTATTTCAGTAATTATACCTACATTTTAAAAAATTGCATTCTCACGCTCAAAGATATAGAAAACTTAATTTACAACTTTCTGAAACTACCTTGTTATAATAGAACTACCAGTACAACCTTCAATTTGCTTAGCAATTATTGTAATACAAATAGGTATATTTTAAGTAGGTAGTTTTCATAGAATGAAAATTATGTATCAAGCCTTTAAAGTGCCAAATTAAAACTTACATGACAGATATTCACTGGGGTGGTTTGTTTATTTTTAATTTTCTATTCGTACAGAGCTCTGTTGTTTAAAAAAGTGAAATTCTAGGGCCTTTTCCTTTGTTATTGGAGGTAGAAAATAGCAATTTAATTTTTTACAAGTGAAAAAGCCTCATTCTTCTAGTTTGAGGTAGAATAATGGTCCTGTCAGAAAAAGAATATTCAAGCATGGACTATACACAATATATTAAAAATACACCTGTTCATTATTGTAAGTATCAGAAAACAGATTGTTTTAAAAATGAGCATGAGTTAAACACTGTCTACTTCATTGCTTTAAGCATTTTAGGCAGTACCTTCCCAGATTAAATTCAATGAGATAATTACAGGGCACAAAAAGACCTTTTCACAAATTCACTGGGGGTTTTTTAAAGTAATTTATTCATGGAAACTGCTGCAGATGAAGAAAACGAACATCTCAAAGGCAACACTGTTATAAAAGACAGCATTGTGACTCAGCACACTGTGAAACAAGCTGTAAGTCCTGGTCACATATTCTCTTTCCCTCTTAAAGCAGGTTGCATCTTTACAATTGGCAAGACCAAGACAACAAATCTAAGCACAAGAGCAAGTCAGAAAATTACCTTATCACCAGTGGGAGAGTACAGTGAATCATCAATTGATCAGATTCTAAACCTTTTCTATTATTTTTTCTTAAATATATATAGGTATAGATATATTTAATTCTGAATTATTTTAAAAATAACTGATATTTTCTATTAAAACCAGAGCTCTGCCTTAAGCCACAGTGTTCATCTTCTTAATTGACTTTGAATCTGAAAGCAATGACAGCTAAAAGAAAGGTGATTGTCTTAAAGTTTATAATGTAGCACAGTGTGAGTACAAAATTTGGTTCAGATCTTTACACATATGAGTCAGATCTTAGGCCTTTTTGATTCCTCTAGAGGTCTTCATTAATCCCTTGCCAAGTTACAAATCCTATGTACTGTGACAATGTGTTGCTAATACTTCATGGCTTCAAGGCTGCTGGATCCCAGGAGTCAGCTGTGGTCACAGGTGTGTTTTTGAGGTCTGCTAAATATTTAGAAATCCTGGAGTTTGTAGTTATCTCCCTGACAACAAACAAGAGCCTATTATGTACTAGGTGGGCAGATGAATGGATTAAAGCACAAAGAAATAAGTAAAACAAAAACACTCAAAATGAATCAATATTAAATACTTTGAATAAAGAGATAAACTGCAAAGTGCAAAGAACATTCAAACTATTATTTCATAAATCACCTATGAAGACTGTTCAAAGTTGACTATTATTTGGTGAAATGATTCAGGTTGAAGTAAATGGTGCAGCACTATTATTAAAAAATCTAAAAGGATCATTTATGTGTCAAAAGGATGACTAGCAAGGGGAAAGGCAATTTCACAAGTAAAAGATTTGTTGCATGCTGATTCTTTACAAACTTATGCAAAACAATCATTATACAAAAACCCTGTGAATGTGCAAATGTGCACAGAGTATTTTAAGAGCATTATGCAGTATTTGTAATAAATATGACCTTGGCACATTACAGTAAAGGTTGAGGGCGAGCATGCACTAAAAATACCATTCTTGCCTAGAACAGTCACAACCACATACAGCAGAACAGATACACCTAGTGATGTGATGAGTCCAACTATGTATTAAAGCAACATAACCAAATTATGATAAAAGGTTAGGTTTATTACAATATAGGGAATGGCAAAGCAAGACTACCATTCCAAAATCTGCTCAGCTGCAGCAGTGTATATCGATATTAGAGCAATAGCCAGCATTTGCTTAGAGAACACAGTTGAACAAAAATGACCTTACTTGCTCAGATCAAAGGTTCACCTCAGTGCATCCTGTCTCTGACAGTGACTGATAATGAATGATTAGAGAATGAAAAGAGAGGAAGAATACAACAATATTTCCCCTGTAATCCTCCAGCCCTACATATCTGTGATTTAGGGATTTCTTAAGGCAGCAGTAGTATCTTTGCACTTGACAGCTCCTGAGGTTTCACACTCTCATGGAATTATTTCTTCACCTCTGTTGGCTTGCCTACACGCTTGGAAAACAGAAGAGTGAACAAGCAAAGAAGGAGCTGTTTCTCCCCTGAGTTTTCTGTAGGAACATGATCTTGTAAAACATATTACAAACTGGGATTTGCAAGCTTGGTGTTAGCATGGATTCCCACACTGCAGCTTCAGGGATGCAGGATGTGGGCCAGGGCTGCTGCTCACACCTGCAGAGGTGACTCAGGACATGGGCACCTGAGGGGAGGGGAATCAGCCTCTTCAAGAATTGGTGTGTGGCTTTTTAGGTTTACCCTTGCAAACTGAGGAAATGAGCTTAAAAAAAACCCCAAAAACATAGACTGAGAATGCGCTGTGTTCTATTTAAATTTAAAGTCCTGTGAGATCTGGGCCAAGGACAGCCTATGAGAGCAAATAAAACCATGCAGTGAAAAACTGCAGGACATTAATTAAAACAAAAAAAAATATTACCCAAGTGTTAGTATTAATAGGTATTAGCTATACATGTGAGGAGCAAGTAATCTGCTTTTTTAACTAGCCTAAAATATTTATTTCTCATTCCTATTTTTTTCTCATTTTAATGTTGTTAAAGGAAACTGAGTTTCCTTTCTTATGAATTTCAAATAGTGTCTTGAATGTCTAAGCTTCAGATTTTAAGTTCTCCTACTTTCTCCACTGTTTAGTAAATAGCAAAATTCTTCTTGTTCTTTTGTACAAAGTTTGAAGTTTGTAAAACAACCACTTTTTTTCTGGGGCATGTCAAAAAGAAAAATGAATTACTCCTGTAATTTCTTGTATATAGTACCAAAATAACATTAAAGTAATAGATAATACAGTATTTATCTTCACTGAGATTCAGCAAAACACTCAAGCTAATCCCATTCACTTTAAAATAACGAGAAAAAAACTGAACAAAAATACCAAAAAAAGGGAGAAGATGCCTATCTCACATCTGAGGTACTCTAACATAATTAACACTTAAATGCAATCTCAGAAGAATTAAGTGATCAATTCACCAGGAATCTAGCCAGCCAAATCCAGAAAGGTCTGTCCTGTCAGAGATGTCCTTTGCAGCATGCCCAAGAAGGTCACCAAATTCAGCATGCTTTGGAACCAACTGGGGAAGAGCTTGTTCCAGAGTCTGAAGCCCTCTCCAATGGTGCCCTGCCAGTCACCTTTTAAAAAATAACTAGAGGGATCCAGCTACAGTGGTCCTGCTGACTGCAGCTGCTGCTGTCTGGCCTGGAGAAAGAGGTGATTCCTCATCCATTCCCACTGATTTCTGAAAACCACAGGGTCACACAGTGAAACTATTCAGAATTCATGTTTCCAAACACAAATTGAAGTGCTGACAAACATCAACTGAGCTTCTAGAAATAGTTAGTAAAATTATATTTAGCAGTTTAAAAGAGACCTCTCTTTTTGATGACTATTTTCATTAACATCATTCAGTCTACCTGCATGAACTACAGCAGGCAAACTCATTCTGCTCATGCAGAAGTGTGATTAGGCAATGTCTTTTGTCTATTTACAAATATAAAGGCTCTATAAGATAAAGTTAAATGCATGGAGTTTTATGTTTTTTCTTCCTTGAAGTTTGCATTTAAATATCAAGGAGTCCTCCAAGCCAAACTAACAACTTGCAACTACAAATTTCTTCAAATTCAATTATGTATGCAAGCCTTGGCTCAGAAAAGCACTTGAGCACTTGCCCAAATCCCACTGACATTGAGATAAAAAATCTCCTAAGAAAAGCAAACTTTCATCTGTGTCTAGAAGCAGCTTCCACATGGTTTTAGCAGTCCTTAACTGCTGGTTTTAAGCTTTGACCTCTGCACGTGGTGATGGAGAGGGGAACAGTAATTGTTCTGGTACCAGGGACACTGATAGGCAGAAAGAAAAAGGAGCCTGGAGACCTGTGGAGGGCTGAAGGGAGAATGATGGGGATGATGTTGTTTGCCAGCATCTGGGCACCATCCAGCTGTTTGCTGCTAAATATTGTGTATAAGTAGAGAAAGCAAGACCGGTTGTTATTCATTATATCATAAATTAATTAATTGCCCGAAGTGAAGATAAGATTAACCATGTTAGCTTCCTTCATTGCCCTGCCTTATCTCTTCTTGCCAGTGGAAAGCAAGGGCTGAAGTACAGCACTTAGACCTTTAATTACAACATTTCTCTTGGTGAGCCATAAAAACATTCCTTTTCCAAAGGCAGCATTAGAATAAGGGATCAGTAGAAGCCTTTCCAGCAGGAGTTCAGTAGCAACCACTGTAACCAGTAACATCTTGCTACACTTGCACACAATTTTAGCCAAAGTTAGTTGTTTTCTGGGGAAAAAGTACAATTGAAAGGAGTTTTGAAGAAGCTATTTGGAGATGTTTCCATCACTCTCAATTACAAAACTCGTGTTCCTGCAGTGCCTGTGACCCATGTGAAGAGTTTGCAGATGGCTGCTACAGTTTCCTGGTACACACTACAAGCCAAATATCAAACCAAATATTATTTTAGCCATCAACAAAACCATGTCTCCAACTACTAGAATTCAGAACACAAATAAAAAGTTGCTTATATCCAGGAGAGTGAGGCCTCTTAATCAGTTCTTCTGTCTGTATCCTCTCAGGTTTTGCAGGTGGGTTTTTCCTTTTTTTTTCGTTTTTGTGTTTGTTTTTGTTCTTGTTTTTTGTTGTTGGTGGGTTTTTTTGTTTTGGGCGTGTTTGGGTTTTTGTTTTTGTTTTGTCCAACATATTGCACATGCCATTGTCTTGGGCTTACCTGGTAAGGTTTTGGTAGCTGGAAGGCTTCAGGAGTAGTCTTTGTGAAAGAATAATAGCATCTGCCCATATGTTATACAGAGCCTGTTCCAGCTGGGTCTAAGTTGGACCCCACTGCTGGCCAAATCTGAGTCCACCAGCGATGTCAGAACTGTCTCTGAGACATATATTAGGAAATCAGAATATATGTAAATACTAGAGTATTTAGGAAAGGATAAAAAGTGTTGTACAAGGCAACAGGGAGAGAGAAGTGAGAATATGTGAGAGACAGGGCTCTGCAGGGGCCCAGGTCAGTGCAGAAGGAGGGCAGGAGGTGCTCCAGGCGCTGGAGCTGAGCTTCCCCTGCAGCCCCTGGTGCAGAGCATGGCGAGCCAAGGCTGTGCTCCTGCAGCTCCTGAAGGTGCTCACAGAGCAGAGATGAAGCTCTGTGCTCCTGCAGCTCCTGAAGGTGCTCACAGAGCAGAGATGAAGCTCTGTGCTCCTGCAGCCCCTGAAGGTGCTCACAGAGCAGAGATGAAGCTCTGGGCTCCTGCAGCCCCTGAAGGTGCTCACAGAGCAGAGATGAAGCTCTGGGCTCCTGCAGCCCCTGAAGGTGCTCACAGAGCAGAGGTGAAGCTCTGTGCTCCTGCAGCCCCTGAAGGTGCTCACAGAGCACAGATGATGCTCTGTGCTCCTGCAGCCCCTGAAGGTGCTCACAGAGCACAGATGAAGCTCTGTGCTCCTGCAGCTCCTGAAGGTGCTCACAGAGCAGAGATGAAGCTCTGTGCTCCTGCAGCCCCTGAAGGTGCTCACAGAGCAGAGATGAAGCTCTGTGCTCCTGCAGCCCCTGAAGGTGCTCACAGAGCACAGATGAAGCTCTGTGCTCCTGCAGCCCCTGAAGGTGCTCACAGAGCAGAGATGAAGCTCTGGGCTCCTGCAGCCCCTGAAGGTGCTCACAGAGAGCAGAGGTGAAGCTCTGTGCTCCTGCAGCTCCTGAAGGTGCTCAGAGAGCAGAGGTGAAGCTCTGTGCTCTCTGCAGCTCGGGAAGGGCCCGGTGCTGGAGGAGCCGGGCGTGTCCCAAAGGAAGATGTGAGCCCATGGAGACCGCGCTGGAGCAGGGCTGCTGACAGCATCTGTGACCCTGTGGCCCACACTGCAGCAGTCTGCTCCTGAAGGACAACACCCCATGGAAAGGACCCAGGCTGGAGCAGTTCTTGGAGAAATGCAGAAACCCATTTGGGAGATGTTTGTATATAACTGGAACAAGGCTGAGTGTGAGAGGAAAGGAGTGACAGAGACTGCAGCTTTCTTTTCCCATTCCCTTGCATTGCTTGGAAGTGGGAGACAGAAGAACTGAGAGTGAGAGTGAGCGTGAGCCTGGAAAGAAGGGAGTGATTACAGATTTGTTCTTATTTCTCATTATCCTACTCTGTTTAATTGGCAAGAAATGAAATTAATCTTCCTCAAGCTGAGTCTGTTTTGCCCATGATGGTACTTCCTAAGTGATCTCACTGTTTTTCTCTCTTCTTTTTTTTTTTATTTTTTCCCCCATCCTGTTGATGGAGGGGGGAGTGAGAGAGTGACTTGGTGGGCAACTGGCAGCCAGCCAAGGTCAAGCCACCACAACCATTAAGGAAATAAAAGAAGGATAATTATTATAATGAATTTTAATTACATATGTGAACACCCAGAGAAAAACAGACTACATGTCAACACCTCAAACTTTAAGCATTTTTTAAGCAGCAGTCACTAACTAAATCAATGGGTTGGGTTATTGTCGATTAACCTGGGGCAGCATCCTACTTCTGTATGTCAGTAAGAAACAACATGAGTGATCAGATGAGCCATTTATCATACACAGCAGAATAAATTGTTAAGTTTGAGGGATGTGTTATATGCTAGGCAAATGCTGCTTAACAATATGTCTCAAAAAGAAAATATCCAAAATGCAGAGACCCCAAAACATATTCTTAATTTAAGTGTATTGGAAACATCATTAATTGTTTCCAGTTCCCTTCTGTTTTGCTGCTTTGCCTTGTAGTTTTCCTGAGTCCTTAAGACTGTGGAGAAATCAGATCATACATCAAAACGTTCCTTTTGTTTCTCAAACTGGTGGAGAAAAAATCAGTTGGGAAGGAAACTCATTATTCAGGCAAAAAACTGACATCAGCATACCCTGATCTCATTTGTGCATTCTCTGTCAAGCTATAATTTGTCTTTTCCTATCTTCCTTGTCAGCAGGGATTAATTTCTATGCTGGAGGTTTTTCCATTCCTTGTGGAGCTTGATGTTTTCTTCTTCCAGCTTTTAGCATAAGTATATTTGAAATTTGCAAGGGGGACTTCCAAATCAGTTTTAAAATTCTGTCTTGTTGGGAATCCCTGGGAATGTGCCTCTATTTGCTGTACAAAAGAATTCAGATACAGCTACCACAAGGAGCACAAAGAAGAAAGGAAATATTTGGACATCCTGGGTAGCTAAGATTCTAGCAGTAATCTAACAGAATCTGTAGACATGTTCCTCAATTTCCTATACACTTCTCACACTTCTCAGATGGCTTTTCTTTGTTCTGTGGTAGATAAATCTCTTTGCTAACATGATCATCATGTTACATAAATGACAAGAATAGTTCTACTAAAAAGAACATATCCTGATCAAGTTGGTTCTTGATCCAAGATGATTTTCTATCCTTCTGCAGATTTTTGGCATGAAGAAGTATCAGCAGGTGTATAATTAACATCCCTCATCCATTATGACAAAAATATGCATGCCCTCTAATATGCTTTTCTGCATTGGTTTGCTGTTTAACACAATACAGTCCACACAATACAAGGCCAACTGCAAATACAATGTCTTGAAAAAATACCATGTACTTCTACTCTTTCCCAAAAAGCAGTCCCTCAAAATATCATATTAACAATATAATATCACTTTGTCAAAGGACATTGAAACAGGAAAAGCCTCATTTTTGCACATTTCACATGCAGAAATGTGATGTATTATTTGCATGTATACACACATATGTCTGAACATATGTGATATGTGAATATGTGATCATTGTCATATACAAATAATGACATGCTTCATTAGGTTGTCTGCAATTGTCTCATATTTTGGAGTCTGCAGAGGGATTAAAATAGGATTGAGACAAAAATGGTGTTAAGGTGATGTCTTTCTTGTACCTACACTTCAATTAACAATTGACATGAACATAGTATCACACTTCAGTTGTACAATCATTAAATCAACAGTGCTGTTGTAAGACCCTTGTTTTTTACATTTAACAAACATATAAAGTAAATATATAACATAAGGAAATACAAATTTACAACTTGAAAGTCTGATGAGAGTGTTTTGCTGGCTTGGGGAACGTGACTGAACAAAGCCAAAGAGCAGAAGCCAGAGGCATGGCTGTGAAAGGCAATGCTTGTTGTGGGACCATCTCTCAGCCAACTG
The DNA here is from genome assembly GCA_030060385.1 of Muscicapa striata striata. Lineage (NCBI taxonomy): Eukaryota > Metazoa > Chordata > Aves > Passeriformes > Muscicapidae > Muscicapa > Muscicapa striata. The sequence goes on from JAREIS010000102.1 coordinate 999,795, forward strand.
ACTACACTCTCAGATAAAAGAAATCAGCAGGATTATACTTTGTCATGTCTAAGATTAAACTTACTTAATATACTTTCTTCTGAAAGCAAATATTTCAGCTAAAACCTTTAAGAAAGTAGGCTGTTTAAATATTTAATCTTTCATGTGTTTTGCATATAGCAACAGATGTAAGTTCTGCAAGTTCCAGCAAGAACTTTGTCACTTTAATTTTTTTTAAAAAAACAAAACTTTGTACTGAGCATGTTTGCTTTAGTTGCACTTTCATCTCTTTGGGGGAAGTCAGTTAAAGGAAGAAATTACATTTAATTTTTGATAGGGATCAAAAGGGGGAAAAAATCAGTGTCACAACCACTATTTATAGCTTATTACCTATCACAAGTTACAAATTGTTTCTTTCATCAGAAGACATTTGCAAAGAAAAATATCTATTTGACATTTTGTTTAATAAAGATAGTAATAACTGATTCTAACAATGCAAGTAAAAATACTTAATATTCTATTATATTATAAAATACTATGAAATCTATTTTGATTATCCTACGTTTGAATAATTTTACTATATGTGGTTGTATATATTATATACCTATATTTAAATGCAAACACACATATTTGTAAATATATGGATGGAATTGCAGAGTTTGAAATTACAGAAACCTGTTCACTTGCGCAGTCCAGAACTTCCAAAAAGTAATTACACCATGGAATCTCTTTCAAATTCCTTCTAATGTTTCTGGGGTGTGATAAAAAGAAGCAAGGTGGGGGAGAAGTAGGGGAGGAAATCGGAACCGTTTCAAGAACCTAAACTTCTGCTCTGATAGCCTAGTCAGCAACTTTTAGGATACTACAGAAGGGAGGGAGGTATTCTGAAAACATTTGATAAACGTGGCCTTTGGGAGACCCTCAGAAGTGCTCTAAGCTGCAATCTTTCACTTTTAAAAATGCCTCACATCTTAACGTTGAAATCTGGATCCAGAATCAAATAAAACTTCCAGAAGTTGGGTGAATTTGTAGTTTCACAAGGAAATAAGACACTTACCTGGCACTTCAGTCCCAGACTGATCCTGAGACCAGGAGACATTACTGTAGATTGTTTTGGTTCATAACTAAATAATTCACAAAAGAAAATAAAAACCAACTCTTTTTACAGTGAATGGTTTTGAAACAAATCACTGTTTCTTTGTCAAAGCCCTGCATTGAATTAAAGATGGAAAAATCCATTAGAAGCTACAGTAATCTTTACTGCAAATGACAGTAGATAAAGAAGTAACATAATTTTTATAAGTTAAAGGAAGAGTTAGGACTCCATGTTTTCTTTTGGAAAAATAATCGATTTCTCGATGTATATTGCTGATATTTTTATCTAAGACAGTAAAGACTGAAAATGTCTTTCCAGGGCACACTCAATCTTCTAATAATCTTGTAGTGGAAAGTGTTCAATGCTAGAAGAATACTTCTAAGGGTACAATCAAAATCACTGATCAGCTTGGAATTAATAACAGGAATGATTATCTGGCATGACAGATTTATAGAGATTTTGTTGCTTTCTGTTGTTTTATGAGAATTTGTGGGGGGTTTCTGATTATGAACAGAGCATCACTTCTGAAAATATACTTCAAACAACATAAGCAGTTGTGAAACCTCATGGAGCAATAACTTAAGCCTGAACTTCTCAGCATTCAAGAAATCTCTCCTATGTCCATGTGTTCAGAGTTTTTTTAACCTTCTCTTATCCCTTTTTTACCCCCATACTTCTTCAAATGCCTATCTATTCTTTTCCAGCACTTTTAACAAATTAAGATATTTTTGCCCCTCAAATCAAAGCTGTAACTCTAAGGCCTGCTGTGAGTCTTGATGAGTTAAATTTGTATTTGAATTCAAAATTTAGCCACATTGCTTTTATTTACAATTAATTATTCCTCAATCAACACATGCAGATATTTTTCTTTCATTCTAGTATTCCTGCAAGGAATGACAAAAAAGGCTTAAATCACTAAATTGGAGATATACATGTATGGCAGGAAGAATCAATTATTTATATTCCATTAAAGAAACATTTAACCCTTTATTCATTCTGAGAATACAGGCTAGTGCTTAAAGCAATAAACTACATTATAGGAAGGAATAGTTTAGAACACATCAGGCAGAGAGAAGAGAACTATTTGGGGTTCTCCCACCTCCAAAAGTGCTCAGGGCTCTCTGCATCAACCAAGCCAGAGAATTCAATCACAACCTTTGCTGATTAGTTCTTCCGCAGCTTTGGCTTTCTAGAGAAAAATTATTTCTAAAGTTAACTTTGAATTTGATTTAAGACTAAACAGTTCTGACGTTACACCTCTTTGGGACAAAGAAGAGTTACATTTAATCTTTTCACGGGTCTTTTCAGAGAATCATTTCACTTTTAGTACAGATCCAACCAAGCCAGCCAACAGTGGGAGGGCAGTGGTTTTGAGTTTTACTTTCTATAAATCATAAACACACAATGTCTCCGTAGTGACCATCCATAGCAAAAAGTTTTCGGGCTGCAAGGAGAGCTCTGCAAGCAGAGGAGGCTTCTCATGGTTTTGGCACAGAGCTCAACAGGCAGAACAGGCTCTGACTGGAGCACAACAGGCTCTGACCCGGAGCACAACAGGCAAAACAGGCTCTGACCTGGAGCACAACAGGCAGAACAGGCTCTGACTGGAGCAGAACAGGCAGAACAGGCTCTGACTGGAGCAGAACAGGCAGAACAGGCAGGCAGAAAGGCTCCAGAGCAGAACAGGCAGAACAGGCTCTGACCTGGAGCAGAACAGGCAGAACAGGCTCTGACCTGGAGCAGAACAGGCAGAACAGGCTCTGACTGGAGCACAACAGGCAGAACAGGCTCTGACCTGGAGCAGAACAGGCAGAACAGGCTCTGACCCGGAGCAGAACAGGCAGAACAGGCTCTGACTGGAGCAGAACAGGCAGAACAGGCTCTGACCTGGAGCAGAACAGGCAGAACAGGCTCTGACTGGAGCAGAACAGGCAGAACAGGCTCTGACCCGGAGCAGAACAGGCAGAACAGGCTCTGACTGGAGCACAACAGGCAGAACAGGCTCTGACTGGAGCAGAACAGGCAGAACAGGCTCTGACTGGAGGAGAACAGGCTCTGACTGGAGCACAACAGGCAGAACAGGCTCTGACTCCACCATGTGGCCTCTCACCGACACAGACGGATCGCCAGCAAACTCAGAACCGCGGGATAAACCTCCCCCGTTTAAGCACGGTAATTCACTGAAATAATGTAATACAGTTTGCATGTGAAGCACAGCTACAGAGGATGACGATTATCATGTTTATAGCCAAGAAAGCATCTTTTTTTTTTTTTTTTTTTTTTTTTTTTTAAATGAAGGTAAATTTCTGCTTCCATTATGGTCTCTGCAGGAAAAAAAAATTGCCGTGCAATGCACATATTTTGCCATCTTTTAACCAGGTCTTCACAATTTTTTGGGATCCTTCTGGCTATAGCATATCTTTTTTTCCCCCCAGGTTTCAGTTCGGTACTTCAAAATAATATCCTAGTTGTCCATGTAAAATTACCTGACAGTTCAAATGCAACCAACAAGAAATCTGTTGGATCAATTAATCAACAGCTGCTTCTGTCTTCACTGGGAGATGGAGATTAAAGGCTACAGACAACAGAGCAAGAAGTGATGAGTGGAAGAGCACAGGGGATGAGACAGTAAAGGCCACAGTCACAAGAAGAAAGCTGGATGACCAGGAGCCTATCTCATACGACAGAAATACAAACAGTGCAGAAAAAAACAAACATCTGTATGCAGATGTAGAGCAATGACATAATCAGAAACACAGAGACACATTGTGAGTCAGCACACAGCTGGAGTGCTGGCTGAGTAAGGAAAATCAGGAAGATCAGTCAGGGAGGATGAGTGGGACAAGTATATTCTGTGTGAAACAGTGGCTCAAATGCATAATTCTCTGGGATGGGAGGCATGACTGTCCACAGACAATGAGTCAGAATCTGATCCAGGAGATCAACAAAGAGAACATCTTGGTGGGTATCTGCTACAGATCACCATATCAAGAACCAGAATGGGCCTCTCTTTTTTTGGTGGGGTTTTTGGGGGTTTTGTTTGTTTGTTTGTTTGTTTGTTTTTTGTGTTTGGTGGCGTTTTTTTGGGTTGTTGTTTTGGGGTTTTTTGTCCTTTAGTGCTCATGGGAGCCTCTAACCATATGGATGTTTTGTTGGTTACAAATAATATTATATATTTCTAATTTGTGCGGGTGACTGCTTTTCAACAAAGGTGCAGACCAGACTAATAAAAGCAGGATGTTTACAAACATGTAACAGGTCAGGGATGTAACAATCTGGCAAATTTGGCTGCAATGATTATCCATGAGATGGTGGAGTAGTCCCAGCCAGAAGATTTTGAGAGTAGTAAGGAAGACAAGTACTAGAATGAATATATCAGAGTTCAGAGCCAGCTTTTCCTTGTTTAGGGGGACAAAAAGGCAGGAAGGATTCTGTGAGTACCAAATCACCGAAAGTTCAGGAGAGTTAGTTGATGCTTAAGGACAATATGTTTCCTCAAAGCATAAGTTAAAAAAAAATCCATCCCAGTATCCAGAAAAACAAGCAGATGAGGCAAAGGATGAGATTGCCTTAGCTGGAAACTCATGTCGGAGTTCAAAGCCAAAGAGAGGGAATGGAGGGAACTGTAATGACAGAGAAAGAAAAGGCTGACAGACTAAAAACCCTCTGCCACAGACTTTTCTGGCAAGGTCTGATCTTCTAAGGAAGTTCGTGTAACTACCAGAAGGATTTCTTCAATACCCCTCCCGAGCTAGTCAGTAAGTCCCCTAGGTATGCCTGCTTGTCCAGTGAGATTTTTTTAGCTATGGAGAAAGCCTTCACTAAACCCTGAGTGATCTGCAGACGCTTTACTCTCGAGTGAAATGTTCATTTATGTGTGAAACATTGTATACATTGTTCATTGTGTATATATGAAACCCTCAGCTAACTAGGAACAAATGCTCAATTTGCAATTTGCTTTGTTAGTGTTCATGGAAGTCATGCAATGCTACCTTGAAGGTTTTATAAAACTAAAAGATCTTGCTTCATGAAAATTCTTGTATTACAAATTAAGCCTCTTTTTTTTGTGAGGTGGTGGGTTGGAAATTTAAAGTCATAATACTAACTCTAAAAGCCAGCAGGAAAGGAATTATTGCTATGAGCCACAATAAGCATTTTTGGTAGCAGACATGCTGCTTTGTGTTTGAGAGAAGAAAGTCATAAAACCAAAATTATGTTTATTTAGTAAAATCAAAGTTCTGTTTATTTGAGCTTTAACATCATCAATACTTTAGCCATTCTAAAGCACATCAATTTTGAACTTATATCCAAGAGATTTTTGTTTTCACATTTTAACAATACGAAGAGTACTTTCTTAATTAAGTAGAAAGATTAATTCCCTCTACTTCTTTTTTGCCCCTCCATTTGTGCCATATTTTTACTATGAACATACAATCATATGGAGCACATGCCTCAAATGAGACCTTTTAAATTTTGAAAGGATTACTTTTAGGAATATCCTAAACCTCTTATAAAACAAAGTGAGGGTTATAACTAGAAACTTCTTATTCTCAGTTTGCTCAAATATTTGCTTTTTGAGAAAAGAGCATATGCAGTTACAAATGAGAGTACCAAGCAGTACTGGAGGTTTTTCTTTTTCCTTTCTTGCAGCACATATATAATTTCCTTATTTTCACTTGTGGTTCTAATTTTAAAATGGACAGATAGGCTAAATATTAAAACTAACCCATACATAAACCAGCTGAAGTCACAAATGGGAAAAAAGGGAAAGCAAAAAAGTAATCACAGACATTGACAAGGAAAGCAACATTTTGGTTCCTTATTTTAACTGCTCACAGAAAACTCATCATCACTGCTTTCATCAGACCACATGGTATGAGAGATCCCAAACTGTAAGAATGTTGTCCCTCTGCTTTAGTTTTAATTTAGCCACCTATAAAAAAAATATCTCAGCATTTGGGTCTTGGGATGTTTTCCAAACTATTGCTCAAAATTCTTTTTTGCCTGGTTAATTAGAGCTTAGTCCAGAGCAGGGGAAAGGAGAGGAGGAGACCAGCATTGCCCTCCAGGACAAGTAGCAGCACCAGCTGTCACACAGGCTGCTGGCTCTTGGCTCTCCAATTGCTCATGCAGAAGGAGAGTGCAGTGTTTCCCTTCACTGCTCTTCTCAACAGGGCAGTGTGATCAACTCCTTTCCTTCACTGCCATGAGGAATCTTCAGCCTGTGCTGCCACCTGCTCCAGTTGGTAACAATTGTCCTGCTCACAGCACGGCAGCTCCATTGTGCTTCCACCCCTAGACAGGCTGAGGGCCTGGATTTCAGCAATTCCATGCAGAAAACAAGGTTTGCTCTGGAAACCTCAGAAGAGTTGTTTCTGCATTTGTGAACTCCAGTTCCCTGAACTCAGCTTAATGCAACATTTCAAGTCACTTCCAAATAACCACCTCCACCCCCTCTATCCAAGGACTGCAGGCAGGCAGAGAAGTGTTCTATTTGTTAAACAATGAAACAAAAGTTCCACCAACCAAGTCTAAGGAGGTAAAAACATGTTAGAGTAGAGAAAGAGCAGAACACCCTGGCTAGTCTTTTTAACCATGCTGTTAATGGAATGGCAATGCAGGCTTATGTTACGCTATTTGTGACAAAAAAGAATAACTTAACAGGGAATTGCTCTTCCATTATAACTTTGAAAAAACAGCTAAGTAGAAATATATTTCCCTGCAGAGCTGTATCAAACATTTATGCTTTTACAGCTTTGCTCTTGTCAAACAATACAGAGCAGCATTCCTAAGTTCCACTTGATGGAGAAAATCATGCTGTAAAGATTGGCCTCAACACAAAAAATTAATGATATCATTGTAATTAATAAAACATTCACTAAAATCAAAATGTAAAATGGCTGCAATTTAATACAACCATGCTAATATTTCTGCATTTATTCAATTCCTTTGGTATGGGACTCTGTGAGAATTTTAATGATGTAGACAATAGTAATCAAATAGACGAGTGCAGAAAAATGACACGTTTCTCTAAGCAGTCACTTTCTCATTCTAAGAAGATTCTTTATAGTAGAGTCAGGTCTGCAGATTAAAAATCTAATGGAAACACTCTTTTTAGAGTTTCTTATTCTCAACTGAACAAATGTTACTGTTTATCGAAACAGAAGAAATATACTGATGTGGTTTATCTGGGAGGATAAAACATTTCAGAGCTGGGATTCATTTGCATTGGAGACATCTTAAACAAAAGTAGGTATTTTTCTCTTTTACCCTCAGTACCATTGACAAAACCACTCAGAGATTTGGGAATTTTCTGCCTTGTGAAAAGCTAAAATTTCCCTCTGGTGCCTTCATTAAAAGAGTATTTTTTTTCTAAATGGGTAATCTTCTTGATTAGCAAAAAGTAGCAAAAGCTACTTTTCTGCATTCCCATCAATTACCATGTCACTAATGCTATTGCAGTGCTCATCATGCCCAGATGAGCCCACCAATGGCTCCTGTGTCATTTCTGGTGCCTAATGCTCACCCCTGGTGGGGTCACAGCATTGGGAATGATGTCAAGCAGGATTTCCAGAAGGAAGAATTCATGTCCTGGCAAGGCAGCAGCAAGGCTCAGAGCACAGGAGGTGAACATGCAGCTGGCAGCAGGACAAGGGGGGAAGCCCCAGCAGTCTCCCTGGACAGCAGGTAGGTTTGAATCACCCTGAGCTCTCCAGGAGCCAAGTGAGTGGCTGCAGCCCAGATTGGAGGCTATAAACCTTAATGGGCCCAGGCAGCTGACACAGACTAGCTCAAAGGAGAAAAACTCCAACCTCTCTCTTCTACTGTGCATATTCCTTTGGCTTGCTGAGGGCTGGCTAGAGCATTCCTTCTCCACCCTGGCCCTGCATGTGCACATAGTAGTGAATATTGTCCCTCCTGTTAGATTTTTCCACTAACAAATATGACTTAGAAGCCTGGATTCAAATTTGCTCTTCTGTATGCTTGTAGCCAAAAGGGAACATAACCCAGAAGCTGCATATGGGAAGGATAGCACTGTCATGGCCAGAAAAAATGGTCAATACCATTTCTCACCTTCATAGAAACAAATTCATTCCACTGATCCAGAGCCTCTTCTTGGGCTCCTTCTCTTTTTCTGAGACACAGCCAAGAATCTGAGCCAAAGTTTAAGATAAAGTGAATTGCAGTTATGTTTAGCAAATGGAGCTTTGTTCCTTTTTTATAACTGTTGCACAGAAGGATGTGCCAATGGTATAGCTCATGAAGAAGGAGTAAGAGATGCTGTCAGTTCCCTAGAAGTGCTGCAAACAGATCACTGTATATAAAGACCTCACTTGGCTACAGTCTTACTTAAATCATCACAAAAAGGAGGTATGAGATCAGGAAGCTTAGTCCATAAGCTCTGCTGAAGAAAATTGAGTTGCCAGTATGACTACTAGCAATTACTTGGCTTTAGATCAACAGACCACCTTGGTACTTATCTGATCACCAGCAACATTTAGTGAAGCAAACAAAATTCAGGCACAAACATCCAAAACACAGGGGATAGACCATACTCATACTACACCAGTGGAGCTTGCTACCAAATTCAAAAGCAACTTGCCAGGTGCAACAGTTAGAATATTTGCCTTTTGTTTCTCTGCAATCAAAAGTGGCTTAAAAATATATTATCCTTCCTTGGATTTTAATTTTTTTCCTGCAGTTTTCATAGAATTTATTGTAGGTGCTAATAGTATTTTTTTCCTATTTGATTTCCATTATACCACTATAGAATAATCCTGGGAACACTGAGAGCAGTAGTTTGGTGGGTTTATCTACCACAGTACATTTAATATTCTCTCATCTTTCTCTGACCCAACTATATCATTGAGAGGTTGTGACTTCACTGGGGCAGAGACTCTATGAAGTGCCTTCAGACAAGACCTCCAAAGTGTGTTTTCACAACAAAGATAAATCACTGCCAATAAGATATTTACTTAAATTTTAGCTTGATGACTAAAAAATATGAAAATATTGGAATAATACTGGCAATTTTCAAAAGAGTTCTGTATTTTATTGGATTTTTTAAAAATTAATTGCAAAATAAGGTGGTACAATGTAGTGAGCTAAGGATGAAAAGCTTTAAACCTCAGACTTCCTACTAAAAACCCCCAAACATTTGCAGGCAGTATGATCCATCGTGTCTGCACAAGTACAGGAATTATTTTAATGTCTCTAACAGAAGGGCAATTTAAAGGGAATTGGGTTTGATTGCTCCTCCTCCATTAGAGACCGGCATGAAGCTTAACTTTTATCCAATGCCTGATTTGTTTTAGACCTGAATGATTCATGATGCAGCATAATTTTGTGTCAGGAAAGCAGGACCTTTTTTTATTGCTGTGACTTGATAATATAGCCAAAGAATAATTTGAGTGGGTTTGTTGTTTGCTGTTTTGGTTTTTTCCCCCTGGTGCTCTAAATGAAAATTTGATATCAATAATTTGAATCTAGGAAGTATTAATTTTAAATACTGAGTATTAATGCATAGTTTTTAAGCTAGTTATCCTTGTGCACTACAGTGTGCCCATGCAGTATTGTCTTTCTTTGGCAACATTGATATTTAAAGCTGTATTTGCAAGCTGGAACAGAAGACAGACTGTATTCTACATTTCTACATGTATAAAAAAAAAATCTATCTATTATGCTCATTTCACATATTTGCACAGTTTATATTTACAGGAAAACAAGGTGTTTCTCAATTGGTAACTGTCATATCCTAGATCCATGGCTTTATAGTGATGTCAACCAGATCCTATATATTGCTTTGGAATAAAATGTTTTGCATAGTCTATTTTTCATTGCAGTACTTACTTAAATAGCAATGTGACTTATCTCTACAGGCATCAATCAACTTCTTTCCAGTTGCAGCATTCATGTTCTCACAGTAAATTATAGCAAGTAGTTTTAAATGGACTTCATTCTTTCAAGGACCTCATCTTGCTGCACATGCACAAATATATTTTTTTAAAACCTCTAGGTCAAGAGGTTAATTATGCAAGACAGTAATTTGTAAAAATATTAGAGTATAATGCTACTCCACCGTTGGAAAAAATGCCTAAGCTTGCCAGTCTTTCCAGTCCAAGGGGCTAGACATGGCAGGGTGAGCTTTGTCCTGTGTACTCTAGCTGTCTCAACAAAGCCACACAGACTTCTTTAAATGGAGAGAGATAAATACCCTCAGAAGGTGATCCCTTCTATTTGCATTTTTATTAGAAACATGGACTTTAGGGAGCTAAAACTGGATCAGCATCATCTCATTAACAAGGAGATGATAGGGCTGGCATTATGAAGTCACCATTTCAATTTACCTAAAAAATTCACTCTCTCCCTCTCCTCTGTCTACAAAAATACCTGTTTATAATGGAATATCTCTGGAAAATTGATTATATTCTTTTCTCATTCGGATCTAGACCATTACAGACACTTCTTTCCTTCCTAAACAGGACAAGTAAGTCTACAACATTTTATTACCTGCAGAGATGTTTGTATTCTGGATCATGTGAAGTGTGAGGCAGAACCATTTTTGCTTGAAGTACCTTTGTTGTTGTGAAGAGATCTTTTTTGAAATTACAGAGAAAAAAAACAAAAACAAAAACAAAAACAAAACTGCGTTCACTGCATTCACACAGAGATGAAGGCATGACCAGGAGAACAAGTTTTCTGGTAGTTCATTGTTCAGACAGTGGAAGACACTGGAAGCCACCACTGGTGAGTCAGGTTTTTCCAGAGACACTAAGAGCAACATGCTCACCAAAATGAGCCCAAAATCTTCCTCCTCCACTGACTGAGCTGTTATCTGCCCACCCCCACAGGCTTCTGCTGCAGTGGACAATCTCTGATGATATCAGCACCTTTCCAAACAGAACTCTTCTTGTGCCTGTAAATGCCACGGCACTACCAAGGCTGATGCATTTATAGGGTGCTCCTCAGACTTCTTAAACAGCTCCCAAGATCAGCCAGCACATCAAAAACCCGCATGAAGAGGTTAAATTACAGGCAGCATTCTTTCATTTCTCACTGCTGACTGAGGAATAGTTAATATATAACCATTGCTGGAAGAGATAGAAGAAAACTCAGGCAGTATTTTCTCTCAGCACCTTGCATAAATAGATCAGTCTCCAAGACAGTCTGAATTTATTGGTAGAGCAAAGTAGCATCATTGCTTGCTTACTCACACCAAGATGGACATTTTAATCTAGCATTCTGCAATCCTTGCAGGATGTACTTATTCTATCTGCTGGTTCAAAGCCATCACCAGATAGCTGTTTTGCATATACACAGGGCTTTTGGGGTTTTTTTTTGCTGGAAATAGAAATTTTTGCTCACTTGCAAAGGGATGAAGAAAAATAACAGAGGTTCATTTCCTTTTGCAAAACATTGACAAATATTTTTAATCTAAATTTTTTTTCTCAGTTAATAAAACTTTTCCGTCTTCTTCTAGTATAAATTCTAGTATAAAACCCTCTATGGATATTTGCTTCTTCTGCCTAGGATTCTTCTGTGCATGCAGCAGTTAACCTAAAGATGAATAAACCCCATACAAAGCTTTAAAAATTGTAAGTTTATTTCTGTACTACACTGGTTCTGTTTCTATACAGAAATGATGTCTAGAGTATTGCATGGCAAAAGCACAGAACTACATGGTCCTCACTATGGTTAGGTCAATTGTAATGCCTTGGAAGTTTCCTCAGGGGATAATGTTGGGGGTAGAGACCATTGCTTGATGCTTCTCTTGAAGTCACCTGTTGTCTTGCTGGGATTGCTGTTGGCCAGATACTGATTTCTCTGGCAGGAGTAATTTGGGAATTGAACTACCAGTAGAAGAGATGTTAAGGGACTATTGCTAAAGGCTATTTTATTACTAATAAGGAACAGACACTAAAGCCTATCCATCCTCTGGGCTTTAAAATAAGCAATATGGGATTGCCTTTGCTTACATATATCTCTAAGTCAAATGCATTCACATTTTGCTATTGGAAATTATCTCCAACCTCTATTAATGCCCTTGAACTGAGGTTCAGGGTTCAATGGCTAGATGGCTACTGATCAGTCTGGATCAAACCTGGGGTGAAGAGTCTGACAATAATTAGCTGTGTAAGTGATTAAGGTTCTCATTTGTCCTTTGGCTTGCTGGTTCACCACTACCAATTTAGCCCAGGGGAACTGGGCAGAGCCATGGCCTTTTGAAACCCATCTGAGAAGCCTGGCAAGCTTGTGTTACACATGCAACACATGGAGTTTCATATCTGGCAGGACATGCAAGGTAAATTAATGTTCTTTGTGAAGAGTCAAAGCCATTGTTTAGTTCCAGTGTAGTATTTGTCATTCTTGTAGTCTGGACTGCTTTTGTCTCCTTGGAAACAGATATTCTTCCTCACTTTTGATCTAAAGGCCACACAGTTATCAGAGATATTACTCACTTAGAGGAGACTTGAAACACACATTTGAACAAGTCATCATCTGAAGTTACACAACTATCATTCAATTTCTTCAGCACCTACTTCAAAACTACAGTGCAGGTGCACTGAAGTGGACACAAGTCAGCCATGTACTAGACAAACACCCCATCCATTTCACACAGCCAGAACCCTCTGTGATGATTCTCCAGTTCCTGCTGCTGATGACTTTAGACAGGACTGTGAGCTTTCTACAGTGTGTAGCAGAAGAAGAAAATAGGAATGTCCAGCCTATTCAAGGTCAGAAGTCTACACTGTTTTATACACTTCTCAAAGGCAGAGCACTCTGTCCTCACAACTTAGCCTGAAACACCTCCTGTGATTGCTGAGAAATTCCCTGAGCAAGAAACCCTCTTACAGCAGCTTTCCCTTTGCTCAGTGTCTGCTAACACTCATTTGAATGCAAAGTGACTATTCCGTTCAACCATGTTTACAACTCTTATGATTTTTTATTTATGAGCATTCATACAAAAGGGCTTTTTGTTCACACAAATGCTTGCTGAAGGGCTATTTTTCATATGAATACCTGCACTCACAGAGAAACAAGGGTATTCTCTTAGAGCAAAAACAATCGCTACCTGTTGCTATTTGTTGGTTCTTACTCACCTATTCTAAAACCTGCCATCATGCATTTTACAAAACGAGATCTGGAAATTTGATGGCCAGTCACATGCAAAACTGAAATGTCAGTGGATTCTGGCACTTCTGCTTCAACTGAGTAATATCTCATGACCAGCTCTGTTTACTACAGTGGAACAATTCAAAATAAGGAATTACTCCACCAGATAAAGGCACAGAATCTAGCCCAAACCAGAAAATAACTGTAGACTGCATGCAAATAGCAGCAACTCATGCTCTATAGAAAATACCTAAGGACAGTGGAGTTTGGGGTTTTTTGGGTCTGTAGTGTTTTGTTTTATTCCCAGAATGTTAGTCTCATTTTCTAAGTGTTTTCTATGCAGCACCAAAGTTTTTTACATTCTCAAAAAAATCTGTCTGTCATAAATAATATCACAAGCTCTGCATCCTTCCTTTTTGTTTCCCAAAGGGACAACAATTCTTAAAACACCAGTGTCACCTTGTGCCATACTTAAAGTTTATATGAAACTATAAAAATGTTGTCGTTAAACAAAGGATGCAAGTGAGTAAATGACAGCATTTGAGATGTAAACTGTTGAAAAATCTCATGCTATAGAGAAAAAAATCCAGAATCTGATGCTGTAAATTAGTAGGGCATCTGCAACCCCTTACTGCAGGTCCCTACACAACATACCCATTGCAAAGGCTCCAGACTGTTTTTTTCTTACAGTCCAAATAGTTTGCATATAAAAAAGATAGGATTAAGGAAAAGTCTGTTTTGCACACTGGGAATATTTTTTACTTTATAACTTGGAGCCAAGTAAATAAAATTTTAATTCCAATCTTGTTTTTCTGGTACTGGAGAAGAAGATTATAAATTTCTTTTCTCAGTGCCTGCCCGTCCCATAGCTTTCTGGTCCTCTTGCAACCTCACTTTCTAGTCCTATTCACCTCCAGCTGGTCCTGCTTGCACCCAGTGAGCAGTGACTGCACATGAGGAGCTACACCTACACAACCCTACAGTTCAAGAATCTGTTTTGTCTATTCTTCCCATACAGATTTCCTACCTTTCCTTTCTAGAGCCTTTCTCTCTACTCAATGGAGTGGGACACTTTGCAAGACACTTCCTGCTCTTCCTCCCAACTGAGCATTGCTGTGCTCCCCATCCTGCACCTCTCCCACACCCTGCCTGTGCCTTGGGGGTACCCAGGTCTGTCTGGTGAAGGTACATTACAACAGGATATATCCTGTTGAGACATACATAAGATTATTAGATAATTTCAACACAATCACTAAAGCATGGAAAATTAGGAAGAGTTTGAGTTTTGCTGATTCCTCTAAAAATTGTAAAATATCATCAATTTTAAAAGCTATGCTTTATCACATGTATTTGATACAGAAGATTAAGTTTAATTATTGTTTTGTGCTAAGAAAAACATTGGGGGGTGGGAGACTCACGATAGGTGCAAGATGGTACTAAATTTCAGCCTTCTAAAAGCATAACTTTAGCCCCCTGCAGTTGCCAGATAACATTTCTGAAGTTGTGGAGATATTAAAAGGGTGGCAGTTCATTATGAAGCCATTTATATTTTGTCAGACTGTTAACAAGATTTGTGTTATCTGTACCATGCAACAGGAAGGCTGCTGCAGAATCCATAATAACTTCTTACTATGCATGCCAAATTGTTGGTGCAATTGGAAAAGAGAGGAATGGAATCAGAAGATTATATTAGTAACAGCCTACATGAGTTGAGAGCCAAGTTACCCAGCCCTCTTTTTGCTGTTGTTTGATTAAATTCATACTACATCATTAACCCATCTAATATTCAAATTATCACAAACTTCAACCCTATACTAAATTCTTGGAGTTAACAGAAGTCAAGGTACACGTACTTCTCATACCAAACACGAAATAGGTTTTTTTAATGTATTTAGCACACTTTGATTTGCATGTATTTAACGAATAATTCCTTGCATGACAATACAAATATATTAAGAATTACAGTCTGCTACTACTACTGTCGATACCTACACATGAACTGGTTTTTATAGTGTCATCTCAAGAATAACTGGTTCAAGCATTCTCCTATTGCTCTTTCTCTCCAATATAGCTTCTGAAAGATGTCATTTGTCACCAACATCCACTGTCTGCAGTCATTATTTGAAGTGTTAAGTGCATCACAGTGAGACCCTTCAGAAGGTGATAATATATCAACAGGGAGGGAATATATTGATAGTCAGAGAAATTGAAACTTAAGGCTAAATAGAGCTGACAAGCCATTGCTAAAATTATTTAACTCTTTTTGAAACGGAGATCTTGTGAAGATGAAATCCTGACACTGAGCACTCTCACCATAAAGCCACTTACAGAAATGTGTTTCTTATACATCCTGTGCTTTCGAAGTGCCATTTTTAGGATTTTAAAAGCCATGCTAAATATGGTTTAGGGTACTCTGCACTTTTCAAAATTTATCTCATAGAAAGGAAGTTAAAAACTTTACGTGCTAACTTTCCAGCTTAATGGCACAAACTGAGCTAACCAAGAAAGAGTGGCAGGCACAGAACACAACATAGGTACAAGGAAATTTTCCAGAATGAAACATAATAATAATCAGTCAGATTATGCATGGAGATTTCATTTACAATTCCCAAGACAACAAATAAGGGGATATGAGTTGAAGGATGAAAGTTACTAACTTAGAGGTAAGACTACACTTTGAATGGGAAGGCCATCCATCTCTTCTAGACATCCTGTCCCAGACAAAGAAGACAGTGCTGAGCTACAGCTAGTTAGAGATTTTCACCTCCAAACCACCCATAGGTGTGATATCTCCAAAAGGACTGAAAGCAATGCCAGATCCACTGCACTCATGCCTGTGCTGAGCAGATTTCACAGCTTGGAATTGATTCTGGATAGATTGTGTCATTAACATAAATGTGACTTGTAGCCAAGACAGAGGCACTACATCAGAGCTGCACACAGGCTAGAAAAGCCTCCTAGAGACAGCAACACAGCACCCTTTGTGGTAGGAGAGGTGACAGTCAAATTATATAACCTGAAGAAGAGCATCCTAAACGCACCTCTGCTCTTCAGAATGTCAGTCCTTGCCATCTACTGGTTTGTAGTTAGACAGCTTTTCCACATAGACTACAAGTTTAGCAAAGTCAACTACTTTACTGCCAACCTGATCATCAGTCTCATCAGACCCTCAGTGTTCCTGAGGATCTAATTTTTATACATTCAGCACGCACAAAATTGACCAAGAGTCATAATTGCTCTTCCCTGTATCTGCCATACCTGATTTCCACTAGCTTAAGTACACCTTCTGAATTTCCAGCTACTCCTAAGGAAGCATTTTAAACTTTTGGAGGTTTGCAAGGTATAGATCAACAGCAAAGAAACACATTTGGGATTTGAAACCAAACAATCACTGGACATTTGATTATAGCTGGGCTATTTTTTAATTCCCAGTTTCATGTAGAAACTTTCAAAAACTTTATAACTTTTGAAACACATTCACTGTGCTAAAGAGAATGGAGATGTTAAAAATATAAGGTTTTACTAACATTTAAAAAGTATGTCATATAATCCAAAGCCCATCAACCACACTCTCATATGCACATAAAAAAGGATTTTTCTGATAAAACCCTAACATGTTGCCTCAAAATCTGACTAGAAACAGCAATTAAGTAGCTGTTACCACCAATATGAAAATTGTTGCCAGTGATCACCACCCAATATGACACTGCCACTATGACATTTGAAGATTTAGTAGAAGTAAATTCTATAATTATTGTTGACTTTCTGAATACTGTCTTGACTAAAATCTTGATTTGAATTATTTATTGAACACAGCCAATAACACAATGTCAAAGCTAAATGAAGATTCTGTATTTAGACTGTGGTCAAGTCTTCTTTTTACAACTCAGATTAGAGTTATAAATTCCTATAAATGTCTGTGGATGTACATACCATAGCATGCTTGACCCAGAGGTCATTGTCCCTTTTAAAGCTGTAAGTATGTCTAAGCTCTTGTTTCAGCAACCTGGGTTGATGCAGTTGTATTGGAGTTTCCTAGAAATTTTCACATGCTGCAAAATACCTGTGGGTCCTTTTTCTTTCTCTGGCAAAAGGCTAGAGAAAGTTTAAAAAAAAAACATTCTTCCTACCCATCTTTAAACATTCACACTCAAAAGTTTAGAGCCTAAATCATTAATTTTTTTCTTCTGGAATTCTTAATTTGTATGAAGCTTAGATGACTATTTAAAAAAATTAGATCTGCTTGAGAAAATTGTATTTTAAATTCAAATTTAAAGTCACTAAGAAGTTTTTAGTAATTTCAGTCTTCAGGTACAGTTGTAAAAATACAACTTAGCTTTTTGCACCAGTTAGTTATGTTAGTATAAAGTATATACTAGGATATTTTTTTTCATATGTGAAGTTGAAAAGTGCCTAAACCAATTGTGGATGTCACTGGTTAGCTGTGCTGGCAGAAGCCATACATAACCCAAACCTAACACTAGCATGCTGCTGGAACTCTCAACTTTCAATGAGACCAATTCTTTTCATTATTAAGAGGGGAAAATATAATTAAAAGGGGACAAAACCCCCTAGAAGTATTGTGTTACTCAAAATTTTCTTGCATAGCAACTACTGACTTTGAGTAATATTATTACAGTAAATAAAAAAATACTGATCACAGATCCATCACTTTCTCTAGCATCTGCTAGGCTCACAGGATAACCGAGCCAGGGTGAAGAGTGAAAGTAGTTCCAGAAATTTCTAGCTTCTCTGAATTAGCAGAAATGAGATTATTCCTTACCCAACATTAATACATAGAAATACTTCCCCCATCCAGTAACCTGCCCATATTTTAGCACAGCTGCTCAAGAAAACTAACTAGCTTCATCTCAGCAATCTGCCAAAGAACTAGTTCCAATGTCTTACAGCTGTACATGGAAGTGTTGGCCTCTCTAGGTGGCATCTCCAGTTTGTTGTTTTACATGGTAACTAGAAATACAGCCATTGAAAATATCTGACTATTTACACACTGAAAGGCAAACTGGAAAGCAATCATGGAAAAGAAGAATCACAAAAGGGACAAAACAAAGTATTAGTGAGAGCTGTGAGAAGCTACTAAAAACCTAAAGACTATCAAGAGCTGTGTTCTGCTATACAGTTTCTAACCAATAACTCCTGCAAGGCAGGTGTGTTGTTGCCCTGCCTAAAGCAGGAGCAAAATTTTACTTATGATTATCTATCTATCTATCTATCTATCTATCTATCTATCTATCTATCTACCAATCTTTCTATCTCCAGGCTGCAAACCCCAGTTGGGTTTGGGTAGGCCATGCCTAAGGAGGAAGCCAGGTCACTGTATTAGTCAGTAGCTTTAAGCCCAAGTGAAAAAAGCGCTTTTGGAAGAGGAGCTCAGGATGCAGGTCTGTCCATACAAGTAACGTAGAAATTGAATAAAAGAGTAGATCTTTATTGACTTCAGTGAATGCTTTGGATCAAGTTTATAAGATAATTAGCTGTGTATATCATAAGGTTTGATCTTCTGCTTTGTTGTGTTTGTAGGTTTTGTTCTGTGAAGGATGCCGTTGTCTACGGAAATCTGATACAAACCCTAGATGTCTAAGTTTTTGACTGGGCATCCAGTACAACAGAAATTTTCCTCTTTAATTAAAGGAGTCTTCTCCTTAGTTTGTACCTGGAAAGTAATTTTAAAAGCTCATGTTTTTAAAAAGAAAGCAAAATGTGAATGGTAGTTATCAGTTTTGAATGAAGCCTCCAAAATGAAAAGCACCAACTAATTATCCTGTGCATTTTCTTTAAATATTACTGGCAAGTTTCCTGTAGCTGAGTGTGTACAATTATATTTAATCTCCTCATTCCATATCCACATCAGCAGAGGATACTTTCCCATCTAAGAAGTCCTGACTTGATTAGTGAGAATGGTGTGATTTTAATGGTGTGTTTTTCAAAGGCATCTTTCAAGGTCACTGTTCAAACCTACAGATTCCTCAGGACTGCTGACAATGGCCTGCAAAGAAAGTATTCCTAGGCATTTAGATTATATACACTACTTATCATTAAAATAAGTAAAGAAAGAAAGCTATCACAAATCCCTGCTGGCCCATCTATTCATATTCCTTCAGCATTCCTTTATGACATGTTCTGTACCTTATCAGGTGCCCATTTGTAAATGATACAGAATTTTGAATACAGTACTGTGTACATCTTGTGTGTATATTTCGTTGCTCATTCATTAAAGAACAAGATGGATGAGGGTGAATCCATAGACTGTGTTCCTATCTACTCTTGGCATTCGTGTTTTGACAGATAAATAGGGTGTAAAGGTTGTCAAGTGGAAGGAACACTCTTTAGTAGTCCATTAACTTGCAGGGATTATGCCTTCCCCAAGCAAGTGAAATGACAAGTGTGTACTTATTTTACACGATGACAAGAAATTGAACTGACAAACTGACATTGGACATGTTCCCTCCTTCATGTTTTTCCTACCCCAATAAAAGCTGAGTGGACTGGTATATTAACTAAAAATCAGGTTCAATTGCTGCAGGTAGCCAAAGCATATGTAATAATCATGTGTGTCTTCATCAACAACCTGACATCTGTGATCATTCTTGATCACTGCAATGCTGGCTTGAATGACATTCACTGTGAAATGCACATTAACAAAATGATATTTAGTTGTTCAAAAAGAATTTTCTCTATTGTGAAAATTTAGCAAATAGACTGACTGGTTTTGCAACTTCTCTTCAAATGTGTCATTTAAAAATATAGTTGGGAAATCTTTTTAAACAAATTGAAGTAGAAAATTATGTAATCACAATGTTGGCACTATTACCCAGGTTATAGCTTGAGTATTTTCCAGTAGAATTTTAACTGAGAGAGAAAATAGAAATATTTACATCGTAATCATGCCAAAAGTTCATGAAAACAAGGAGAAGGTCTGATCAAGGGGCTAGAAGGCAAATGCCTTCTGTCTCCTGAGGTATAACAGAAGATTCAAAAGTCTGCTGCTCAGCCCCAAGTGAGCAGTCTGTATTTGGAGAAGGAAGGCAGGCTTTTGACAAACAAGTAGCTCTGGTAAGAGAGCTCTGGGGGGAAGAAAAGGTGAAGCTGGGGCTAAATCTCCTCCACTGCCCTCCCAGGATCGAATTTTGCCACCTTTAAAGAAACTCCACAGTTGTTTCCTAATAGACACAATAAGTAGGGCTGATGAGGACTACTAGACTAGACATGAATAGGCTTACCACACCCAGTGAGTCTTTGCTGGACAAGCAATTGCCAGCCAGATAGGGAGGGGCTGCTCTCCTTGGGGTGGGCTGACCCCTGATGTTGCTGGGTTGGCGTCTTCCTATTCTTTGTTTTCTCTCTGAGGATTTTATGCCTTTTCATGTCAACATTTTTCCTCTTGAATCTTTGAACTGCTGCCTATCCCCACCTCAACAATCTTTCTTATCTCACATGGCTGCAGGCTACATGCCTTCTCTCAGCTGTCTCACAACCTAGCAGTCTGCTTAGGAGTACTCACCAAGGTTACACAGCTGTGCTGAATTCAAACTGGCCTTGGATCATAGGCAACTCAACCCAAAGAGGAGAGTGACAAGGGCCACAGAATTCCAGGGAATTGTGTGCACTTTATTAGGAACTCTTTAAGTACAAAACATTAGAAAAAGTAACAGAAAGAGGAAAATATTCCCCGTGGAATTCGGCACAGGGGCTGTACTTTCAGGGATCTTTCTCCTGCTCTCTTATGCTTGGTTTCTTTCCCCAAGCTAAGCCCAGTGAGCAGTGACAGGAGAATGTGAAGAAATCACCAGGGGTAGAAGACCTGTTTAGCCCTGAAACTGAACTTTGCTATGTGACAATAACATCAGTTAATGGTCCGGTTAGCACACACTTCCCAGGGCGTGTTTAAACAAACCAACACATCTCCCACCCTGCCATATAGTGGAGCTGTGAGGACAGAGAAAGGCCACTTTCCAGAGCCACCTTCCCTACCAACCCCAGAATTACCACTGTTCTGTCTCTGGTATTTACAAGACATGCACTGAGTAAAGGGTTTGGTCCTTTGAAGAGTACCACTCACCAAGTGCCCTCAGAAGCAAATCTGTGATCTGCTTCATCTTTTCGGTGGGGCCACCGTGTTGGAGTCTGTAAATCCAAGGTCTCTCTGAACTCTTCAGAGAGAAATCAGAGTGCAGGGATTGAATTAAAACCTTTGGATGGATTGAATTATATTAAGCCACTCACACATAAAGTAGAGATGTAAGTTTAAGTTTTAGAATAAGTAAGCAAGTAAGTAAGTAAGAAAGAAAGAATATGTTTTAAGTGGTTTAAAGAGTAAAGGTCTTAGATATCAGTGTAGAAGTTCTAGTGAAGGTTGAAAAACATAGTCCTAGATGCTATGTTTCTGTGGGGGCTCTGGGAACATAGTTTTAGACATAATAAAACTAGAGTAAGAATATTGCTTACATTTTTTAGATAGAGCAAGATAGACCATATGCATAGTTTATATGTAACCTGGCATGCTAAAAAATTAGAATTCTAAGAGGTTAAGAAGGAATGGTTCTGTTTTGGTTTTTTAGCTTATTGGGTAATTTACGTGTAAGAGTCTCTGCACTGGGGAGAGATTCACTCTTGCTCTCTTGCTTTTCCCTCTCCTCACCACGATCACCATAGCCTGAAGAAGACAGGAGCTGCAGCAGCAGCACTGGCCCTCCCGGGCCCCAACAGGAGCAGATTCTGCTTCTAATTGGGACTTCTCTTCTATTTAAGACTCAAAAACTTTCAGCATGGACTTTAAAGCTTGTAACTCTTTGCCTTCCAAGACTGATGTACCTTTACAATAAACAACTTTATAGTAGCTAATAACTGCTTGGCTCTTTTAGAGAAAACATCCACTACCTGACACCACCCCGTCTCTTGTTTTGAGTGACAGTTTTACTCTTTGGTTCTGCATAGAGACAAAGTAAGGCAAAGCAAGAATAAGATACAGCATGCCCTGTGCCTTCTCCCACTGCTGAGACATGCAATCTTGGCATATTGACTGTCACAAGAAAAGAAGAGCCAAAAATTTATGCTAATTTACCCTCATTGCCGGGACCCTTCACACCGTGATCAGTAGACACATGCAGATTCATATAATAAATCCTTCTAATTTATCCAAAACATATACAGAACCCTGTGTGTTGATGTGGTAGAGAGTCACAGCAGCAGCACTAAGTCACCAAGTTCTCTGCCTTGAGGAAATTTGAGAGTTAATGGATCCTTTTGGACAATGGACATGGCTTTTGGGCTGTGGATTATCCTCCTGCCACACTGGCACTTTAACATGTTTGACCTGGAGCTGTTGAATTGCTTTATACTTCAATGAATAAGAAAATAAAATGCTCTTTCTTAAATTACCATTTACAGCATCATTATTTTAAATTATAACTTCTTGTTATTGTTTTCCATAGAAGAAACTTAATAATAAATACAGTTGCTCCTATTTTTCTCATGTACTAATTGTTTTTTTCATTTCTAAATAATCGAGGTCCTCTAACTTATCCTCATTAAGACAGATTTTTAATTATAGTTGCATGCAAATACAGCTGCATGCACACACCACATTATAAATTTGACCCCAGGAACTTAATCTCTTTCATTATTTATGTAAGTAAGCTTTTATTTAGGTTCTAGAAAACAAATTGCATTTTAAATTATGAATATCAATATTTTGTTTCTCCATATGAATATAGTGGAATTTCATCCAGTTATAAAATCTGCAAGCTATAATTAACACATGTATTTATTTCCAAAAATAAAGGTGGATGTGTTTCAGATTTTGCACAAATTATAAAAGCTGATGTTCCGGACTAAGAAATTAGACTGCACTGCATTAATTATTTAGTTCAATGATTTGCATCTCACAAGTAAAAATAGGCTCTTTCACTTTCTTCTCTCTTACCAGCTGTAGGTGTTCTACTCAAATCTATGCCTCCCCTGACTAGTGAACAAAATAAAATGAAAAACTCAGGAAGTATGTTAATGAAACAGAATAGAACTCAATTACCTCATAATTTTATAGAGCTGTAAACAACATTGCCATTTTTGATCTCCTCAAGGTTAAGCCTATGTGCCAGATTTCTTTGTTCACTCAAAAAGGAGCATTACACATCAGCACCCAAATATTACCCAAAGGGCACTGGTCATGCTTCAGCTGGGGAACCCATTGATAGAAGTTTGCTTTACATTTTAGTGCTTTTCTTCTATGTTTACCTTTTAGAAATAACATGTGAAATATCACAACACTAAAACCACAGTGAAGTAAAACATTAATAAGAATAATAACCATGGGATCATGAGATGATGCAATATCTTTAAGGAATCCCAGGAATGTCTTTTTTTGCTCCCAAGTCCTTGTGACTGTGATTGACTCCCAGACAGAACCTGACAAAGAAGTACAGCCTTCTGCCTTAGGTGCAGTGAGATACTTTTGGCAGTCTCACTGCCAAAAAATACCTTTACTTAAAAAGCAGATTCTTAAAATTCTGACTTAGCTGATTCACATCCCAGTTGCTTCTAACTGTGGAGTGTTAGCCATGTTTTCATTAGTTTCCTCATCATCTCAAATTATGATCCTCACAGGACACAATGACTTCAGATGAAACAGCAGAATTAAGGAAATAGATATCAAATTAGTGACTCATGAACTGGATTTTAAAGACTCTGTCATGATGCCAAGTTTCCCTCCCTCACCTGTTCATCTGACAGAGCTGTATCCAAGCCTTCAATGAATATCTGAGAGAGACAGGACTAAGGAGAACCTGTGAACCTACTGTGTCAAGATGGGTGCCAAAATCATGAGGAACTCCAGAGCTGCACTGGAAGTTGCAATCTCTATTGATTGTCCTTCAGAATAAATATCTTTTGCTCTGCAACGTTTTCGCTGACAAGCCAAATGTCATTTCTGGGGGAGGAATATGTTATCCAGATTGATATTCCTAGTTTTGTTCAAGATTTGCAATAATACAAGATTTGTAATTTTGTGTTGAGCTATGCTGGCAGTTTAGCAGATTTTAATTAAGTATCTTTTGAATTTAACTTTATATATATAGATTAACTCAGGTAAAAAAACCGATTTGAAATATGATATCAGATTGTAGTTCACTTAGTGCAGAAAAGTGAGGCAAGTCTAATTTACTATATGTTGACTAAGGAAAGAGCCAGGGTAATGGGTTTCTTTAGAATTTTGAGCACAGGAAAATACAACAGTCACATGTAGAAAGTTAGAGTTTGAGACCAGTCAGATAATATTTACATTAATCTCTTCGCTGACTTTTAATTTTTCTTGTTCTGAAAATACATGCAGGTATAAAAATGTAAA
This sequence comes from Muscicapa striata striata, assembly GCA_030060385.1. NCBI lineage: Eukaryota > Metazoa > Chordata > Aves > Passeriformes > Muscicapidae > Muscicapa > Muscicapa striata. The sequence goes on from JAREIS010000102.1 coordinate 1,024,346, forward strand.
TGTGGAGATTCCTGACAAACACCATACTACACAATGTCAATTAAAAAGGAAATTAAATTGTACATGAACTAGAAGAAAATTCCTTGTGACATTATACTGGAGGGAATGATAAAAGAGCTGTAATCACATTATAAAAAGAGATGTAAGTTTTCTATTTTAATTGTGTTGAGAATAAGGCATTAGAACCTCAGAGATGGATGACACAAAACAGAAAATAAAATTAAGTGTACTCTAACATAATGTTGAACACTGTTATTGTAGTATGACTGTAGTATTGCATACAAAAACTGAAGTGACCAAAATGTAAATAAAATATTATTTATGTGATTTACTGAATCATTCTGTGTTCTTGGACAATTTGTTTGAGGACCAGCCTTCAAAAATTTGATCATGTAAATGTGAACATGTACTTCTGTTTGCACATGTATCACATGATAGAGGGTAAATTGTCGTAGGAAAATTGCCTTATTGGCCCAAGTTCAGTGAGAGTTCACTTGAATCAAAAGTAAGTAAAAACCCAGGATTTTTCACCCTACTTATTTTGAAAAATCCACTCACATGGGCTGACTGTGGCAATGAATACTTTTAGTCAGCTTTCATTTGAAATGTTTCTATTTTACGTGGAATGTCATGGAATGTCCCTAATTAGGTATTCCACAGTTCCTCCTTCTACTAAAAATAGCTGAGTATCTGATTATTCTTTTACTCATTCTTCATGTGATCCAAGTTTGTTTTCTATATGTAGAGAGAAAGAAACCCATAGATATCCAGAATAACACCTGTGTGCAGCAGAACTTGGTATCAAAATAGATTAAGTTGATGACATCATATCTAAAGAAAAGAAAAAAAAACGTTTGATGATATGTGAGGTACTTTCTTGTCTTTTAAAAGTCTAAATACAAAGTATTGTATGCATTATATAGGTCTGAAGCTTCAATTGTGGTAGATTATACTTTTAAAAGGCCTTTAGACCTACCACAGGACTTTGAATGGCAGAAATAACATAAATACATTATTCCACAGAGGAAAGTAAAGCTGACTGTATGCAAAGTAAAATTGCTGCAGCTAATAATATAGAAACAAAGAAAGATTTATTTTCATGAGTTTGAAACTAATGATGTCCATGAGTCAGACCAGATGTCCTGAGCCATGTCATTCCAGTAGTTAGAAAGTTGTTACTGACTCAAAGGATAACTGAGAAGGGTTGGTAGCCCCCATGGTGTCATTACTTGAAAAGCATCTTTCTCAGTAAGAATTCAGCATTCACCCTTAGAAACTCTCTAGTTTTACATTACATATATGCACATTTTATTGTCCATACTGTTAATTTTTTGCTTAAATTCTATAGTATATTTTCTTTAACAAGCTCTTCCTCTGGAAGTAAGTTGGCATTAACTGTTAACTCTAAACTCTAAAGCATCTTTCATTTGTGTGTCTGTTGTCATGATACAATGCAGTCCAGAAGTGCTAATTTGGGGCTGGACAGCTGACAAGATATATCAATACCAGTTTTTGATGTACCAGAATGTGATTTTGAGCACTGAAGCTGTTCTGTACTCAGTGGAATTCAGGTTCAGATACTAATTCGGATATACGTACATGAATCGATTTTGACCACATATTTCATGTGTCAGTGCCTTCTTCTGTATCAGCTAATTAGATTGTTTTGGGGTTTTTTCTGTTATTAAAGCAATGAACTTAGAAATAGCAAATACAGATTAAGGTCCAGACTGATGGCATTTGAAAAAAAAAAAAATAGTTGAAAGGTGAAAGGTAAAAGGCAGAAGTTTCTTAAAGAGCCATTGTTAAACTAGACCCAAGAGTAGTCATTAGGGATTCTTCCTCTTATTAGGAAGGAAATTCAGGGGCAGCAGAAGTAGAAAACATAAACAAAGTAATGAATTTACAAGTTTATATTTGATGTGAAGAGCAATAGGTTCCACTGCATGCTTACTGTAATATATGAGCATGCACAGTTCCTCCAGCCTCTGCTGAGACAAATGTGGTGGGTTTGGATTAGTGAGTAGAAAATAATTTGTTGCAATCATTAATGCAGTTGTGATATTTTGATGGGGTTGATGGGAAGAATTTACATCAAAGCTGGGAACATCTCAACCTTTTTACACAGATGCATAAAAATTTATGGCATTTTATGTGTGGCACCATCTGCTTTTCATATGTTTTGTCTTTTCTGGATGTTTTCCTTTTAATTTATTCTCCATGGGGAATTAATTTCTTTAATGTTGAGCTTGTTAATAGAAAGAAAAAATATCACTGTACATATAATACAAATAAACTATACAGTCAATTGTATAATATAGTTGTAGGAGTGGATTTTGCTTCTGTTGAGAAAGTAAATAAAAATCTGATATAGTCTGATTTTCAGAAGCACCTAACACTCAAATGCCACTGTCTACTGAGGAAATTTTGGGCAGTTCCAAGGATCACTTCCTTACTTGTTACTCTGTGGGGAGATTATTGTCCTTATTGACAAGATTACTGTCCTTATTGACATCATTCACCTTCCCTTTCAGCTCACAGTACACTTCCAACCTCACAATCAATTTCTCTCTCATATTTCTGCCCAGAGCAGCGGCATTATTGCCTGATAGGAACATTGTAATCAAACTACACCAATGTCCTCCAAACCTTGAACCTGTGCCCAGGCTGAGAGTCTGGTGTCTCCACTAATTAACTATTCTAAATTTAGCTGTCAGCTTTAATTAGGAAATCCATTGTCTCCAAATATGCAACCTGATAAAAGGAGACATGAGAAACATCTAGGATCAGGACAGCATGAAGCATCAGCTATGGGGTTTTCATGAGTTTCAGACTCATATCTGTGAAAATTAAGGATGCCCAGTCCCAGGTGGGATGAAGTGCAGCAGTGCATTCCCAGTTTTACAGGGCTCAAATCCTGACTTCTGTCAAGCCCCTTTCTATTATCTCACCCTGTGAGCCTGCAGGAGGGGAAATGGAGAGGAAGAATGTGTACAGTCATCTCTGCATTTTATGTTAACCATCCAGAGAAGCCAAGGTGTGTGCTCACACTGGGATCTAAGAGAACCACTACACTTATTAAATCTAAACTAACTTGGGCACCACAGCATGGGCAGCATGTACTGCACAGCAGGATACAAACAATGCCTAAGATCCTAAGTCCCTGTGCTCTCTCCTGCCCCAGCTGCACCACCATCAGTTCTTGTACAAGCCAGCAGAAGGGGAACTCAGGCTGAGCTGTTACCAGATGCTGCTCTCTGCTTTGCTCTAGGACAATGTAGCTTTACTACATTCATTCAAAAGGGTGGCAACATTATACACTGATCTTGGAAACAGAATTTTCAATATAAATACGTTTATGTTATATACATTGTCAATATAAATATAAATGTACTGCAGTGAAATTCTGTGCATGGTTACTGCTGGGGAGATACACTGAAGTGATAATGCCACAACACAACAGCTACTCCCAAAATTATAAGAGATATGAGGTAATTCTGCAGTGTCCTCTCAAAAAATGATTGATTGTGAAGATCTGACACACACTGAGACATTTCTCAACTGATTAACTGGTCATTTATTTAAATGTGGGCTTTCTAGGTAGACTCATTAGGTGGTTTCTATATAGTAGGAAGAAAAAAATCCTGCCAAATTCTGTTTCTCAACTGTGTAAAATAAATTTTCCATGGAGTTCTGCCACAATTAGGCTCATACTACTAGTTGACATATAATCTTAAATAAATTTATTTGGCAGTCAAAACAGTGGAAGTCAGTGAGGAACTTAAGTCTATAAATACTAAAAAGGTTATTGAAATAATATGAAATTAATGCTAACAAGCATAAAATAGTATACATACAGGGAAATTAATTGCTTTTGATATGTCAATAGGCATCAGGGTATGTGATCTTTCCCCTTGCAGAGGAAGTTCTAAGTGAGAGCTCATTGTGAATGATCTCTAACACATGTGAGACAGATGCAGATGTAACCAGCTCACAGCCTAACTACCCATGGTGCTCATAAACAAGATTTGTTGAGGCAACTTCTCTCTGAACTCCATCCCAGCCTTTTCCTCTCTCTGCTGCTCCTTTCACTCACTTTGTTGTATCTCAGTTATCGAGGGCTTCAGCAGCAGAAGTCAGTAATATTTGAACACATTTTTCTCTCCCATAACATCCTCCTCTTGTCCTTCTCTTATTGTAGAGTAGCTTACAAATGTTTGAGACAAAGGAGCACGGTAGAAAGCAATTCCTGTATGTACTGTTTCAGTGTGCAAGGTCAGCTGTCTGGTATCATCTTCCTCAAATTAGTTTGCATGTACCATGGGGTGAAGAATTTTCTGGTAGTGAGTAGTTTTCATCAGCTACTTCCCATTAATTGCCCACAAATATGTCCCTTACCTGGGATAACTGCAAGGTCCTTTGAACTGACCCCTACACTCATATCTCCTTGTGTATAACACAAAGAGCTTTTAGTACATTTTGCCAGCTGTCACAGCTTAGCTTCAAACTGTGTTGGATTCTGATAAATGCAATGGATTTTTTCATGGATATTCATTTATCTTCATCAATACATTCACATAATGGATTCCCACAGAAATCATTCTTCCCAGTATTTATGAAGTATTTACAAAGGCTCTTCTCTATTCTCCATCTCTTTATCATGCCTGTGGCAATTAGATTTTCTTTCTCAAGGGAAAATAAAAGTGTAGCTGATTTTCTCACACTTTTGCTGGGAATTTCCTTCCATGCTTACCACCAAAGTCATTTCACTCAAGTATACCAGAAATACAGTTGTCATTCCTGAGTTCAGAGGTGAAAAGAGTAATTAAACTGTAATTGTATGCTCACCTTGTTGCTGAGAGTGATTCTTCTTATCTGGGACAATGGCTATTAAGAAAAAAGTTCCTGATGTTCAGTCATTGGGAGTTTTGACTTGGTGGCAATAAGAGTGAAAGGAAAAAAATAATAAGACAGCAACTGATGCAAAACCTTTGCAACTTCCCTCTTGTCTAGAATTTACACAAGCATTCCTGTAATTTATCTTCATTACTCTAACCTACTTACGACATGCTTCATATATTTTGACTTTAAGTCAAATTACATGACATTTTTTTAATGATGTGTTTATCAAGCTTGCATTGAGCTTTAAAAGCTCAATGTTGACTCAAAAATCTAAACTGTATATTGTGTACAAGGACAAGAGAAAGGAGATTACTGGAAGTGCTTGTGTGTCCCTGCATATGGGTACTACTTACTGCAGAAAGAGCTGAAACATAGGAGAGAAACCACCAAGATTACATGATATTTGTGGTGGGTTTTTATTTTCACACAAGGATATGAACTGAATTTTATTATTTCATTTAAGGGCACTTTAACAACAAAAATATTTTACTTCTAGAATGAGACTTGAATGTGATATGTATTTTATTTTTAGTCTCTGCAGACCAAACATCAGTCATCCTCTCCATGTTTGAAAGAAGAAGAAAGAGCAAACAATAGAGCAGAAGGATTCTGAGGCTAAAACCTCTCAGATGTTTGTGAATATGCAACTCTGTAAATATTGATGATTCTTGGCAATAAAAAACATTCCTATCAATTTAGCTCCTGGGAGCAGAGAAATTAAGCCAGATTTCACAAGCCTTTCAGCATTAATTGTATAATGAGATCAATTAGCAATTACACTAAATTATTAAGTGAGTCTTATACATACCACCACATTATCTCATATATTCCTCCTTGTAGGCAGCCCTGTCTAGGGTAATCAAGCCCAAAGTACTAGCAGAGACAGAAATGACTATTCTTAACATGTAAGAAACCACAGAAACTGGATTTTAAGGGCAGGAAATTAATGAAACTCAAATGAGTAAAAGTTCATGATTTGCCTTAAAAATCTTAGTGCTACTAGAAGAGTGAAAGCTTTGCTGTGCTCCCTGCATGACTGGCTGTAGTAGTACACTTAATAGCAGCTTTACTCATTCAAAGCTCATGTTGGCAAGACTGGTGCTTTTGTCTGGATATGTTTTATGGATACAGATTTAGAATTTGGATTTATGTGCTGCCCTGAGACACGTATGTCTTCCAAAGGATGTTGGTTCCCCGCTCAGTTTCATGAGTGCACTTCACTGAGATCAGTGGGAGCTGTGGGGCTCTCACTTTGGCTGGAGGCTTTCTGGTCTCTCCACAATGAAAATGCTCCAATCTGCCTTGCCTGCCTCCTGTTTTCTTCCTGTGAAAGACAGTCAAGCAGAACTCTTTTCATACAGAAGTACCCCTTTGCTCTCTGCCTGGCATGGACCAAGCTTCCCCTGCAGTCTTTCCTTTTCCTCAGGCACTGACTTGTTCTACTCTGTGCTTGGGGTTGCAGCTTTTATACTTTATTTTTCCAAACAACGGGGAAAGGAGAAAATGAGAAGAGAATATCTTGCTTGCTTGGACTCAGGAATCCAGTTGGTAGCACACTGAGGGGGAAAAAAAGCTGAAGTCCATGTCTATGTATAAAGAAGGGAAAACAGCTAAGGCAGATGGAAAGTGCACTAGCAAAACCTTTGTGGTGATTTTGGATCACGACATCCTAAATCATGCAGAAATGTGTGAGATTCTAAATAGTGAGGGAGATTTCAAAGATTACAGGACAATGAATATGTTATAGAGAGGCAAGAGGCCCTGGAGGGAAGCTGGGGTTAAATCATAACAAGGAGTTTTTAGGTATGCACAGCAGCAGATGCTCTACTAAGGTCTTGTCTAGGAAGGAGTTGGGCTGCTGCTGTAGCTTGTAACCAATATAAATTCTACTGAGCAAATGGTTTTCTGTGCAGTTTGTTCTCTAGGTTGCACCAGGTTGCTGTGAAATTAGAGCCAATTTCCAGCCCAGGAAAGGATCACATTTGTGCAAATTATAAAGTATATGCTTTTCTTCAAAAATCATGCTAGATGGGATATCGTGACAAAGTGCTGAGATCAGAATTAGCCTCTGAGAAAAGAATTAATCAAATGCCTTAGTAAATAAATTTGCTGGACTGCTACTGTTGTAGACAACATAGCAAGAGCTCTTTGAATTGACATTAAAACCATGCTAATTCTTTAAAGTAGTCAAATTTAATTGCATATTGTATTTTATCATGAAAATAGCTGTGTTTTCTTAATATGTGCTGGGGGAGAGAAGGAGAAAATTACTTCAGAACTTTCAATAAAGCATTACAGATGAGAATCAATGACATCTTGGAAATTATTTCAGTGCATGCAGATAAGAATGGGAACTTAATGTGCTCCATAACCATCAACCAAAATAAGCCATTAGAAGTGCAAGCCATGTTACATGCCCCAGGAATCTGTAAGAACTCTATTGGCAGAAAAATATTCTCACTGAATGTTCTTATATTGATTTTCATGTTTCATTAAACGCATTAAAATTCTACTACCACTGAGTGCTTCAAATGTGCACTCCATAAATTGTGATGGGAAACCACAGGATTGGACTAACTCTACATCTGCACATGTGTAGCACATTGAACTTGGCCCTCAGTTACACAGAATGAAAGCTGGCAGCAGTGGAATAGCACAAAACTCGTAGTAGCAGCATACTGAATACATACATTTAGTCTTACAGATGTAGCAGCCTGCAACTCTGCTTTTTAATTTTTATCTCCAACAAGTGATGGACAGAAAGAATTTTTCATTTATATCTTTCTGAAGAGGAAAAATACTGGAATTATGACCTCTTTTGATTCAGTTCACTAACAGTATTGATTTTCTAATGGAATCTGAAGTAAGCTTGTTGATTGACATCAAGAGGGAACAAAGTTGTCACAGTGCTGAAGAAGGAAGCAAAGAAAATTGTAAAATTGTAATTGTAAAAGAGGTATTGATATATTGCAGCAGAGGTAAGAGCTCTGGGTTATATTCAGATTTCTGAAGAAATTACCATATGTTTTTTTGGGTTTTTTTTTACTTTATGGATCATCCTTTCTTACTTGGTGCTAGTTATCTTGAAGAGGCAGCAGAGCTCCAATATTTTAGAAGGTGCTCTGCAGAATGCATACTTTTTCTTAGACAGAAATGTAAGTATTTATGTCTTTTAGACAATATATAAGCTACATTACATGATAATGATCATAATAAGTAAAATCTAGGAATTTTTGTACATCACTAAAAAGGTCTCATGGAAAGAGGGAATACTGTAAAAATATCCTCCTATGATCAAGTTTTCTGCTCTTTTAATTAATTTTAGACATTAAAACTGGCTTGAATAGAAATCTTCCCTCATTTTTCATAGCAATTCATTAAAAAGGAAGTTTTATTATTATTTTGGTTTCTATTTCCTGGAAAAAAATCTGAATTCAAAAATGTCACATCTACAAAACAATTTTCATTAAAATAAAAATAAAGAAAGAAATACTTATCTGTCAAATAAAAGAATTTTTATATCAGAATAAGTCTGTTTATCCTCCAAACTTCAAAGAATCTGTTAAATTGATAAATTGAGAACCACCACTCAACTGCCCATCAGAAAATAATTTTATGATAAACTAACTGGTCTAATGAGGTTTTTCAGTGAAAATTGTTTCAATGGCAGTGTTGTATTATCACTGGTCAGTGCAGCATCACTGAGGGAGCTGCAAACCTGGGACTGGGCACAGAAAGAGGAATTATACACACAAAAGACCTGCACACTGAGCAGGCAGACACAGTATGTGTTGGTTTTAGCTTCTCAATAAAACTTTTAGGACTTTCATTTTAGGCAGCAGCATTTAGGCAAACCATTTGAATCAAAGTATGCATTGGAAATACTCACTATGGCCTGTTCCCTCCCTGAAGGTCTCTTCCCTGCTCTCAGAAGCTTTCAGGACCCATCCTCCCAGGAGATCTACTCTAGAAAGGCTCTGAGGAGCTGTGTGTGCTGTATGTATATTTGTGTAGTGCACATGTAGGTGTAATCACAGGCTTTGATTTAAACAATTTATGCTGAAAAGGGACAAATGAAATTACTGTATGACAAAAAGGAGACAGAAGGAAAGCATTAAGAGCAGGAATTATCTTCCCTAACTTTCATGCTTTATAAATTAGTCTAAGCTATTCGTGCAGCATTTAGATGTTAGTATAAGGTTTTTATTTAAGGCTCCCTCTGCAGCCAATGAAAAGATGGAGACATCTCCACACATATTCATCCTCTCTCGTTCCCTCTCAAGTGACTCAAGGTGGGATGATTTATGTGGCTGTGCACTGCATGAGGGTGTGCTGCAGAACCATGGCAGCTCCCCAAGGAAAACACAGCAGAACTCTCATACTAAGCAAATCAAACCTTTTTCCCAGGTTTATTGTTTGCTTACAGAACTGTGAATTTGTCTATCTGTGAATTTTGTAACCAAAAAGCCCTCAAGCAGCAATGTCTGAGTGTGCTACCTCCACCTACCTCAGTCTCTTTGCACACTGAAGGAACATAATTGGATCATCAAAATCTCTACTCTGATTACTGACCCACCTATTTTTTGCAATGTGTTGAAAACAGCATGGCAATTTTTTTTTTCTGATTACTTTCTGAGACAAAGCAAGATTCTATGCACTTGATTGCCTCAGGGAATAGTTCAAACTGTGTTTTATTTAGTGGCAAAACCAGTCTAAGGAATTTTTACTTTCACCTAGTTTGGCAAACCATCCCTATTCTTGTGCAGATTCTTCTGCCTCCTTTAGATCATGATGCTGTTGTTTGTACTACACCAGAGAGAAAATATAGTTTCTTCTATATTTCAATGTACATGGATGCAGTCTATCACTCAAGTGGTTGCACTGACATAATGGAGTGGCTTGGGAGAAGTATTCAGAAATCAGGGAACTAAAGGAGGAAATGTTTCCATTGGCTTTGCTGCTGGTGAAAGAATAAGGTTATCATATCTATTGATATGCACTTAAATCCTTATGACCTGTTACTCTGCACAGCAGGTCTTTCTAGGTGGGAAGGGATCTTTCATTTAAGGTTCCTAGAGATGGTATGTCTAGTTATAGGGTGCCTAGAGTCTCACAGTACACACAATCACTTTAGTGAAAGTGATGAAGTCACTTTCTCCCACTCAAAATGAGTTAATTTTTTTCAAAAGATAGCTTTTACACAGAGATTTGTGGTGGGCAATTTTATTTTATCCAAATATATTTCATTTCATGCCATATCAGATATAATCCATCTTTGTGCAACCAGCTGACATAAACACCATGATGTGTGATGGTTAACTTGACAGAAATACAATCAGCAGCTCACACTTGATCTGAATCCAGTCTATCTTGCCAGAAGACCTAAGAGCACTAATAAATGCAGGACTTCAGAACTACTGTTTGACCTCAGAGTGTTTTCAGAGGAATGAAAAATGAACTCCCAATTGAACTCTGCACAGAGCAAAACTATCCAGCCTGTCCTCACCCCCTCCACCAGGCCAGCTGCAGCCAAACTCACTTTGCTGGAGACCTCTGTATTAGCTAACAGTACACTCATTAATTTTTCTGAATGATCAGCTGGATAACAGCCATAGCAGAAACAAAAATGAGCCCGACTCTTATATAGTGAAAAATCTTTGCAAGGTTACAAGTTGTTGTTTTTTAACAGCTATAAACTTCTATTATTTAACCTGTAAGGTTTCTGGTAATGCTTCTCCTCCTGCAGCAAACCCTTAAACTAGTTCTCCCCAGCAAGCTGCAGGGACCATTTTGGAAGCTGAGGTATTTCTTAAAGGGAAGAAATATAGGTAAGGAGAGAACTTCCATCATAACATCCATCTGTGCTTCTTTAGTGCCTGGTATCAAAAATTCCCATTAGACTGGCAGTGCACAATATATTCTGGCTGCTGTCCCTTTTGTCCTTGACATGCCTCTTCTATGTCGTGGGCCAGAGGGACTGATGAAGAGACAGCAACATCAGTTTTACGCCAGCTGCAGATTTTTCCATCCTAGGCCAATCCTCTGCTGCACACTAAAGGCTATTTCAAGGTCCCTTTATGTTCCCCAGGTGGGTGGGCTTCAGCACAGGCCTGAATCTGACTCTCAGAGACCATTGCATTATTTGAGTTCTGTGATTTGTGTCGGCTTTAACAGTTGTTGTTTGGCTAAAATCCTGCCTGCAGTTTGAAAGTTCAGTTTGAATTTTGCTTTCATCTCCCTGTTTGATCATGACTGTGTCTAAAGTCTAATTCAACAAATCTTATTTGCCCTCTTTCTCTGACACTTGTTTAACTCCAGTGGTTTAACTTTGAAGCTTGGGCCATAGTGTTCTATCTAAGGAGGGAAGGAAGATGATGAAAAGACTGGTAGATTGCATATGAGCAGATTATACAACAAATTAACTCTGAAACATTTTAAGTGTTGCTGCTGCAACTGGTAAAGTTGACTTACATTAGCAGGCAGCACTTAGGAGATCTGTTATTTTAATTGTAAGTAGTCTGACAATTTATTAAAAATCACTCCATAAATCTGGGGGTTTTTTGCAGTAATTAATGGTTCTTTCCTATCTCACTTATCTGTTGTACTCTCTGCAATACATACAAGGAAAATATAAGTCTTTAATCTGTCAGCAAAACGAATGTGTATCACTGCAGCACAGTGCAATCAAAAGGGTAAATAAAATTTCTGTGTGGCAGAGGAAATTCTAAAATTTTTTTTTTTCATATGTTTTCAATTATGTTGTAATTTTTGGTTTTAACAATGACTGTAGAATATCAGGAATGCATCTGTTGCTTCCTCAATCAGCTGGACACACTTGGTAGATTATGAACTTTCTGGCTGAAGCAGCTAACTGAAAAATCATTTTGGAACAGCATTTTTCCTAGTGTAAGACACTAAACTACTTACTAGACTAGAGCAAGGAATTTTGGAAGAAGTTCTAAGAGATAGACTGGTAAAAACAGAGATGTGGTGATTATGAGGGCCTTGAGTATACCAAAAAAATATAAAAAAAAATATATAGGTATATATATATATAAATATGTATCACAACTAACCAGTGTAAGTCCTTAATCTTGGTCTTGATATTGAGGACTTTCATGTGGGAACAGCTGAAAGAAGTTATCACTACAATGGCTGCAGTAAATATGAGAGGGTCCCAAAAAACCCTAAAAGGGTTGAAAATACAGAAGAGGGAAAACAGATTCCCCTAAAGACAAATACAGAGTATGCTGTGTTTCCAAAATTACAGCCAAAATTACAATACCCATTCCTTCATTGTGCCTGCATTCTTTCTAGGTACCATTTACTGCTGAGGTCACTTTACCCTATAAGAATTTTGGAATTTAGGTCATTTGGATAGTGAAGTACTCCAAATTTCCCACAAATCATGTACTTTATCATCATCTGCATCTTTTTGTAGACACAAACAGCTCAAGCTACAACCAGGCTGATTGGATACCTACCATTACAGGGGAAAAATGTTCTGTTTTAAATGGAAAATAAAGTCTTATAAAATTGAGAGTCAAGCTTCACTCAGAATGAGATCCTGAAACAAGATACCAGAAGATAAGAGAATTAAAAACCCCTGTCTCTGACACAACCAAGCCAGCTAACTTAATTTTTTATGCCTTTCATCATTTTTAAGTTTCTGTAAGAATGGTTAAAATTATTAAAATCAATTAGAGGTAGAAGAGGGACTGTGAGCCCCATCAGTTGTATGATTAGCATTCATATGTTGTTCTTCAAGAGCTAATGAAGAGCTATCAACTCTACTTTTTGGTAAAATATCCATATGGTGATTTTTTTCTTACTTGGAACATACCCTCTTACAACATCCTAGAAGATGCTGTCATGTGCTTGTACTGAACAACTTTGGATGTCTGAAATACAAATAAAAATTTGCACTTCATCACTTTTAAAGTCTGACAGGAAATGCTTTGTTCACTTAAACATGAGGGTTGGAAAAAGAAATCCAACTCCAAAGAGCAAAAGAATGAAAGAACTTGTAAGCTACTCTAGCCATAAGCGATGAAGGGCTATAAGAAAACACAGCATTATCCAAGGCAAATGCTTAGGGAATAAAACAATTGCAAAAAGTAAAGTTTGAGGAGTTTTAGTCTCAGAAAATTGAGAAGGGTAAGCCATCGTGTCAGGAGAAGGAGCAAGGGAATACATTAGAGCTGCTCATTTGCCAATGCCACAGAACAAGTAAAAAGGGAATACATCACAATGGCTAAAATTGCTTTTGGTCATTCTTACGAAAACCTCTGGGGAGGTTTTCCTATTCTGTTTTGTTGGGGTTTGTTGGTGTTTTGAGGGAGGGTCTTGAGGGGACAAACTTCTAGGACGATATAACCAGTGTTAACTTTTTGTCTTTGGTCAAGAAAATTTGGTTAGCTTCCTATCCATAAGCTTTTCTGCTTTTTGACTGAACAGAATAATATATATAAAACACAACATGTATAATAGATAGTATAAAGTAAAAAAACTATATATTGTATTGTATTATGTTGTGTTATACTGCCTTATATATATTATATTATATTATATTATATTATATTATATTATATTATATTATATTATATTATATTATATTATATTATATTATATTATATTATATTTTTTTCTATCTTATATATGATGGTTTTCATCGCAAAATTAGAGTTCATGAGACAGCATGGTATACAAGCCACCCTTTGCAGACTCTGGCAGCTGGGATAAATATCAGTGTCTTCAAGAGCAGTGTATTTCCCTCCTGGCTGCAAGGGGCACTGCAAAGGTTTGCACTGCCAGTTCTGAATTACTAAGAGAAGCTTTTTCATGTTGGTCTAAACCACTGCCCTTCTGGGAATCTCAAGACTTTGAAGGACAGCTCACTGGGAGAGGCTCAGGGTCCATCTGCCCTGTCTATGGCAGTGGCCAGGAGTGACTGGTAATGTAAGAGCAGAAGTGCTCTCAGGTTCCAGTCACCTGCAGGGGACTTCTAAATCAGATGTGCTTTCTTGTTTCTTAATAGCAGTTGAAGGAAATTCCTTTCATACATTTGTCAAGTCCACTCTGTGTTACCACATTTCAGGGCAGGGACATACATAGTTTAAACAGAAGTAGTGTGGAAAAAAGCCTCCTGTTGATTATTTTGAGCATACCATCTCTCAATTTCATTTGATTCTGACTTTTTTTTTTTTTTTTTTCAGATAACAAGAAGCAATGAACAGCTGCTGTGGGGCCCATTCTTCACTTACCCTGGTAATCTGTATTGTTGTGGATTCCCATCACAGCTACCTGATTAGTCTCATTGCTCAAAAAGAAATGTTCCAAACCTTCGACCTTTCTTCTCTCTGAACTTTTTGTAGTACCACTAAGTCCTGCTTGAGCTGAAGATGACCAGTTCTAGACCACATTTCAAGATATATTCACAATGTGTGTTAATGGCTTGAGAAATTTTTTTCTGCTTTGTTTTCTATTTTTCCCAGTAATTGCTACAATACACTGATGTTTGAAAATACCTATTATTATAACCACAAGTTTTCTTTCCTGCATAGAAATAGGTAGTTTAGGATCCATTGTCTCAGAATCTTTTTCCCCTTGTGCATTACTTCATATTTATTATATAGAATGTCATCTGTCATCCTATTGCCTGCTTAATACCATGACATTTTCCCCTATCTATTTGCAATCAGCTTTCACTTTTATTACCCTGAATAATCTCACATCACCATTAGTCCCTTTTTTCTCCATCCTTTTCCATTTTTGTATACTTTAACAGACACTGCAAAGATCCCAGAGATCTATGGTTTTCCTCCATTTTGAAGCCCAAACATTCATTCCTTCTCTTTGTTTCTTATTTGTTAACCTGGTTTTCGTCTATAATGACTTAATTCTCTCCCACAGGCAACTTAATTTCTTTAAGAGCTCATGAAGCTGACTGCCTCCAGATTTATCACAGAGTAAAGGAGAATGATACTTATCTACTTTATAAAATGCCTTCACATCTACAGATGAGAAATGCTAGATATTAATATTATCTTAGAAATCTGTACTCCTTGGCCTTAGATAAAAGATGAGAAATGGAACTGAAGGAGCAGGAATTTGAGGAATGCATGGTGCCATGAGAAGAGAGCTGGCTGAGACACAAAAATCAGACTTGTACCCATCTTAGCCTGAGGTTTTTTGAGTTTTAACAGAGCTATTGCTTGACTAATTTCTCCATGTGTAAAATGGACTTCCAACTGTGATTGTGTCAGGGTTAAATAAATGTGGGTCTGGTAGCTTATCAAAAAGGTGCCAAAGAAAGATGAGTCTGCTAGGTCTGCTAGGCTGTGAGTACAGGTCCTGACAGATTTGTGTATTAAGTCCCCAGAATCTTCAGTGGTTCATTCATCTGACATTTCACTGAGAGATTTGATGTCTGTTGCTTTTTTATTTTGCCAGGAAGTAACCCTCTACCAGCCTGGAGATAGAACAGCCAAACAAAAACAAAAACAAAAACAAAAACAAAACAAAAACAAAACAAAAAAATAGCACATTTTAAATGTGAATTTATCTCCATTTCCAAAAAAATCTGAGCATTGCATTCTCAAAATTTTCCCATCTTGTTCTGTTTTAATAAATGTTTGAACAGCTTTCCCCAAAGTAACACATTTAGTTATGTAGTGTATCACCATAATACAGATTAAAAGTGGGTTAAAATGTCACTATTAGAATTTTTGCCTAACCCCATTATCAAGGTCTTGCCTTGACTAAAGTTAGGATCCATACCTTCTGCTCTTCATGTCAGCTGGTAGCACTCCACTGATTCTAACAGGACTCTTTTCAGCACCTTAAAGAGCAGAAATACTTTGTATGATTTGCCTCTGAAATGTTACACAAATGACAGAGTGTGAGATGGAGTGACAATATAAACAAAAGACAATCTGACTGCAGTAGCTTGCAGGGCTGAAATGATATGTAAGTAATAACTCAGAAATGTGTGGGAGATTTGGGAAAATCAAATTTTGTAGTCATTTTAATTATCCTTTATTATATTAGCTATATTCAAGGAAATTGGTAAAATTGTGAATTCTATTTAGATAACTTGGTGTAAAGAATCAAAATATGCTTTATGAATGGGCAGAAGAGTTGTTTTGGAATCTAAACCATTCAAATCGCTTTTGCAGCTTTTAAAGTTTATGTTTGGTTCCTTCTGGTGCTATGCACAGCTAAGGACAGGGACACCTCATTGCTGTCACACTGGCAACCTCTCTCAAAAACTCCTGTCTTCTGCTTTTGTACCATTGTTTCAGCAAACAAGGGTTATAAATACAACTGGCCTAGATCATGTATCAGGTCAAAAATGAAACCTCTGAGTACAAAGACATAAAAAACTCTAAACAGTGTTTGAAACAAAACTCAAGTGGTTGAGAACAAAATTGATGTTCAAAGCCACAAGGTAACAGGGCCAACCCGTGTAGTCCCTGGCTGCTGTAATAAATCTCCCTCTGAAGCACATGGACAGTGGAGCCAAGCACAGAGGCAGCTGTTAACATTCCAGTCCAGCTCGGATGTTGTTTACATTCCCTTGCAGTTTAGAAGAGATTTGTCATTAATACATAATGACAACCTTTGTAAATTCATAGAGGTACTGTCATCTTTTCTGCTCCTGACTGCAATGCTTGTCATTCACAGTCACCACACGGGTCTCCATAGATCTTTTCTTTTCTATATTTTTGAGGAATAGAGATCATAATAGTGATTTAAACAACTTCTGGTTTCCTATTCTACTTATTTATTATATTTTACTTGGTTTATTTATAAATACAAATGTTTATGGCTGTATAAAATGTGTCTAAAAGCTGAGCATGTTTTGCATCTTCTAAACACTGATTTAAAAATACATTTTTTAAGGATGAATCCTGCCTGACAAAGAGTATCTGGTGGTAAAAATATCATAAAGTGGTTGCATTAATTTGAATATCACTCAACTGCCCAGGTTAGCTCATCTAGTCTGGAAGGAGATGTAATTAAGCACCATGGATTGAATGTTAAATTCAATAAAATGCCTCAGAAAGTTAATGGAAAATCATTTTTATCAAGGACAGAAGTCTGTAGATCCAACGACACATTCACTCCTTCCCATGAACTTGATCTACAAGAATCCTCTCTTCAATTATTGAAAAAGGCTGAAAACAGATAAGCTGGTTAATAAAAACTGGAAACCCTGTGAAATTACATTACATGTTTTTCCCAATCTATATAAGAAATTAATCTGTGGGATAATTTTTTATTATTGTCAATTTCTTGATATGTAACTAGTGTGCATGGAAAGCTGTTTCTATGAATATGCCACAGAAAAGGTCTGAGACAATAGCAGATCATTCATCAGACCTTATTTCTTCAATGAGAAAAAAGAAACTACAATAACAGCTTTGCAAGTGGTTACAATTCTGAGATAGAAATTTGTGTATCTGGATTACCATAAAACATGAATCATAGAGATCTCATTATGTGATTATGCAAATATGCATTAATTACACAATTACAAGAATCTATGGTGATGAGATATAATTAATTATATGACTTGGTTTGCTTTCTGAATGTAATGCCATTAGCTACTAGAGGCCCATAGATGTGTTTATTTTTTTAATTCACAGACATTTTAATATTAGGGGGGAATTATAAATTAGTGCAACAACAGATGATAAAAGCAGATGGCATAAAGTTAACTGAAGCCAATGTGATTTACACAGCTTAAAACTGAACAGTTTGTGTGTTTATCCAGTCATAAATGTTTTGCTTCATAATGAAGAATTCTGTTTGGAAAAAAAGTTTAAAAAAAACGTGACATATCTAGAAAAGACCCTTTAAGCATGTGTCTTAAAATGTTAAGTTATACTGACCCAAAACTAATCAGTGGAAGGTAATTTAGGGCTGCAAAGGACACACCTGTACTCACACACTTGGGAAGTAAGGGACATGAACTGCTGGCTGGAGACTTGGAGAGTAAAATCTAGTTTATTTTCCTTAAATGTCCAGTGCAGTAGTCCCTACCAGAGACCTAGATATATCCTACCTGCTGCAAACAACGATCTGGGGACAGATCAAGGGCTTTCTCAGGGAGTTTATCTCTTTCTGTTGTTGTTGATGTTCTGTTGACATTTTAGGAGGAGCCTTGGATGTCTGACTCAGAGGCAGAGCACTTTGTAGAGGTGTTTAATAATGAATCTTTCCTGTGTATGTGATGCAGGAGTAGGCCTATGCTTGCAGGAGCACAGGGCAGGTATGGTAGCTTAGCCAAGTAAAAAGGAGTGGCTTGTTCTCTTCACTGTAATATCTCTCATGTGTTTAGACTGTAGGTCTCAAGCTGTGGCACACCAGCTTTGAAATACCTGGCTTGGTCAGTCTGCCCTGAGTGCTGGGACTAATGAGGTAGGACAACTGAGGTTTTCCACAGCCACTTCCCAGCTTCTTGGGCTCAGTGTATGTGAAACCCTTCACCATCATCTCCATAAAAATCACAGAGTGGTTGAACTTGGAAGGGACCTCTGGGCATCACCTGGTCCAATTCCCTCAGCTCAGGCAGGGCCACACGGAGCCATTTGCCCATCTCAGACTGTATCCAGATGGCTCAGGAATATCTCCAAGGATGGAGAGCCCACAACCTCCCTGGGTAACCTGTGGATAGGAGCACAACCTTCTGGTGAATTAGCCACTCCTCCAGTCTCAATACTGTATTTTACCTTTCACCAATACACGGATTTTCTGTCTGACACTGAAAATTCTTCTGACTGATGAGAAGAACAATATCTTAACCATATCATTGCTCTTGAGCTCAGGCTTGCTCTATGCAAACCAAGAAATTCTAATGAATTCTGCTAATTAACCCCTGGCTTTTGCATTTGTAATAAAAGAGCTACTGCAAAATGCAGAGAAACCTCCTCCTCCCCACTTTAAACAATTTTACTGTAAGGTAAAAGGGTAGCTTTTCCTTCTAACCATAACTGAATGTTTCACAGCAGAGAATCGGCAGTTTTTAAGACAGCAACTATTTATAAAATTCAGGAAAGTTCACTTGTAGGTCTAGCAAACTTTGGATGAAAGCAGATGGAGAAAAGGTTGCCATAACCTAATCTGTCTGTTCTCTATTTTTTCACTTCAAATTTAATATCTGACTATCTTTTCATAGATTTAAAAATAAGTTCCTTTCTAAGTACTCAGATGGAGCACTTCAAGTACTGATTACAGCACTAAACATGAGGTGTACTTTTATATCAAAAATGTGAACATCTCAGTCCAAAAATTAATTTGATTTGCTTGTTCAGAATACAGATAATTGAAGACATTTAAGAAAATACAGTTATTAAAAAGCAGACGGCTCCTTATGATTGAATATTTTTAAAAGGAATAGTCTTCTAAAAGAATATACCTGTAAGAACTCAGCTTGTGCAGAGGTGCTTGAAGTTATTCCTATTTCTTGTTTGAAAATAATATATTTCATAAAAATTGCTTTTAATTGTATTCTTTTAGCATTTGCCATTGGCAGTAAACTTTTTATATTGAAATAATTATTAAAAAACCAATAAGACTCATAATACATTTGTGTTAAAGCAATGCTAAGTGCTTTTGAATATGTCGATTAACAGTGTTTATCTTTCTTGGTGATGAACTTCTGGAGCTTTCTCTGAGGCCACTATTAATTAGAAGCTAGTGTCATTGAAAATTCATGGAAGGTCTCCTCCATACTGCTGAGAACACAAAAATTATTGCACATTACTGCACATTAACACAATCTATTCTCATTAACACTATCAGTAACAGATCTCTGTGCCATTTCTCAACAAAAATATTGTCCTTTTCTTTTGTGGCAGTAGATGTGACTTCACACCAGCTTCTTTATTGCTCTACAGAGATTGACAAATGCATGTTTTCCACTGAAACACACACTGAGCCTCCTGGGGAAGCTTCCTCTTTGTGTGAAAATAATGGATGTATTTTCATTGAGAAGTTGTAGCTTATTAAATGTTCTTGCTACAGAGATCAAAGGCTTTCACTTACTGAAAGATGGCTGTAAAACAACTTGCAGAGGCTCTGGAATAATACTAGGGACTGCCCAACTCCACACCTCAGCTGATAAATACTTCCCTAAACATCACACAGCAGACAAGGCTTTCTTCTGTGCTAGCTTAGGGACTGGGATTCAGGAACACAACAGGGGGGCTGTTTTTCACATAGCTGTAACCTGTAGTTAAATCTTTTATAGCTATTGATTTGTACAGCCAAACATGAGTGGAGCAACTCCAATTAACAAAAACCAGAGGAGAGGTAACCTAAACATACCCCAAGTCATTATTGCACAGTAGACATCACAAACAGCTTCACTGAGTACCTTACTAATATATTTCTAGAGCACAGTGACAGTTAAATAGTATCAGGAGAATAATATTAGTGTTTGATAAACCTTAACATTGTGTTGGTGCTGTATCACCATAAAAATGTTTTCTGCCTCAAATGAATTTCAGGATAAAAGGAGGATAAGGAGCCTGGTGTTCTGCCAAAGCCAAAGCCAGTCATCAAAGTCCTGCTGGGTGCCAGCCAGTCTCCAGCTGCAGCTGGGGCCAGCAAGCATGGTAAAGACCTGGCTGTATATCTCTATCACAGCTGGGGAGGTGCTTCTGGCTCACCTGCTCCAGGTCCCCATAGAGCTGTCAGACACATGAAACCAGGGGCTTCTAGGGCTCATCTGCAAGCACTGCAGTCCCAGGGTGGGCTTCAGCAGGTGGGGCATTGCATGGGGCCAGAAGGCACCAGGGAGAGACACCCTCAGTGCTGGGCTGGACCTGCACTCCTGAGCTTCATCTGCCAGAGGCTGGAGCCAGCATGGGGCTGGCAGCTGGGGGGAGCAGGCTCTACCTCACCCCAAAAGGCATTTTCTGCTATTCCTCATCTTTTTACTCTTGCTAAACAAGCTACAGGAGTCAAGTGAAGAATGGGTCTGTAGAAGGAGCAGCCAGAGGAACTGCTGGCATTTGGGTTTTAATCTAGCATGTAGATTTAAGATTTATTTCTAGAAACCATAGAGGAGATTAGAAATTTATATCTATCATTAAAAAAACGCTAGATCTCATATGCCACTGAACTTAAAAATACCATGTAAGCATGTTCAGAACAGAACAAGCAGTTCAGAACAGGTTAAAACTTTATTTTCTACCTGATTTTCTCAGAGAAAGCATGAACGTTGCAATTCTCCTGTCTGCTGTCCTCTGACTCAGAAAAATTGGTTAGCTTCACACAGCTCAGTCAGAAACCCTTGGTTTGCCAAGTGGAAGACTGAAATGTCGTATTCTGACATTGAATTTAAAAGCCAGATAAGCCAGTTGTCTTTATTTACATCATAAAGTGTTATCTTTATTAATAAAAACAGATAAAAGAAACTCCAAGGAAGAAACAAGAATTTATAATATGGTCGTGTAATGTGATGTGTGTATATAAACACAAAAAATATGTATCTATATATGTGTATATAAACACATAAATAAGTATATATTTATATAAAGCTAAACAGAAGTCAACATTTCTCATGCTAACTCATCTGTCAGTTCAAGAAGTAAATGAAAGTTCTGCTCTCCTCTTTATTTGAAGTAAGTGCTGTGAGCCAGATTTGGTTCACATTTTCAAAATTTATAACACTGTGATGCTTGCCAAAAATTCTTAATTAGATCAGAGGAGCAGCAAAACTGTCAGATGCAATAGCAGAGTACAACGAAGGAATAAAATATTCTGGGGTTAATTGGATAAGTTCATTCAGCCAGTTTTGCCAGGCTACTTTTCTACTATGATCCACAGACAGATAATGAGGATAGGGTTTTTCTCAGTAATAATAAAACTGATTCCTCAAATACATTTCATTTACAAGAACTCAGAAATTGTGTATAACTAACATAAACCAACAATCCCCCTTCCCACAGTACACATAAATCGTGAACTTCACATGAACTCAATTGCTTAGAGAGTACTTTGGGTATCTCACTTGTATGAGAATTTCATGAGAAGTGCTGCTGGCTGAGTGCTGCAGAGGCTGAGACCCAGTGACATCTCTAGTTGCATAAACTGTTTGAGCTTTCATGAATTCAGAAGAAGGCTGCAACACTTGGAATGACAGAGTAAGAGAAGATGGTATTAAATTCAAAACTAGGGTGTAAACCATTTTTCAATCGATTCCTCCATTTATTTAGAAAAGTCACATAAAATATGACATTTGGGATGTTTTATTTGACACATTGTATTAATACAAGAGTATTTCTAAGAAAGTAAAACCCAATATTTTTAATAAAGACTATATCTTTCTAGTGAGAAATTTTGGTAATAATCACAGTGTTTTTCAGTTGGTTGTCCACCCTGTAATGTGTTCAGTGCTCTAGGGACATATCTAGAGGGAGATCAGGACATTAGACCCATAGGGTATTTCACCACAGGGAAGAAATAAACCTCACAGCTTTATGATTCAAGAGGCAAAGGGCAGCCTGTGCATTATTTTAGAGGCCCTTCCAAATCAGAGCTGAGTGCCAAAAAAGCAGCACAGCTATTCTGTAAATGAGTTGCCTTTTGTTAAACCCCAGCACAGCTGGTCAGGATGGTTCTGCTAATGTGATGCTTCACCAAATCATCTCCCAGCCACAGGAGAATGTTATTTCTTTACAGAAGAAATAGCACTGAGATATTCCTTTTTGAAAGGAAAGAATAGAGGAGTCTTGCCATTTTATCTAAGTTTTATGTGCTGATACAATGGCTCATACTCACAACCACTACTGGGAAGTTAATGAGTAATTTAAAGTATACCCTATGTAGTTCACTTACTAATGTGAGTATTTTATTTAAAAAAAATTAGAGCCAAAAAGTGTTTTGAACACCTCTGTGTGATTTCACCAGTTATTTGGGAAGGCTGCTAGGATGAATTGGCAGACCAGTTTGCAATAAAAGCCTGAAAGGCCTCAGCACAACTGGCATTTAAAACTAGGGCATGGATTTTTTTCTGTATGTGTATGTGGGAGATAAACAGAAGGAGATTTGGAAGGGATGGATGGATGGATGGATGGATGGATGGATGGATGGATGGATGGATGGATGGATGGATGGATGGATGAGAATAGTGGGAAGGAGAATAGCAGAAAGGAAAAAGACATTTAAAATCTGAAATATAGAGTGGCTCTGGCAGGAAAACAAAAAAAAATGAAGTAGGAAGGAGAGGAAATTTTAAAAGCTTTTCTGTTTCAGAAATGATGAAGCAGCTTTTCAGTAGGAAGAAAAAGTGCAAGAAATATATGTTGGTTTAAGATGGTTCTTGATAAATTTATGAATGGAAATACATGTCTTATACAAGACTACAGAACTGCCTTATTTGATGACTCCCAGAAGTGTCTCCAATCATCAGCGATGACCTGTTTTTATTAAATATAACCTATATATATCCAGACTAAATGATTTGTGATGTGTTACTGAATTCCATAGTATTACAGACTCTGTTGGAATTCTTCAGTTTTAATTGAATTTTAAAAGCCCACCAAGAAGGTGGGGATTAAAAGAGTTTACAAATGCATACGAGAAAAGATGGATAATCAGATATGTGAGACAAATTTAAAGAAATGGTCATGCAAAACTAAGGAGAAGTAAGTTGAAGAGAAACAAAAAATGTGCAAATACTTAACAGAACACTATCAAGAGAATAAGGATCAATTAATGCCATTAGTCAAAGGGGTTGATCAATAAATGCTAATAACTAGATTGAGATGCAGCAGGGAAAATTTCTAACTAGAGAAACAGTGACATAATGAAACAACCTGTCAGTGAAGGTTACAGCATTTCCATTACCAAAGGTATTCAAATCTATTTTAAGAATAATGAAATCCATCCAATGATTCATGCTGATGGACTGAGATGACCCAAGAGGCATCTCTTCTACCACAAATGATTCTATTCTTCTGCAAGCACACTGATGCTTAGTAAGAGCTGCACTTCAATGAAATGTTTCATCTTATTTCTACAAAGAAATCATGTTATAAGAAATATCAAGTGGAAAGATTGCTACCTGGTTTTTCCAATTAGTGGAAAATTAATGGTATTTCAGTTATCTATATTCTGGAATGTTTCTATTAAATTTTTCAACTAAATCTACGTATGCTGTAGTTCCTCCAACAAACAATTATTTGCAAAAGTAAATTCAGTCTTCTCTCATGTCTAGCTTCAGAGGAACTAAGTGTACATATCTATATAATGTATTATACATGTGTTTAAGAAACAGTAAAAAAATCCCACTGGTCTCATGTAAGTTTGCTTTCTTATGTTCCATTATTTGTTTGCATGTTAAGTGTGTTGAAATGGACCTTGCATGTGTTTTTTATTAATTGTAAATGACACAGCACACACTACTTTTGAATACATAGGCAGTATTTCATCTCTAGCACCTCAAAGTATAATTAAGATTATTCTCTCTTTTGCTGTTTCTTTGACTCTTCTGTAACAGTCATGGTACATCAATACCTGAGCATTGTGTCTATGTGGACCACACACATGGAATTTGTTAATTATTAGAGGAGATGCTAGAATGAAATGTTCATCAAATGTCAGATTGAATGGGGAATATTTAAGAAATGATTGGAAGAACTAGGCTGGGATTTTCTATCCATTTAACCAAAAATACACTGGTATCCATTAAAAGAAAAAAAAATTATAAATAAATCATGTACTTTGTTTCTTTTCGATGGATAGAAAATTTTGTAAAACTGACATCAAAGTATCGCAGAAAAAACTTCTCAAGATGACACCATGATATCCTAAAAAGGACATCAGAACTTTGAGTCCCAATCCTGTGTTGGGAAATTAGAAGAAAAATGATGCACTTCTAGAGATAAAGAAGCTGATTCAAAAGAACCTTTTTTCTGAAAGAAAAAAAAAAAAGGGAAAGTAGTGGGATGCTAAAAGTGGGTCCCGCTGAAGATCCATATTGTGGTTTGTTATCAATTCTTTTGTGTAATTTTGTGTGCATGTCTCTGTGTTATTCATGGGATTTTTCTAGCAGAGATAGAGCAGCATGGAAGGTGCAGTAAAGTTTCCTACTAAAAATAGGATCTCTGTCCTTGCAACTCAGTAAGTCCAACTGCCCTGCTCTCTGTAGGTCAGGGTAATAACATGAATACAAATCAAAATTTCCTTCCTTGTATTCCTAGCTGAGCTTTATGTTCAGAGTTCAGAGTTCAACCAAGATTATCCTAACCCAAGATTCAACATTTTAAAATATTGTTTGTACATATATATTTTTTGTCTGTAGAATTATAGCCCTCCACAGATCACAGCTGCTATAGGTAGCTGTTATACTTTCCATTATTTTCCTCATTACCCAGTCAGGAAAAAAGGAACCTTCATTCTGTCCAGGACAAGTGAAGAAGAGACTTTAAATGGATCAAGGAAGATGGTAACAAGTGTACAAGGCCATGTCATAAAACACTTTCCTTGGATGCACATGTTCGCCCACATCAATCTTGTATGTGGCTTCTTGTGTCTGAAAAGTCATCCACTCTCAGCTGGCTGATTCTAATGTATCTGGGAAAGTGTTTATTAGTGTTAACAGGCTTTATACAACAGCTGAATGAGGCAGCTGCAGAAACAACAGTAGCACCAAAAAATCAGTACAAAACTCTTAACCTTTTGAGTCTCTTGGAAATGAAAAAATACAAATGTGAAAACATGGCCTCTAAAAGACTTGAAGAGGATTCTTCAGAGCTGTCTGGAGTATTATCTAAAAAGAATCAAACCACTGCAGAATTAAAAAAAAAAAAAAAAAAAAAAAAAGTGATGCATAAAAATAAATACAGTGGTACATATTAGTTCTCAGGTATTTGATTTCTACAAATGACCTTAGCTTGATTTTGCCACTTTGCCTAGAAAATGCCACCAGAAAATTATAAACAGTATTAAGGAACTGTAGTTTAAGAAAGGATTGGATATGTTTCTTTTAGTAAAGGCTACTGTGTGCAGGATGTGTAACTTGTACGTTGGTGCTTTATCAATCCCATATTGCAAAAAGAAGATGAGGATCTGCCATTCTGCTTTCAAATCCTGGATATCTTGATGACTTTCAAAATTCACAGGGTAAGTTACACCTATTTCTGTGTCAAGTGTGCAGCAGAAGTAATTTGTTTTTCTGTGTAAACAAAAGTCTTGGCAGACTGCAAGAAATTAGGAATTTTGAAATAGTTATCTTTCATAATGCATGCAAAAATGTTAAAAATTATTTTTGCATTATTTTTTAACAAAACTGCTCCTAAGCACCATTTGAAATAGCGCATTTAAGCTAATAATACTTGAATTGCATACTAGAGGGCTGTTGCAAGGTCCACCTAAGGAAAAATGCACCTTGTACTTAATGTTCTCCCTCTGTGTGTCTTAATATAAACCGTGTCTGTTATTTGTCAGTTCCTTTCTTCCATCCAAGAAGTTCTGTCACACTATTCAAGGGGAATTTTTGAATCAGGTCTCTAAAATGATCTTCTGCTTTTTCTTCTCAAGTAGAGGGGTAGAATTCGCTCATCAGCTTGTCCACTCTGAGCACCTGCATCCTAACTCTCTTCTTAATCTGCTGTTTTTTTCCAAACCAGCAGAGAAAGGCCATATTTTGGAAAGGCTAAATAAGGGAGTTCCCACTTAAACCTGCCATGAGAAAGTGTGCATGCAGGTACAGCAGTGCATGTGAATGCACAGAGTCTGAAACATGTAATGGAATATCACAGAGGAAAAAGAACCCTGTGGTTTAGGACATAGATTTTTGATTTTGGACATTTCCTGTGCAAAGTCCTTCTTCAGCACTACATGTCAGAGGGGATGATTTTGGATCTGAGAGGAGAGTGTGAGATGTGGAGAGAAGAGATTCTCCAGCCTGGGTGTCTCAGCACTGCACAAGTCAAGCGAAGCTGCAGGATCCAGAAGAGACCCTGAGATGTCAACAAGATGGATCAGGTTCTCAGTGAGGAATGGAAACAGCCCCATGGGATTGTGTTTGTGTCTCACAGACTGTTCAGATGGTGTAAGAGAGCAATGAGAAACCCTAAGAAACAACAAAGTCACAAAGGTGCTGTCACTGTTGAGTAATTTGCCCCAAGGTTGACATGCTTTTCAGTTTGAAGTGAAGAAGGATGCCCTTATTTTTCTCATCTCTTCTAAACTTCCTCCATTACCAGCGAAAAACTTGGTGATATTACTTAAATCAATGTCCCAGCTTTTTATCTCTTAAAAGTCATCAGCCTGGAAATGATGTGTAGAAATAAGCCAAATCAACCAACTTCCAAAACCCTAGGTACTTATGCTGATACAGCCTTTTTCACATTTCAAAACTGCCAGTATTAGAAAAAAAATTCTCATCAGTTACAAGCTTCTGTATTGAGTGATAAAACATAAAGAAAACATTTTTATTTTTTCCACCTTTGCAGACAGCATAAGGGAAGGATACTGCTAATATGAAAATCTTCTTTGAAAATAAAAAAAAATTTAAAACTATCATGGGGACTTTGAGATCCACATACTTACTTTTCAGGGAATTAAGTATGTGGAATCCCCTCTTAGACCAATCTGGGCCACAGGTGTTTCAAATGCTTTCAAGTAAAGAACAACAAAAACCTCTCTGATGTGTGGAAAAACAGTTATAAAAATGGTGTTCATTTGGCTAAGACAAAAATATATAACAATGGCAGTATCCACATTAGTTACTGGAAGAGGTCTGAGGCAAAACAGCCACTTCACTTTGCTCATGAGCTCAGCTACTAACAGTGAGGTTTTTTTCTTTAATCATAGACTTCTCCAGGAAAGGAACTGACAGGCTGATGTTCCTTGGAATTAGTATAAAAAATAATAAGGTCTTTGAGGCAGAGTCTTCCAATAAGAGTTTTATTCTTGATTTCCTGTTGAAAGAACAATGATTAACCTCCTTAGATACATAACACAGTTTAAACTTCTAGCAATAATGACAAATCATTACAAACAACATGTCTTCAGACCCTTCAATTTGATTTTTAAAAATCCTCCTGACAAAAAAAAGTATACTGAGAAAATTAAGCCTTCTTTCAAAATACTTAAAATTCAAGCTATTCTACCCTCTTGAGAGACATTTATAATTATTATTTGCTTTATGAATGCAAATTTGTTTTTTGCCTGAGCTAGTGGTATGCTGTGATTAGTAAATAATGACATTAATGCTATTCCCCAAAACCAGGTGCCCTAACATCACAGGGCAATGCTTTCCCTGATGGGTGTATCCAAGCACTGGCCTAGCTGCACGTGCCAAGGGCAGCACTTCTGGCCTCCTTCCCAGGGGAGTGAGCTTGGCAGGAGGGAACACACAGTGAGGAGAGCTCTGCATTAGCAGCACTGTCCTCTTCTAGCACCCAGGGTGGCTCAGCTGCAGCTTCCTTAGGCATCCTCCTGCTGCAGCACTCCATAAGATAAACCATCAGCATAAGGCCAGACACAGGAAAGGAGTAAAAGCTGCTGGAATAGCACCAGAAATGAGGAGTCAATCAGCACTGGGCAGCAACTCAGCAAGAACCAAGAGATGACTAACACATCTATTAGCAAATTGCAGGAGGGGAAGAAGAAATCTATTCTTTTGTTGAAGAACTGAAGAAGGCAATGAGGTAGCTTTGCAGATGAATTCTGACAAAACAGAAGGATGGGGAAAAGTCCGTATCTAGGGAGGGAAATAACAGGGCTGTTATGAAAGGTCTTGGAAAACAAGAAAAAATGGACATGTGCTTGTTGTAGGAAACAGAAACATGTAGTAAGATATAGAAACCAAGGAAGAGACAAAGAAAATTATCTTTTTGCATTTTGAAGAAAATAGGACAGGGTCAGGGGTCTTTGTCTCCTGTTTTTTCCCATTTGTGAGCTTGGAAGAATCTATTGCAATGAGGAAAAATCTTAAGGCAAAGAGAATGTAAAGAGAAAATCAAAACAAAAGGAAGGGAAGAAATCACTGGAGAAAGTTCAGGAGTTAAAAAAGGGAATGAAAAACTGGGTCTGTAAGAAAGAGAGTGAGTGAGAGTGGCAGTGAAGGAGGGAGTAAGCAGAGATGAGCTGATGGGAAGAACAAGGTAACATTCCACCTTGTAAATTGCATCTTTTGATAAATCCACGAGAATCTAAGCAAAAATAAGGCAATAAAGTGAGTAAGTAAAATTCTATCATGAAAATTTTTCAGATCATTGCTGCCTGCAATAAGGTGGATCTCAAGATGTAGTCTGCAGTGGTATATATATGATATAAAACAGCTAGCAGAAAGCAATTTTACCTACCAAGAAGTTAACAGAGAAAAGGACATTTTTACAACAGGTGTTTAAAATACACAAAAGAAAAATAGTACAACAACAGTACAACAACTTGATGAGGTGCTGTTTGAGATAATACTCTTCAAAAATAAACTGAATAAGAATTTCTCAGTATCAGGAAAATCCAAGTAAAGGCCATTTTGCTGACAAGGTTAACAGGACAGACAAAACTGCTATATAATAAAGAAAGTATGAAAAACACAAAATCTCAATTACATTGTGGACCCTGGCCAGCATATGTCTCCTTGTCTTGGCTTTGAGGGACACTTTAACTTCTTTTTCTCAGTACTGGAAAAATACAGATTCCTCAGTCAGGGGATTTTGCAGTGGAATCAGCAGCAGAGACACCTGCCATCTTTCTGAAGGCATTACAGGAACTTTCAGCAAACAGGAGGAATAAGAGCAGGGCAGCTGCAGGAGGTGTCAGGTTTTAACTGGGAGTCATTCATGTAGCTTCTGCAGCAGATAACTGTGTCATTCTTGCAAACCCTCCCTTTCCTTCAACAGGATGGGGGAACAAAAACAAAACAAAAAATAAGAAAATATCAATGAAATGTTATAAACCTCTTCCATTATTTATTTGAAAAAAATTAATTTACATCAAGCACATCTGTATATTCTGTGCTATTTTTTTGCACTCTCCTACACACAGAACTCTTCTTATTTTGCACCACAAGGGCCCCCTGCAGGGGCTGCCTATGCTGGTCTAATGTAAATAGTTGAGTTGCAGAGGGGAATAGCTATTGTGGTACATTATGCACATGCAATATGCATTCAGAACTGCAGCTGGATCATGATCTTATTGAACAGAGATGTAACCTTTTAGTTAGATTTTGTTAAATCTCTAGGAGAATTACAAAGAGGGACTTGAGAGAGGAACAGCAAGACCTGTTGATATCACTGATAAAATGGGCAAGTGCTCTTTCTTCATCTACTTTATCAAAGCAGGCACTTCGTAACACAACAGGAGTGTCAGAAGTTTTTGTCTAAGACACATAATGTTTCCATGACCTAAGGGAAGAATAATCTATTATATGATTCAGAAATAAGTTTAAAGTGATTTTGCCTTTCATGTCTCACAGAGAGCCAAGAACATGATGACACTTTCAGTCTAATTATGAAACATTTCATTTTTATTCTTATGCAACTTTACAGAATCTTTAATTAGAATTCCCAGTTATATTTTCCCACTCATGTTCTGTGCCCTCAAATTAGGCATTTGTCCTTTAACTTTTCTATCTTTGTCTCTTTTCAGCTTCTTTAAAAAGGAATTTACTTGTTCTCCTAGTGTTTAAATGACTAAAAGAAAGATTATATGCAGGGTAATTTTGATACATAATGTGCTTTCACTTTGACCCCGCAGTCAATGCACTTACAGTGCAGACATTGAAGACTACACAGTGAAAGCTTTTGGGGTAAGGATTGCTAATGTTGTCTAGTTATAGGGCTCTTCATTGGCAACATTCAGTGGCAGCAGAGTTCACCTGCTGGAATCCACCTCACTGTGTCAAACAGCCTCATAACCTACCTGGGACAAGAATGACTGCAGGAGAGGCTGGGCTGTCATTAGAGAAATCTTCTGCATGCAGCAGTTCTACTTAAAGGGATTATACCAGCTGTAAATAACAACAGTAATGCATCCCCCAGTATAGTTTCCTTTTCAAATACAGGAAAATCCATAAGTGCTTAAAAAATTATGGGCTGCTTTGAATTTAAATTCCTTTGAGTTGTTGTCAAGGCCCCATGTACCCCCACGGAGAAGTGCTCTGGCTATCAGAGACCACACAGGAAATTCAGGAAGTGAGAACTGGAAGCTGTGTTCTCAGGGTAGGCTCTAGCAGCCCCAGCCTCATGGGGAGAGGGGAAGGATGTTCATCCCCATCCACACAGCTTCACCTACTGCCAGCCCTACATCCAACATTTCACCTTATTTACAAGTACTTCTGGATCCTAGTTTGTAGCAGCTGTAGTTTTTTTAGCCAGTTTGTAGCACCAAAAAATCCTAAGCCTCTGCCCAATCTGAAAACAAGGATGAACTATAAAGTCATTATTAAGCCTAAGTTTATTTGCAGTGTGTCAGAACTGATTTGCTACATGCTTTTCTAGGGCTATTGTATCACTTATGGAAGAGTTACTGAAGGAATCCCCAAACAGTGAGAAAATGAAATATATGACAGTGTGATTTGTCAGCCTACCTATGCACACTGCAGGTCACATTCTGATGGGTGAGGTGAATTTGGAGCTAAATTCAATTCACTCATTTCACTGGCACAACTACCCACAGGTAATACAGATGCAGACACAACAAGAAATGTGACTATTTTTTTTAGCAACAGCCTCTAAAAATAATAAACATGCATACAAATAAACTTGTGTTTACAATGGCCTGTTCTGCATCAGAGTTGCACTGGCTTATCTGGCCCAGGGACATCTCTGACTGCTCAGCACTGCAGCACACAAGCCCCACACAGCTAGCACTGAGAATTCAAAATTAGAGGTCACCTTGAAACTGTCATTCATTGCATGCTTCATCTAACTTGGTTTTATCCAAAGTTTTATTCTTACTCTTACCCTTCTTATTCTTAAATCAAGATGTACGACCCAGGATCATCTCATGCACTTGCCAGGTAGAATCATGCACAAGCATAAGGAAAAGCCCAGAAAGTGTTTATACATGCTCTCTCTCCAGAGCCATGCCATGCAAGCTAAGGGATGGCTGCCCAGAGGGTTGCAGAATTTATTGTGGTTTGTGGGGGAAGAGAATTTGGATTTTGCTCAAAACTTACTATGGAGTCATTTAAAGGAATTGTGGAAATATGCAACACTTCCTACGGGATATTTAGAGGAAGGACTGAAGGTGGGCAACGGGACGGATCTGGGTTAATAAGGCAGGAGCAGAAGTGCACAAAAAGCACTAAAGCAGTCAATCATGTAAACAGGCTTCTGGTCCATTCACTTGCCTGCCTGAGCTTGGTCACAGCAGTCTACCCTATTTCCTCATTTAGTCCTATTTCTGTGTGTGTGCACACCCTGCTCTTTGCCTGCATGTGCTCCTGAATGCCAGTGATTTTTTGAGCCAGAGCAGCCAAAGAGCAAGATGAGAAGTTGTCACCCATCAAGACCACTGTAGATGTGCCATACATGCTTTTCACTGCCCAGATTTACACAGACATACAAAAAAAAAGTGTGTATATCAAGCTAACCACTGGCTGGATACACAAATTTTAAAATCCTTCATTATTTTTCGTCAGTTTTAGCCTACATAAATATACTGAGAATCAGAAAATAACATAGAAACTTTACCAACACAAAACCAAAAAACTAATTTAATAGTTGTGTGTCACAATGTATAAGTTCAGGAAATTAATTCTGCCAGGGACAGATAGATATCCAAAAGCATATACAGTTATCCTCCAGCTGCCTGTCATCCAGTAAGTCCCAGATTTATTTAGTCCTATTAGTTATTTGCCTAGATTTGTCATTGATGGATGCCATGTACTAGTTATTTGATAGAGCTGATAGCCTTGGCAATGTATACACTGGGAGTTTCAGAGCAGAGGAATAACTAGACTACTCTAAAGGATATAAGTCCTAAGAGAAAAATACATACCACTTCAGGAGCAGATTAAAAAAGTAAGAAAACCAAGTAGAGCACAAATAATTCTAGAATTCTTGTGAGTCTTCTTTTAAACTTTCTATTAGAATTTGTTCCCATCCAGTGTCTGGAGGTATTTATTTGTGAACAATTTTAGACAGAAGACTACCAAGAGGTGTAGGTGAATGTAATGTATTTGTCAAAACAAGACAATTACTTCACAATAACTATATAGATATTTCAGCCTCAGGAGACCAGAAGCTTTAAAAAGTACAGAGGAGGTTGCTAAATGTAAAACAAACCACTGAGCTCCAGCTCTTACCTGAGATGGGTGTGGCTGCACATGCACACACATGGGGGGTCTCACAAAAGCTGCTAATAACCCTTGAGCTTCTAAATACTCTCAAATCAACACTCACTTTGTTTTGTGAAAATTATAACCACAGAAAGAGAAATTAATGTGTGAAATCAAATCCCCAGCAGCTGAAGGAAAGTAATACTGTTAATACTTTTCTAGCACAGAACTTTGAAACAGAAGTGCCTCTGAATCAGGATCACATTCTTAAATCACACCTTCATTAACTACCAGCTAAGAAAGCATAGCACAGCTCCTGTGACCTGGCTGAAGTGACAGGTTCTTTCTTTAGTCCTTTTGAGCTATATTCTTGGTCTAATACACCTGGACTTCGAGAGTTACCCTCCTGAGGAACGTTCTGATTAATATTCTTTCTGCTTTGAAGCCAATGGCAATTTTGCAATTACCCCTAGTGGAGCTATGAGTACAGGACTACACCTAAAGAGGACTTAGCTAAAGCATGGGATTTGTTAATGGATGGGATAAACATCTGAAAACTCTTTTTTTTCATGTGCCTTAGAAAACAATATTTTGACTTTCAGGAGGCTTGCATTGTCTTTGTTGGCTGCTGTAGTGTCTATGCTGCAAACTGCAAGGGAAAATGTTTCTGTGCACAGAAATGAACAAAATTCTTCCTCTGTCTTGTCCCAGTGTGAAGAAAAAAAAAAAAAAAAATACACAATACAGTGAGATGTAACGAATATAAAATACTGTACCTGTGAAGGTGAAATTGCATTGATAGTTACTGCATTTCTGCTATTCTGTCTTCATCTTTTTAGACATTAAACTAGCAATTGCCTACCAAAACTTACTGCAGTCTTCAAGTGTTTGCAGATCTTGCTGAAAAGGTTATATTAACCAAAGAATCAATTATTTTTTTCACTAGAAATAAGGCTACACAGCGGTGTCTGAGACTTTACTACAGAGTAACCTAGCAACCATTTTGTTATCCATGTGTTGATCAAAATACATACTTTGAAAAAATGCAAAATTCTGTATTACAGATTGAGCCAGCATAAAAGTTGCCACAAATTTGATACTGTGTATGTGAATATGGGACAGAAAAAGGCAGTAGCTAATGAGGTAAATCTTTTTTAGAAGGACCTCTATGTGACTTTTCCCATATTTGTTTGTCTTCTGGCAACTGGTATTGTGTGAACGTTTTTTAGCTTTGCAAATTCTACATAAGCACACATACATGCATATCTAGCTATCTCTTCTTCTGTTAGACCTATAGGGCCAGAACTCAACTATTTATCCAAACTTTAAATTATTCTATTATTTATAAATGCATAAAGACACACATAATTCTATATTTTCAGTAAGCAGGATGCTATCTTAAGTTTATCTCTGTGCCTTGGTGTCCTTCAACACAGAGTAAAAAGCAATTTATGCCAAACTTTGTATTACTTCAAAATTACCTACTACCTATAGGGAGTCCAGAAAATACAGCATTTGCCATGGTATTTAATGCAGTGATTGTCAGAGCATGTGTTTGTACACAGCAGGTAGACAAGGCCAATCACACCCTGACAAAAAGGGGGTAACACTGCCTCCACAATGGGCAGACAATGGTTTATAGTGAGGTTAGGTACTTGGGCAGTCACCATTTCAGTTCCTTTAATACATAGTCACCACAAAACTTTTCTACTTTGCACAGTCAAAGGTCCCAGCCAGTAATGCTTGAGAGTAGTATTAACCTCTGAGGTATTGATTAACTACCAGATTTTAAGAACTAAATACCAAACCTATCAAATCTTAATGGGCACTTGATCTTAATTTGATGAGATCCTCAAGGAGAAAGTGAGAATATAGTGCTGCTGTAGAAATTCCATTTCTTCCCAGTGAAAGCAGTGCCAGCAATGCAGATCTGGTCTAACAGCTGGATCTCAAATTAAATGTCTGCTCAAGATCTTTTTAGCTCCTTATCTGGGGAAAAGAGCAGCAAACCTTTGATGGCTAACCTGCAGTATTGGATTTTCTGCAAGGTATGATCCTCCTTCACTTGTTCACATTTGTATATACAGAAGCTGTACTGTTAGTATTTGGGATGTTGTAAAAATGCTTTCAATGGTCTTTTACCTTTGAAATTTTTGATGTGAAGGTTGCAACACACTGGCATACCATTCACTGGGAAATAGAGGTCTGTAAAGGGAAATCTGGTATATCGATACATGACCAACTATTTAGTATAAGATCAAGAAACCCTAAGTGTTAGCAGGTTATTCCTTCATCAAACTGCACTTGAAAAACAGGTTATTGATTTGAAGGTGATGTCTTGTAATGCTCAGAATAAGCCAGAATACCCTGACACATGCGGTGGGAAAAATTATTTGAATATTGAGGATTTCCTGCAATATTCCAGTACAATATAAAAGTCTGTAACTTATGTAAAAGTAGAACGAGTTGCTGAAGCAAAAACCTTTCACCTACAAGCAGTCTGTTAAACACCTACACTTATCCTGTAGAGTATTAGTGGACCCCTGTAGCTTTTGATTGAAGAGAAAAATGTGGAGCAATTTTTCGACAGTAAGCTTTCAACACTTGTAATTGTGAAATGTTGCTGTCCAAATCTGTAACAATTTGGCTTTGCTGGGGCTGCCAAATGCTGCAAATATCTACCTGCCTAGAAAGCAAAGGGGCAGAAATAAAAGAAGTATGCCTTCAAGATCTCAATCCTCCTCATGTTGCCACTCAGCCTGCCTGATACAATGTGATGG
Source organism: Muscicapa striata striata (assembly GCA_030060385.1). Taxonomy (NCBI): domain Eukaryota; kingdom Metazoa; phylum Chordata; class Aves; order Passeriformes; family Muscicapidae; genus Muscicapa; species Muscicapa striata. The sequence goes on from JAREIS010000102.1 coordinate 1,060,280, forward strand.
GAAGATTTAAAGTATGATAAAGGCAAGGCCTGATTTAATTCAAAAACTAAGATTCCTCTTGGTGCCATTCTTGAATTGACAAATGTGTCTTCCTGTCATTCCTGAGATTGTTTCTAATGTAAAATTCCTGCTGCAGTCCTCCAATGTAAGTGCTGACCGATTCATTTTCATCTGATTCCTCAGAAGAATGAGTAGGGCAGGCAGTGGAAAAGGCTGCTAGATGAGGAGATAAATGGTTTTTGGATACTAAGCAAAAAACATCTGTACTAATCTTTTACTTAATGCACTGTTTGTTGCTGTCAATAAAACAGTAAATCTCAGAGACTTCAAGAGTTTCTGCTCTATCCCAGTATTTACCTTTCTAACATAAAATTTAAATACAACTTGCATTAACCGAGTAAAGTAGAAGCAAATTGAATTAAAACATATCAAAATGAGAGTGCCCACTGTGTAATGGAGACTCCCAAAAGATTAGCACACGTGGTATTTTACACTTCTGAAAAAAGCATATCGTCTATCAGAAAGGACCAATAATTTGTCAATAAATAAGTCAGATTTCTCTAAGGACCATTCAAAACAATTTGTGTGAGCCACAGAAGGAGCAAAATTTAATGATTTTAATGATCAAACCATCAAACACTCTGGGAATCTTCAAGGTAAACTTGCTTCCTTCCATTGACAGAGCTCAAATTTCTGACCAATTTTATCCAAAGTCAGATGCACAGCCCCTGACTGGAATGGCAAGATGGGTTCTAAAAGATACATTCAAAGAGAACAAGTCCCTGGTGTCTGTTCCTAGGGCTTTGGAAATTTTTTGGGGCTTGAAGTTTTTTGGAGGGGGGGTGTTGGGGTTTTTTACAGGTGCACCAATGGTACTCAGTTCAGATAAACTGAGCTGTTTTCACTGAAATAACACAAATTTCTGAAACATCAGTGGAGTCTAAATATCTATGACAGGTATTTACCAGTATGTTTGGGAGTTATGTTCTTTATTCTGATCATCTCCATCCAAACAAGATCACAGAAGCTTGCCACATGAATGGACATGCTGAACTCACTCAGCCTTGCAAAGATACAGAAATCATTCAAATGTGATGTTATTTATCAGAAAAAAAAAATTAAAGTAATGAAAATTTGGACTTAGCTTGGCAGAATATTCTAGTTAAAGAAATTAGAGTTTGGCTTAAAATCTCTATGAGATAAAATAATGATGAATATACAAATGAACATGAACAAATATGCTACTAGTATGCACAAGTAATGACAGTCAGTCTATATTTTATTTTGTTGCTGAAAAGAAACACATATCACATTTATCTCTCTCACTGAAGCAATCCAGATTTCAAACAGACATTTAAACAGCTAGATGCTGTCTTAGCAAAAATCAAATCTGGTTAACAGAACAAATATTCATGTGACAACCTGTCACTGTGCTACTTTTTACTAATGAATTTACTTGTTTATCTTTTCAACAGAAAAAATTAAGAACCATAACTGGTAACCATGATCTTGGTAGTCCTTCATCAACTTCTTAAGCAACACTGTACTACAAAATTATGTCTGTAATGTAACATATATACTCCTAAGTACAATATGGACATTAAAAGCATGTTCCACAATGTATCTGTTAAATCCATTATATAAACTGCCAAAATAAAGTACCACATGGGCTCATTTTCAGCTATTTGAAAAGCATTAAAAATTCATGTTATATGAACAGGAACATCCAGTATTCAGCTTTTGTAAGTGAATTTTTAAGATGCTCCATAAATTACAGTGCCAACTAGCAGTGCTTTAAAACACTCTGGATGTTAATAAAATCACTGTGCTATAATGGACACACAAAGTAAGTCACGTCAGCCTACTGATGCTTACTATTGTAATATATCTGTAAAACTCAGGACTTCTGTGAGGCAATAGGTTCCAGCCTCATAACATGAGTTATATAATATATATTTTACTCTTTATACTTGTTCACATGGAAGTGTTTATGGTTTAGCCCCTGCTGGCACCTCAGCATCACACAGCCACCCACTCACCCTCCCTGCCTGCCCCATAGCTTGATGGGGGAGAGAATCAGAAGAACAAACAAGAGAAAACCTGTGGGTTGTGATAAAGGTAGTTCAATGAAACAGAAAAGGAAGAAAATAATAATGATGATAAAAGAATCAGAAAACAAGTGATGCACAAGGTAACAGTGACCGATGCCCAGCCGGTTCCTGAGCAGTGAGCTCTGGCCAGCCCTCCCCCCAGTTTATTGCTCAACAGATGCCCTATGTTATGGAACATCCCTTTGGTCTCTTGGTTAGCTCTCCTGGCTGTTCCCCTCACACCTTCCTGTGCCCTCCAGCCTTCTTGCTGGCAGGGCACAAGAAGCTAAAAAGTTCTTAGCTTAGTGCAAACATGAATAACAGCAGGTAAAACATCAGCGTGTCATCAGCATTACTTTTATACTAAATCCAAACAGCAGCATGCCAGCTACTAGGAAGAAAATTAACTCTATCCCAGCTGCAACTAGGACAAAGACTCAATTTATAATTTTTATAATTGGTGATACAGCCACAGATGTTGTCTCTCCATCAATACTAGAAAAAAATCTTTATCCTACAAGCTTTTACTTAAAAAAATTATAATCACTTGATGAAAGGAAAACCCAACACTTCTGCAGCTATTTTTCTATTCTCAAAATCCCATTACTTTATTTGTATGAATGTCTCATGGAACTTCTTTTTTATTTCCTTCAAATCTGTGCTGACAAGACTTGCTGAACTAAATTGTTCAATAATGCATCAATCTGTTATTTTGTATTTATGATGTAGCTCTTCCCTATCCCCCCATAGCGCTGTGCTGAAGTTTGGAGCCAAGCGTGAGCTACAAGCCTGCAAAGCACCATGTGTGCTAATTGTGCTTTATATATTATTAATATGCAATGCATCCTGATACCAAGCTTCCAGAGCCCCCAGGCCTTCTGAGGGATTCAAAGAAAGAAGAGAAGAGATCCCACTTGTCCTCAGTGCTTTCTAGCTCCTTTTGTCAGCTCGTGGCTGCTGCTCATTACCCGAGCTGAGGGAGGCAGAGCGCGGCGGGGCCGTCACTCGCCATCGCCTGTGCCAAGATGTGCATTGTGCTCTGAGCACCATCTCCCTGAATCCTGGCAGACAGTGTCAAGCTGTTCGCACTGTGCTGACACAGATGCTTTCTACAGCTCTTTCTCCAGGAAGACCCTTTCCAGGAAAACCTTGTTAAGCACCTGACAGAACCAATCTTCTTTTAATTTCAAGGCACTTGGACCTTTAGATGTAATTACATGTATAAATAGAATGACTCACCCAATTTTCCTGCTGTTTGTAACTTACATTTCATTATTTTCATTTAGCTGACAGAGAGCTGACAATTGTAGCTGTCCCTGGAGATAGCATAGTTTATCCAATTTACAGACATTCCTTGTAATTGTTTGGCAACAGACTGCCTGGCCATGCATTTAAGAACAGAGCTGAACTTATATGTATTAAGATGAACCTAGATCAAAGTACCACATCTTATTTTATTTTTAATTAAAGCAGCAGAAATTTAAGGGAGTGTGGGAAACTCTACAGGCATGAGAGCCCATCTGGACATATTTGACAGGGCTCCTGTCATGCTGACAACTTTTTTACAGCTCGGTGGTGTCTGACAAATTCCAAAACTATTTTCTGGGCTTATTAAGAGAAAATTGAAAGGGTCCAACCATGAAGCAGTCCTTGATTGCTGCTCAACACTGCATCTTCGCTGCTGCTGCCCTGAATGCAGGGGATGCTGTGAGCTGCTACACCTGACACACAGGGACTGCTCCAGAAATGAGCACGTTACCTGTTCCTGGTGAGGGAGACAGAAGAACCATAAAGGTGTTTGTCTTCCTGGTAAACACACCCTTAACACTTAACATCTCCATTTGCTTCCCTTAAATTCATTACATTCCTTAAACACATTGCTTCCTTTAAGTTAATTATACAAATACAAAATTAAAAGCTTTCAAAGGACTAGCATATTCCTATCAAGTATTCATTATACAAATACAAAATTAAAAGCTTTGAAAGGACTAACATATTCCTATCAAGTAGAAGCTTCAGGTTTATGCTTTTCTATGGCTTCATTGAAATTTACTCAAGTAAATACTCCCAGCTCAGATGTACAGTCCCAAATCTCTCATGGAGAGTCGTGTGCCTTTGGTACTTGCCAGGGTTCCATCAACTGCATGGTAAAGATAGTATAGAAAACACCAGCAAAACATGCAGCCTTGGAGTTCTGAAAATGAAAAACATAAAACTAACAGCTAACATACATGCTAACAGCTTCATATTATGCTCCCTCTGGAAAGTAAATGCAGCCTATGGGGAATTTTCCAGTAGGTACAAATGGCTCGAACAAACTGCAGGGGAAAGAAGTAACAGGAAGAGGGAGAAGTTACGGGGACCTAGAAAAACTACAGAAATTACTGTCTCAAAGCCTCCAGTTCATTTTGAGGTCAATCTGTTCTGCTTCTATTAAGATGACTGGTGATCAGAAGACATTTAAGCCTATTGTATCTCTTTACTGGACCTTTTACTTCTAGGTATTGTTATCTTTTTCAAGCAGAGGTTATAAAAGTACTGATATCAAGTTTTAGAAAGTAAAAGATAATCTTACTGAAGATAAAGGGACTCCTACAAAGAAAATATTATTTCCCTGTTGCATTCAAATTTATGTAGACATTCCTGGACTAGAAATGAATGGCATTGTAAATGGAGTAAAAAGTAATACAAAAGACATGACATAACAGGCATTGCTGTATCAATTATGTGCTTCCTGTTCCTTCAGTCCATTTGGTCCATTGCCTCTTAATTAGTATTGTGTCTCCATTAATGTGATAGCCTGAAGCAGGAGTGCACTTCTGAATCAAATCTCTTGCCATTTCCAATTACCCCATTTTTTTCAGCTCTTAGGGTAACCTGAGAGCACACAAGCTCCATTTCACAGTATATGCCTAATGAAGAGCAGAACTTCACACACCCACCTGATGTGCTCCAGCCACTGGCAGGTAATCAGCCTGCAGGACCAGAAGAGAGAGAGAGACAGTCCCAGTGCATGTGACAGAGCTGCTGGGTCCTTGGCACCAGCTCTTTCCCCCTACAAACCCGTTGTACCCAACTGCCTGCTAAGGTGGATGCAGTTTTATTTCATTCATGCCCACCACCTTACTATATTTGCATACTGATTAAAAATATAGCAAATTTAAAATATAAAAATTCTTAAGCCTTTTTAAAATTCTTCTTTGCCATTAAATACCTTGTTAACAATATAACCAAGTTCTGGGAGTTTTCCTGACAGCTGACAGAGGAACACTTCCTGAAGCAGTTCAGTATAATTCTTATAATGATAAAATAATCAAATAAATTTTCAAATGTGTCACTATCAGAAACCATCAAATGTTTTCTCTATTGCTTCACTGTTGTCCAGGTTTTGGCTGGGATAGAGTCACTCTCATCTCAGTAGCTGGAACATTATCTCAACCCTCTGGCCCCATATTGCAGGCCAAAAAGGACTGTTGTGGTTTAAGCTCAGCCAGCAAATAAGCACCAAGAAACTGCTGTTTTAAATTCCCACAGCACAGTGGAATGGGGAAAAGAATCAAAAGTAGAAATTGTGCATTTTGATAAGAACATGTTAATAATTTAAACAAAGAAGAAGAAGAAGACGAGAAGGAGAAAGAAAAAGAGGAAGAAGAAGAAGAAGAAGAAGATGATGATGAAGACAAAGACAACAAAGAGGAGGAAGGAGAAGATAAAACCAAGGCAAAAGAAGTGATGCACAATACAATTGCTCACCACCCACTGATTAATGCCAGACCGTGCTCTCCTTCTGGGTAACTCCCCCAGTTCTGCACTGGGAATGAGGCCCTCTGGTGTGGAATATCCCTTTGGCCAGTTTGCTCAGCTGTCCTGGCTGTGCTCCCACTAGCCTCTCATGCCCCTCCTCACTGGCAGAGCATGAGACACTAAAAAGTCCTTGACTCGGGATAGGCACTATATAAAAACAACAAAAATGTCCAGATGTTATCAATATTAATCTAATACTGAATCCCCAAAATACAGGTCTGTGTCAGACACTAAGAAAAAATTAACTCTATCCCAACAAATAACATTGTGCAACAGAACAACAAATTAAAATAGTTACAACGCATATGTTAATGACATATTTTTAAATAAAGATAATGAGCATAGAGTTTTAGCACAAACTTGAGTGTTGTACCTACCTTTCTTTTTACTCCCAAATGCCAACCTGTCTGCCTGCTTCTCTTTTTTTGTTCCCAAGTTCAAGTAACGCAACAAATGTTGCTTATGAGAAACTACAGTATTCTTCTTATCTGGGCTGAAATAAAGAAGATTTTTTGCTTTTTTTCTTAGTTCATGGTTTTCAAATACCTTTCACAAGTCTGTGTCTAAGCATCAGTAATAAAAATTAATCTGGAAAAACATTGTATTTCCCTTTTGAATACACAAGAAATTCATAGTAAGATAAATGCCATCAAACTTGAAACAACGGCCACAATTACAGGCTCATGGGCCAATATCTCAACAAAAGCTGCTTGTTCTCTTTGCCACGGCTGAGAATTAGAACAGCAGCTGCTGACATCCAAAAGTGGAGAAGGCTTTCAGGTCTCTTGCAGAGGAGTAATCATTTCTTCCCTTACAGCCATTCCACCACACAGCCCTTTGCACAAATACTCAGTAGTTGCTGTCCTCCCTGCTTTGCTGTGTTAGCTCTAAATCATTCATGTTTCTCCTTATCAAATCATCACAAATTACTTTTGAGAGCTTTATTTATTTAAACTTACTTAGAAGATGCACCATTTAGACTTGCATGTAAAACCAGTTAATCAGTGCAAGCTTGGAGGAGATATGGATAATGAAAAGAAACCTGTTCTTAATTATGTCACCATCCCTTTTGGGTTTTATCTCTTATAGCTCTAACATGAGTCTGGCTGTACCCAGCTCTGCATCTGAATAGATAGGTGATTCAGCAACATTTCAGCTACAGGTCCATCAATTTATTCATATAGTTTGGGAGGCTGAAGCAGAGAGACTATTCACCCTGGCTGAAAAAGTATGCAAATGTCACATGTGTCTTCAGAAAGGGAAAGGAGGAAGATTGGGGAACTATAGGCCAATCTTGTGGTCTGAGGCTTGGAATCAGATTCAAAACTTGAAAAAAAAAATGGCAGAACATGCAGTAAAACACTTTCTAAAATTCTGCCTTAATGGAGCTAAAATAACAACATCTGAAAAAGAAAGGGGCTAAAAAGAGACTGAAGGGAATAAATCCTGAAAATTAGTAGAATGAAGCTGCAGAAAAAGTAAGCTGAGGGGTAATTAATTCTAGAAAAACAGAAAAGAAGTATGTGTTAGGGAAGAGAAAGATACAGAAAATAAAGAAAATAAAAGAGGAAAAATGGCTATATAGGAAAAACAAAGGGCATAACATCAATTCATTTCACTTAAGTCACCCTTGGCACCCAAGGCTCATCTTTATTCTGTAAAATGTGTTTGCAAAGTCCATAATGAAGTCTGGGACAGAGAGAATCTGTTGTGAACTCTCTGGGCCTCTGCATATTTTTAAATCATTCAAAATATCACAGAAAAGAAACTGATAAAGTAACACTTTTCTGTATCTCATTCCAATGCAGTGAGAATTTATAACATCACTTGGAAAAATATGTTTATTTTTTCCATATTGTCATCCTCTTATGTAGTACTAATTTTTAAATTGTGCATTATAATCACAAGAGATCACTACCACACTATAAGTTACCTGAAGATCAAGAAAACTAAACTATGCTTTAATCAAAAGGTGATAAAATAAAGGATTTTATAACAGATTTCAAACCTTTAAATTTCCAGTACAGTAAAAAAATGTGTTTCTATATCATGTAGGAAAACCAGCCTGCACCAGTGCAGTGCTTCATCTGCATCATTCAAGTCATCATCACCATTACTAGCATTACTAAAATAACACTACTTGCATGTTACATATTTAACTCTAAGCATACCATAATTCCTCATTAACAGTGCTTTGTTCCTAACCTGAACATGTTACTTGGAGGTGGATGAGAGTATTCCCAGCCACAGGAAGTCTAGGGTACCAGTGAAAGGCTGCTAAATCTGCATACAAAATGCTGCACTACAGCCCCCTTGTGTGTGGCAGACAAAGCCCCCACGTGTGAAAGGCAGCTGTGCAATGGAGTGCACTGATGCTGCTTGGTACAAGCTATGTCCAATAAAAATATAGCCTATAAAAAAACTATAAAAAATATCCAAGGTCAGCTTAGCAGTCTGCCATTCATCCTGTGTGTGAGATACCCTTGTGGCCCCACCAGAGAACAGACACTCAAGCAGGGGATTCAAATAATCCAGAAACTCTCTTCAAATTCTTAGTCTCCACTTTAACTAAGACATTAACTGTAGTTATACTGAAAAAAGAAAATAAAAGATAATACAAATATTTTAAATTGTTTTTTAATAATAAACAATTATTTTCAGAAATGGGACCAAAAGGGTACCTGATGGCACTGGTGCACAGGGCTGTGCTGACACCAGCCTACCTTGTCTGCTGTCTCCTCTTTTTGATTTTCACCTGTCCACAGCACCTCTGTCCCTTTGCTCTGGGTGTTATGAAAAAACAAAACAACTACTGAAGTTTTTTGCTTTTCTCTCGTTATTGATGGAGGTCTCTATCTAAACAAAACCTCATTTCTTGAAACTTACTGAAACCTAATCTTGAAATCTCTCCTGTTCAGTAAAAAAGCACCACAGCGCTAGTTAAAGCAATAGCTATGGGAGCTGTGGGAACACAGGTGGCAACATGAATATTGAGGAACTGTTTTTCCAAATAGGAATGGCTGTTTAGAGACCAGAGGAACACACCAGCCCATCAGCCCATGAGACTCCTTGCTGCCTCCTTTCTTCTTGTTTGATAAGAGGAGAGTAACAGATTTTACCAGAGATCAGAGGAAACTGTCTGATCCCAGTGGGCTTTGGGGACCTGAGAGGTCTTGCTGAGGGACCTACCACTAGTTAAAAGCAAACAGCTCATCACACAGCAGGAGGGGATCTGAAAAGATGGAAATGAGGCACATAAATGGGAAGGAGGGATTTGGATGACAGAAAAGGGGTAAAAGATAGAATAAAAAAAATAAAAAAAAACAGACTGAGGAACAAAACAACCACAGACGCAACCTGTGCAGGAAAACATCATAAACTTCCTGGGGCTGCAGTCCACTTTTAAAACTCCCCAAGGATCAGAATATAGTTTGAGCTGACAGTAAGATGCAGAGCACCCCCTGACATTTATGGGAAGAGTTCTCAGCTGAGGAGCAGCACTTTTTCTCATGGATACATCAGAATCATTCATTTGCTGGCCCTCATACTTCAGCACATTAAGGCCAGACCCTCCTCTCTCCCTCTGCTTGCAGAGATGTTTTTTCCTGCATCTGGTGTTCAGGTGAGTGGTTTTCCACTGCTGACATTTAATATTGTTCAAGGCAAAGAGGCTGTGTGACCAGACCTCTTTATCAGCAAAACAGTAAATACATTTGTAGTGTTACTAAATTTTGTTTGGCTGCCTGAAATGAAAACTAGACTGAGTGATAACAGGCTGAAATACCCTGAGACTCAAGCAAATCAAAGACTGCTTTAATGGGGACCACAAAAAGTCTTTTGAAAGAATTCAAAGAGCAAAATACTACAGAGTGACAAAAAAGAAAAAGACTATCTTGAGGGAGTGAGTTAGTGGCTTTTCCTCTACAAAGAACATTAGCACAAAAAAAAAAAAAAAAAACCAAAAAAAAAAAAAAAGGACAAATAAATATCACTGACCACAACTCTCCTCAGTCCCACCAGTTCTTACTGAATTTTTCTAAGCCTCATCAGCTGCTGAGAGACCATCTGAAAGAGCTATAGTGAAGGCTCTATAAACATTGTCTCCATAGCATAGGCTCTTGTATGTGGCTTTCTACCTGTGAGCTGAATGGAAGAACACATCCAGAAACCAAAATTCCTTCTTGGGTAATGAGTTCCACATGAAACAGCTTCTGCCTCTGAATTACATACTCTCTATAGGAGTTTTCAAGAGAGCTTATAGAAAAGATGGGTGAATATGTTTATACTCTCTCTTAAAGACAACACTTGAGGATTAGAAGATTAATTGGTAGTAGTTCTGAGAACAAGACAGTGCTGTATGTTGATCTCTTTCTTTTGGTGACACAGCTACACCCACAAACACCAATCTTTGCTGCAAGCTCCCTCACAAGGGCCTCTTCTCTCAATACTTTTACAAAAATAGCATCTGAGTTTCACTCCTTCTAATAATAGCTTCTGAGTTCACCCTCACAAAACACTGCATGAATGATGTATGAATGTCAGCCTTGCATTGTGCCATATCCCTTCTTACTGGGGCACCAGAAGTAGATCCATCCTCACCACCCATCACCACCTCTTGCTGTGCCCCTGCCCAGCTCCCTCCCAAAGGAGGGACATTAGCTCATGACTGCTAATGCAGCAGCCTGTGGGTTGCAGGCCTTCTGTTGCTTCTGTTGCCCAGGTGAATTTGTGATTTCTGATTCTGAACAGAGCCAGCTTGGATCCAGAAATGAGCACTGTGTATGGTCCTCCACCACAGTGGAAATTTGCCCAGGGCAGCACGAGCATCACCAAATGCCCTGGCGCTTGCTGTGTGTAGTGCCCTCTACCAAGACCCTACTGGAGTCCATCTGGGGGTGACACTGTCATTCCTTGTATCTGACATGTCTCTGGTCACAGTGCAGGCATTAGGAGATGCAAAGATCTGAATTTCCCAGACCAGGACACTACATGTCCATTGCCATGGCTGCAGTTGCAGGATAGTGCCACCACCTCTGTGTCCCAAGGCTGCTGTCACTGCAAAGGACACATCACTGACTTCATGGCAGAAGGCAGCTCCTCACCAAGTGAGGAAGACTTAATGAATCTGCATGAGCCAGTGAGGACTGATGGATGTTGCTCATTATTAGCAAGGAAAGGCAAGTGCTGCTTGGAGTGTTTTGACATGTTAGAGATGAGTCATGGGAATTCCTTATTTTGCATTGTCAAGAGTCCATTCCAAATAGACAAAATAACTAATATAAGAATAGCTATTTTCAGCTTTTAAGCTACCATCTGCTGAGTTGTCACCACGCAGAGAAGCTGGTAAGCATCTAAGAACCTTGTGTTACAAGAAGGTAAAGCTGAAGAGCATGAATTTGCTTGTGTGACAAAGCTGGCACTAAGACTTAGCTCCCAGCCCCCCATCTGGCTCTTCATATTACACTTCTCTCCTCTAAAATCTTAGAGTGGGCAAATAAGAAGTTCAGTCATTCAAACAGAACCTGATCCAGCCAGGCTATCAACAGGAGTACTACTGTGAACAATTTATTGTGAAGTAAATGAAACTGCTCACAGAAAGTGGGTGTCCACAGCTTCTCTTTGGGAGTAGATGGAAGGCTAAAGCAAATTATGTTTTCTTTTAAATGAGAAAGAGAAACTGTTGGATGATTCTCCAACTCCAGTATTGTTAGCTGTTGTTAAATTAATAAAACATCCAGTACGTGAGCAAATTATCAAATTGCTTAAGTACAATTATAGTGCATTTCAAATATCAGTTCTAGTTATATTTTCCTTTGACAAAGTAATTACACTTCAAGAAACCACAATCAGAACAATTTTTCACTGCCAAATCTGAGAACAGAAGGTGAAAAAGGTGCATTTAGATGAATTTATAAATTCCTAACTTAACTTTTATATAATAAAAACCATAAAAGTAGAACAGCTTAAAAATAGACCAGAGAACTTACATTTTGGTCCTATTTCTAGTTGTTCAATGATTTGTAATTTAATGAGCCTTAATACAAAGCTTATGTTTAGCTTTCTTTCCCTCCATTAACTTCATTTCTTGATATTGAAAGTGATTTGGCTGTTGTAGAGACAATATATATATTTTAGTCAAAAACTCACACAAGAGCAAAATTAGACACAGCCATTTCCTGTCCCACCCCAGCTCCACAAGATACTCTGAACATCTGTTAGAGAAGACTGCAAGATATTCTTGTGAGGACTGAGAAGCTATTTACTTGGTGAGGATATTGGGTTCAGGGCTGTTGAGCATAAAATACTGGGACAAGAGACAGGAAGAGAAGGAATCCATTAAAAATCCAGTCACAGAATCCAAAAAGAGCAGAAGAAAATTGACACTTATACCAAAGACCAGAGCTCTCACTTTGGTTATTGATAGGAACAAAGCTTTGACACGTTCCACCAAAACTCTTTAACTGATAAGGAGGGGGAAGCAAGATTACTGTGGGTCTTAAAGGCATAAGCAAACCTATGTGAGATATTTGAGGAAATTTTGGGAATGCAATAGACACTGTGAAATATTTAAGGGAAGGGGAAATACGCACATCAGTGTAGACATGGGAGAACAAATAATGGGAAAAAGGAGAGCAGAGGAGGGCAGATAAATGCCACCAAGTCCTATGCCTGACCACTGCAGCCTGTCGTTGCGACACTCCATTCTTCAATATCACCTTGGATGAGGGTGCTCTCCTGTCCATGCAAATCTGTCAGAGGTGACTGAGGGAGGAACCACAGATCTGAGTCAGTTATTGGGCAATCTTGTGGTCTGAGTGGTGCAGGACACCACAGGGCTGGAGCTTCCACCAGGGAGATCCATTTGTGCATGTGTGTGTGTCTCTGTGACTATGTCTGTGTGTGTATGACATCTGCTAGCATGGCTGGATCCCAGCTAAACAACAAGAAAGGACCAATTGTATTTCTGATGTTTCTGTCAGGTGGCCACTGCAGCCCAGAAAAAGATGCTGTGCCCCAAAGCCTCCTGGACTCAGCTTTCCTCCCTCAACGCTCCCTCTGTAATCCCACTGCTTTCTAGTGCACACACACACACCTCTCTGGATGTGCTGCATGCAATCAGAATCCCTCTGTCAAAGCAGCACTGGAAGGGAAAACATCTGCTCCATCCTTGTCATGTGGACCTGATGTTCTTCCAACATGAGGCACCAACGGATGCACAGAAAAACTTCCAAAATTCCTCCAGGCTGATTTTGATGAATTGCTCCTTTTGGACTGACAACAGAGAGATAACATGACTAGAGCAAGGGATTCTGGTCTGCAATGCTGTTTTCTCCTTTTCACAATATAAACATGACAGGGGTTTCTGATAGCACACAGATGATTACAGACTTACTGAGGCCTGTAGGGCCTTCTGTGGGAGAAGGCATGGATTGCCCCTCCAGAGCAGCATGGGGATCTGGATGCAGTATCATTTTAAGCCCTACCTCAGTTTCAAAATGCATTCAAGAAGGTCTGAAAAGTTTCAGGTGGCATTTCACATGTTGCCTCGGCTACCCATGGTACCCATGAGAAAACCACACACTCAAGACAGCTCACAGAAAATCCTGTTGGAGATGCAGGTTAATAGTGGATTTGTCTGCACAGCCAGACTAGTAGCAGATTGACAAAGAGAAGATAATTAGCAATTTGGGGATGTTAGCAATATGTATTTTCAGACAAAAATATTCGCTTTGTAGCTCTGGCTTACAGTTGTGGCACCATGTCTGTTCCATTCTTCCTTTCAGATGCTAGAGACTGTCCAAGTTCTCACTGATGGCTGTTTTATGCCCCTTTCTTTTCCTCCATAATTAATATATGTTACATGCTTTTGGAGTCAGATAATTTTGCTCAAAGTTTTCCATTTTGCCCCCATATTCAGCTGATGATCATCAGAGCGATTAAATTTGCAATTTTTGGTTGTTCTCAATCCCATCCACCCTCAGCTGCAAGGCTCAAGGTCACTGCAGGCTCTTAGCAGCCTTTTGCATGAATGCAACAGCTTATACTATTTTTGTTAAGGAGGAAATTATTCTTTCTTTTCCTCCACCATTCTGTGAGGTGAATCTCTTTCCCATTCTGTTTCACTGTTACACATCTCTTCAGTATCCTCCCACAGAAGCTGCCAGAAGCTGGGTTGGTGGTGTTTTGCACACAAAGTGTTTTGGAGATTTGGGAGGCAGGAGGCTGTGGAAGCTGCCCAGCTGAGCCCCAGGAATGCAGCACCAATGTGCCACTCACACCATGGACCTGAGAGTGACAATCTTCCCATCACAGAGAGGTTTTTGGGGGGAACTGTGTTGCTGTTGTACATCTGTAGAAGAAGTTCTGTCTTGTGACAGCACTATGGAGAGCAGTAATGACACCTGAGACCAGGCAGGATAACTGGACCACTAGGCCTGCCTTGACTCACTTCTCACTGGATTTAAAACCACTTCTCATGTGAATACTGGAATGTACTGGAGTATTCTGCCCATTGGTGTCTGGTTGTAATTCAGCCAGGTTTTCAATGTGAACAATATCCAAAAATAGTTTCTTAAAGTTTCTTAAAGGCCTTTTTGTAGTAGGGATTGTGAATAGAACATAGATGAAACCAAATTCAGGCACACTGGTATTCAGATCCAAGCAAAAAGCATTAGAGTAGTCCTAAAAAATCGTTGGCCTGATTTATGGCCTGAATTATTATATTCCTCCAGGGTTTCAGTGATGACATGCTTGCCACATGCTGTCTGTTTAACACAGTTCTTTCTTTGTCCTTCTCAGAATTTCTCTGTAAAAGTCAGAATTTTTGCAAAAGAAAGCTAAGGGAAGATTAGAAAGGCCAGGGCCATGCCAGGCCCAGGGTAGAAATCATTCAGCCAACCTTGTGTGTCGTCACCACTGGCACATCTGTGCCTTCTGCTTTCCACCCTCACTCACAAAACCTCTTTGTTTTCCCCTGGAATATCAGGATGCTTCACAAAATTGCACATGAGCATTGGCTTGAGCCTGGGGTTTGCAGCAGCAGGGCTTTGGCATTGATTATGAGCCATTCTGATGTTTCCCACTGATTACCATGCATGTTTCTCTCCTACACAACATCTAAAATGATTCCTCATGTTTCTGTTGTCCTCTCTCCTAATACAAGAGAAAAGGGAATTTCCTAATACTGAAAGGCAGATGAGGAACACTCTCTCCAGGCAAAGCATGAATTAGCCTGTAGCCACCTTATTTCACAATATTCCTACGTGTCAACATCTTTCCCAGATCTCCCAAATGATTATGCATTCTTACTGATGAAGAAAATACCCAGAGGTATTATAATGCCAAGAGCTTTGGTGGGATATGTCTCCTCATTCTTCCTTCAAGGTACAAAACTGCTTCTCACTCAAGGAGACAAAAAAAGAAACTTTCTATATACCCAGAATATTAAACAACTGGAAACTTTATATTTCTGTAACACATCTGGTACCTCTTGTTACTGGAGGCAAAATACTGAGCTAGATAGATAAGTGTTTGAATAACAAGGTTATTGTTTATTAATATCATAAGAAATGACCACTGCTGAGCAAGATGGAGCAGTATTTGACAGCAGATCACTAAGTTCTTTTATAAATGCATGTCAGCTGCTATGACAGTCAGGAGTAAGATATACAACTGCAATATCAGTAATTTTTGACACATTTTTCCCTGTTTTCTGTTGTTTCTCTCTAAGCCCCATTAGTAATTAACAATTCAACAGTCTTACAAGTTTTCTTACTCAGAGCAAGAACTTCTTTTAAACTTGATTTACCTGTTTCTTCTCAAACCATCTACCAGAAGCAGAAATTTTACAGTGTTAAAAATACATTAATACCAAGCTGGGGGCAAGAGTTAATGACAGTCATTTCTACCTTTCTCTAAGTACTGACTGAACATGCAATGATTCTGAGAAATTCTTGCTTCTAACAGCATGCATCCTTCATTGCACCATGAGGAACAAAGTGAGCTTCCTTTCTTTTCCAGGAAGACAGGCTATAAAGGATTTAACACTGCAAAGGAGTCATAGGGTAAAATAACAATACAACCATGCTTTCCTTTACTATTTCACCCCAGGTTTCCAGCATACCTAATTGCAACTGCATTATCACAAAATCAATCAAAAAGAAGTATAGAGGATATTGAGGCCCTTCAGCCATTATAGGCACACAATGTGTGAATCAATGCCAAGGGAATCCAATGGGTGTGTCCAGTCTCAGCATTTCCCTTATGAAAAGCCCCAAATGTTAAATCTTTACTGCTTCTGAAATCTTGAGCATAAATATTTCTTTTTAAATAAATGGTTAAGCTCCCAATCATGACTCATTAGGGATATTATTATTCTATTTTATTTACTTACTTATTGACAGGTTAAAGCTAAAGACATAACAAAAGCTATTCTATGAATGACAACAAATGACAAATGAAGAGATGTGGTCCACTTTAAACGTCTTTTTGTCTTTAAGGCTTTGTAAATAAATAAATAAATAAATAAATAAATAAAGTTTTATCCTGTTTTTAACATCTGATTGGAAGGTTTCTTTCCTGATGAAACAGTGAGGTTCACAGAACTGGACAGCAACTAACCCTACACCATGTATTTGAACAATTTATGTACTAAAATGAACTATCAAGTAAGTTTGATCCTTTGAATCCATAGAAATTGTAATCTACTCTGCACGGCAGCCATACTAAATGTTCATTACTAGGTAATGTTGAAGAAGCAGGGAGGGGTGATAAATCACCACCATAACAAGGCAAACAGCCCCTCCATCTGGAGGGACCAGCTTTCCAAGCCTTCTGCAAAAGGATTGCACAGTCTGGTGTCCCCAAAGCACTTTGACATTCATATCCTCTGAAACTTCAGCTCACTTAAGGCAGGCTTGACATCATTGTGGCAGGCAGGCACTGACACTGTCAGAGAATAAAGGGACATTTTAGACACTGTAAATGTCTCATGTCTAAATCCCACCTTTCTCATCTTACACTATGAAGTTCAAGGATACCAAATAAATTAGTCTTATTTAATGTTGTGCCCACCCCAGACTAATTCCAATAAAGTTAACAGCAGGATTAATAAAAATTACATATTTTTCTTTTCATATCTTGCTCTACAAGATACTTAATAAATGGAATCCCTCTTACTTCTGCAGAGGCTGCCCAGAGCTGCTCCATGGATACACAGGGAACATCTAACACCACAGAGCCCACCAGAGCTCCTGTCCAGCTGCAGACTGACCTCTCACAATGTGGGCATGTAGCTCCTCATGCAGCTGAGCTGCACTGAAGCTTGTCACTTTAAACTGCTGTACACTAGGCAGCCCCACCAGCATAAGCAGCCTGGAAAAAGCTGCACTGCATTAAGACAAAGGTACTTCTCATGGCTTCACCAGCTTTGTTCATCTCAGCCTCTGTTCCTCTTATTTTCCCAAGCTTGTGAGCAAGTGTGGGCACAGCTCATGGCTACAATTTGTAGGCCAAGAGAGGAATTTACCAATAGCTCAAACCCTGGAGCTGACAAACCTGCTCTATAAATAAGAGAAGTGGCAGTTTTTCATCACGAGCTTAAAATCAGGTTTGAGCACTCTAAAAAACCTCCTGTGAACCTGCAATACTGATAGGAAGTGCACACATTTACTCCTTGTGTAACCTATCCCAAATTAACCTTCTCCTGCCCATCTAATTTTCTATCTGGAGGAAATTTTGGCACATTCTGATTCAGACCCAGAAAAAAGGCTGTGGTACTTCATCTGAAATTCTGTCTCTGTCTTGAATGTTCAGCTAATTGTGGAGGCATCCATGCCCCTTTGCTGATGTGTGTGCTGCCAGCATGTGTCCCACCCTATCCTCACACAGCTCCATTCCCACCCCTTCCACCTGCTGCTCCAAAAGAAATGAACCACCAGACTCTCAGAAAGCATCAACCACCACCTTGGGCTTCATAATAATACAATAATAATAATAATAATAATAATAATAATAATAATAATAATAATAATGATAACAACAACAACAACATTTTCCCTCATGTCTAGCATGCTGGTGCTGTCTTGTTCACCACTGATGTAAAAGTGCCAGATCCAAATTCCTCCTCCTCCTCCTCCTTGCAAGAAATCTCAGTAGAAACACAGACTTCCAGCAAGAATATCCTGGTGGTGAAACTACATTTTCCTTTCTCCTGTTGGAATTTCTCCACCTTTTTATTTTTATATAATTATCCAGTAGATTTTGGAGCAGAATTTTAATGTCTGCTGTATGCACTTCTGACATCATCTTGTGGTACATCTTGAGGAACATACACCTAAAAGGCACTTTCTGCAGAAGATGTGCCCCCACAAACAAATATTGACAGTACATTAAAATATATTTGATTGCTCTAATGGAAACTGTCAGAGGCCACCTAATTCTTCAATGAAGAGAAAGAAAAAAAAAAGAAAATCTTTTTCTTCTACTGATAAATCTCTGTTCATATGCAGCCTAATTTTTTTTTATTTTCCCTTTTTTAGACTGAAGTTTACTCTCAAGTGGAGGGCTTACCTATTGCTAATACAGAGATCAATAAATGCATCACCACACTGGTTTTTTCCTCCCTCTGGCTTTATGATTTCCAGAGAAAGCAACTTACTAAGCTTTTCCTGTTTTTACCTTAAGGTAACCTCTCTAAAAACATCAGAAGTGCATAACATTTCTTGAGTATTTTTCCATATTCTATTGAGAGATTTTTGTATTCAAGAAAGATATTTTAAATTTTTTCTCATCTCCTATTTAAATCCTTTTCTAGTGAACACACCTTCATATGAAAGGAAGGATTTTGTGTATTCATAAACTAATAATGGCCCTTTTATTTCCTGATAGTATTAAAAATTGCATCTTCTTGAGCTTATTTACTGGTAAATTTAGTTCATATATTTCTTTATGGAGGTTAGGTCACCTCAGCAAACTTGAATTTTACCTTTTCACCCTCTGCTGTTTGTGGATTTTCTTTCAGAAGTAATATCTCAGCTGCTGGCTCCATATCCTTATCCAACTTGAAATTAATAAATATCACATTTCCTTTCATGCTGGCAGGTCTCTCAACTTTTGTTGCAATATTGACAATGGTTCTTATGATACATTTTATGAGGCAATATTGTTGCTACTATCCTCTGAGCAGAGAGTGCATGAAAACCCTACCAAAGCAAATCAACACAATTTAGTTCTCACATGTCCCTGCCTGGGGTTGAGTGGTTTGATAGATGTGCTGAATATTTGCAGTCTCAACCTCAGAACTGAGTCTGCCTTCCTGTCCTGGGTCTGCTTTATGATTTTGATTCTCTCTCGCACTTGTAGCACCAAAAGAGTGTTCAGCCTTCACAGGGTTCAAACTGTGATGTGCTATTCACTTTTCTGAGCAACTTGTTTTCATTTATTTCACCATTTTATTTATTCAGACATGCACTTTGGGTGAAAAATATACTAATCTTAACATTTATTAGTTGATTTATAGGCAGATGTTTGCAGAAAATTAATCTTTCTTGTGATCTACACAAAGACATACTCTTGCAGTTACTAATGAAAGCATAGTAAATCTCCATCTTTGAAGCTATTTGAAAGTCAGTTGTACAGATCCACCAGCAGCCTGATCTAACTTTAAGCAGGACTTGAACTAGATAGCCTCCAGAGATTCCTTCCAACTTAATTATTTTATGAATACATAACATTAGCATCTTATCCTAATAATACTGATTTTATTATTGTAATTTGTTCTCTCTTGGGAAGTTTGGCTGCAGAGTGAACTATTCATCTGGTGCTTACAAAATCACCAGACAAGAGGGATTGCCTCACCTTCATGGCAAAAGCACAGATTCTGTAAGCTTCCCAGCAGTTTTTACAACTGCAGTTTGTAAATACCTTATTCTTCTTTTTTTCTGCCTAGGGAAGGGCTGCTGTACTGACTGTGTGGTGGATCAGTGCACTGAACATATGGTCCCTAATCCTACATGTTGTTTGCAATTATTGCTCTTTAGGTGGCAAATCACTTAATAAAATCCAAGTGTATAAAGAAAGTACATGTGCCAGCAAGGGATATTTTCTCTCGAGGCCTGTGTGTTTCTGTAGCCACCCTTGGTGCAGAAACTCCAAATCCACACACTCCTGTGTCCACAGAGTCCTGCTGAGCCAAACTAACCATCACCTTTCCTTCAGCAGCGCTCTTGTCCCATCCCCTTCCCACAGAAGCTTTCTGACCCTGCTTGCCAGTGTTTTGGGATGCTCATGACTTTCCCAGCAGAAGGCTTTTTCAAAAAGGAAGAAGTATGAGGACTTCTCTGAGTGACACAGAGCAAGAGTAAGCTGGTGACACATTGCTCACTCATGAATGGAAAAGGCTAAAGCAAAGTCTAATTAGAAAACAATTGCCAAATTGTTTTGGCAACCACAGCAGCTTCTTTCAGATACCAACACAGCACACACAATTCACCACCATCTTCTAGTCCTTCTGCAGCAAGATTTAATGCTCCTCCACGCAGAGGAATCCAGGGTTCTGAGCATTTCTGCTGTAGACAGACAGATGAGCTTGCCACTGCTCAGGGCACAGAGCAGGCACTGAGTCTGAACTGACTGAGCAGCACAAGAGAGAGACAGACTCCAGCCATCATTCCTACTCTCCCCTATCACCTAAACACATAAGGTTAGTCAATATGATTTTCTGGGATGATGAGTTTGACCTTATCAATAGATTTCAGATACTGGAAATAGCATTCCTTTACTCTCCAGCTTTGAAAAGGGTGATGTTAGGCAAGGAAGAATGAATGCAGCAGAAAAAAAAGCAGAAGGAAGCACAGGAAGGGAAGCCACACATCTGCAGAAAAAGCAGAACTGCTTCATATACATTCCAGGGAAAAGACAAAGAAAGTGTGACCAGTATATTTGAGGACAGTCTTTATGCAGACAGGAAATCACCCATGTGAAATATAAAACAAAGCCTGAAAAAGCAAGGACATCAAAGTAGAGTAAATTTTGCATAATGCGTCAGTCCTAAGGCTTGGTAGGTAGAAATCTACTGAACTGATTTAAAATAAAGAGCTTACTTTGAACTGTGGATGAAGTCAGGAAGGTAGAACACTAAGTGCTAAAACTGCTCAGAATGGACCATTTCCTGCAGCCAGCTGGCACAAAGGGATATAGAATTATTTAAATGAGGATCAAAATTTAATCCAAGAGGCTCACCATTCTGTATCTTAACAGTTTTAAATAATAGCATTCATAAATTTTGCAGTATTTGAAGACCTTTATTCAATCCTTATCATCTACTGGAGCTCACTGTACAGTAAATCAACTTTCTAATTGGAGAAACAAATTCAATCTATTTTTGTAAGTTACTTAGGCAAATATATAGATGCTATGATTAGCAAAAAGGAAATAGGTGAAACAAGTAGTCATGTAAAGCTTATGAACTGAAACACTCTGTGCAGACTACCTGGTAAATAGAAGATGAGAAATAACAACTGTGGATGGAAAAATCAAGATTTGTTTGAGAAAAGCCTGTAAATAAATATAGGACTAAATCTGCAGTGACCCAACCAACTCCACAACCTTGGTATATCCCACAGTTCTAGAAAGACAACTGTACAATATTTCTAGGTGACAACTTAGAATACAACTAAACCTAGAAATACAACCAAACCATTTTATTTCATGTGATCTACAGTTGTGAAGTGATGCACAATAATTGGTTACTGCAGGACTTACCACAAGTGCTGATTTCAGCTTTACAAGGAATCAAATGTTACATCAGATATTACAGGATTATGATGCTGTAAACCATCTGTAGAGCTGGAGCACATGCTCTGTATGTTATGCAAGATCTGAAGTTACTTTGATGGAACTGTTTTAAAGCACATCAGCTTCTTCCCTTGCTATTCCTAGTGCTGCACACACAGTCAGATTTTAAGGGATTTTTTTAGAAAGGACTGGGCAAGTCAGTATATATGTTAAGGTGAGTGTTGAGTTCATTGTTTGCATGGCATATACCAGCTGAAAAAGCCCTTTTCTGTTGCATTAACCTTTTATCTGTAATCATTTTGAGGCTTTTTTCTAAGATCTTTGGGTTTTGCAACTGTGTATAGTTGCCAAATTATTTATATGTGTGGCTACTTATTTTGTGGCCAATTAAGGATAAGCAGCATTTCAGAGTGCATGATAGTTGAGTTAAACTGTAAAGTTACTCAATCCACCTACTGAAAATGTCAGTTGATGCAATTTCTGACTCTACTTTTTCTCCCTGTTTCAGGTTCCTTTACACCCTGTTATCACCACATAGTTTCTGTTTTACTTTCCTTCCTAAGTATAAGGAAAGGGAAGGGAGGGAGGGAGTAGCACAAGAATTTCAGAAATATATTGTGGAAAGTCCCAAGGGATTTCTTCAATCACAAATAATTTCTTCAATCATTTTTAATCAAGCAACATGGACTCACATTGTGATAATTTTTCACAATTTTTTAATTTTTATGCCGTCCATCCGGAACTGATGTTAGTCTCCAGATCAGTTCTCTTTTAGGAAAGAACTTTGTAACCTCTTATTTTTCCTTGTCAAACAATGTGAAATATGTTAATTCCCGTAGATTCATTTTTCCAATAAATGTAAAACCAATGATGTCACTCTGTGTGTGTGTGTGTGTGTGTACTCACTGCAGGAAACTCCAGCTTCTCTGAGAAGCAAAGATCCAGCTTGATCCATCAATATGTTCCATGTTCTAACATGAAACTTTTACTCCAATACAAAATTCATGAGAGCCTCAGGTTTCTCTTCACCAGCTTTTACTAGTTTTCCATCTAAATGATGTTTTATATTTAGCAGCTATCCAATCTTCAGCACATTATTTGAAGTCCTTTACTATCCTGCCATCCATTAGCTTGCTAACACAGAGAATCCTGTAATTAATGGGCAGGGATGAAGTTTTAAAAATATGAAAACTCTAAGATCTACTATCCTGTGACAAAGATGCAGTTTTGTCCCAACTAATTAACACTGACACTGGGTGTGCTGCACAGTAGCTAAATTGCAAGTTGGTTTGTTTACCTTAATTGCTCTGTTCACATTATTTATCTGTCCTGAATTAATTTAAGCAAGAGGAGTTTTTGTTCTTTGGATTTCAATGAAGTCTCTATTAAATATACCTACTTTCATTTCCTTTGCTATTTTTCCTTGATGTTGCAAAAAGACCAATTTGAAAAGAGAGAACATAATAAATTTTGGCTCAGTGGGAGATGCACTCACAGTTGGATCCCTTCTTTTTATATTTCTCATAAATGCACAAGTATGTTGCCTCCTGAATTTTCCTAATGACAGAAATTTAGAGTCCTAGACAACAATTAACACTACAGGGGCAAGAGTAGTGCAATTCTATTACCACAGGAAAAAAAAAATCAAAAGCTGGTTTTAAAGCTGTACATTTTTCAACTTTTCTTCATTTCAGTTTTTACCACTTTTGCTTATCACTCATCAAAAAAACCCTCAGAGTTCTCAAGTTACTACTGAGTAGATCAGATCATTTTTTTAATTAAGTGCGAATAATAAATAATGGGAGTGGTGATTTTCTTTCTGAACATGGTATTGATATGAGCAGCATGTTGGCAGAGGATGCTGAACCCCAGGCAGGTTAAATTATTTACTCAGCCCCCCACATGGAAAAAGGGGCAAAAAAAGGTGTGGGTGACATTACCATGCTGTTCTGCAGAGCAGCAGTCAGTTTTGGAGCACTAGAGAAATCTGCACAGACAGAATGCACACAGACTTCACAACTCCCATCAGCTGCAGGACATTTTCTGACATTTCATGGAGCAGATACTGTGGACCATCCAGTTAATGCCTTGACCTCCAGTGGGGTAAAATTAAAATAAGACATAAATAAAAAATTAAAAAAAATAAAAAATAAAAAAATAAAAATAAAAATAAAAATAAAAATAAAATAAAATTATTTTTAAAACAAAATTAAAATAAAATCCACATCCAAATTAACAAGTTCCTTGTCTGTTCAGGCATTTCTAGCTGAGAGGGAGGAAAAGAGAGCACTAACATCATGATTTTGGTGCAGGCTTGTTTGAAAGATCAGTACTGGGGGTGCTGTCCAAATTGAGTGAAATACCTGCCTTAGGGATTTAGTGAGTGAATTAGTGAAAAAAAATTCTTATGTGCCCTTTTTGTTTCTCTCTTTTTTAATAAACATAGGTAATGTAAGATGAAAATCTTATGAAGAAAAGAGGGTTCACATAATAACGACTTTCATAATAAATACAGATGAGCATATAGGATTTTTTTAAGGAATTAAGGAGGTGGTGGATACACTCAAAGCACATTCTCCACTCAAATTCCCCTTGATTTAAACATGGCTACAAGAATCACTAATGCACTGAGGAGACAACAGAAGTCCCTCAACTAAAGAAAATTACAGGGAGATCATTGCAAAAAACCAACCTCAGCACAGAGAGATATCATAATTTTCAGGCTCTACCAATCTGCAGACTCGGCTCAAAAGAAATATAGCTGGAGTCAGACCTAATTTATGCTAGTGGAAATCTATGTGGAAGCAAATAATTTATTTTAACTAATTATTGTGAATGGGGATTGGAATCCATTCCAGGACATGTATCTTCTCCTCATGCTTGAAAAAATGTAGTCTAGTGGTACTAGATATCACAAGACTAGGACCTTATAATTCTCTAAGAGACTGGATAATGAAGAATTTTTTCTACTAAAATTCCCAGCTTCAAGCCTGGAGTGTGATCAGCAGATGGACAGCCACCCCCAGGTCCACACTGCCTGTGGTGCACTAAGCTTCTCCTCTGGAAGCTGTACAAATCCATGCACTCATAAGACAGTAATAGTTGCAAACCCATCTTATTAAATATGGAAGTTTTCAAGTCATGTGAGACTTTAAGAAAAACCAATATTTTTAAAATATAAATCAGGGAAAAATACATACAGCAGTGTTTTTTAGGCATCAGTTTGCAGCTATTTTAGAAAGTTAACCAACATGCATATTCCCAGAAATGTAAAGGGAATACTATTATGTTCCCTTATAAATAAAGGAGAAGGAAACAAACATTCCTCCTCCACACACTTTTCTGCCCTGCCTAATATAAGTGCTGAATCTGCTCTGAGTACCACGCAGGCCAATATATTACTATTGACAACATGCTGCAGTTTGACTCCCTGAACAAGAAAATCACTACTTCAATCTATGTTATTCTTAATAGGAAACACTGTGTTGTTATTGTTTTGGCTGCTTTTGTAACTTTTTGCATTCCCAGCAGCAGAACAGGATATATTAGCAAAACAGTGTGAATGATTTGCAATTTCTTAGCTACTATTACAAAACCTGAATTTTGACATCCTTAACTGAGCTTTGCCGAGGCTCAGGGACCTAAAGTGCTTTCAAATTGCAACAAGCTCTATACATACACAAACCTTCATAGAGAGCACTATAGAAATCTCTACCATGATTGCAGCTCAGCCCAGCAGCTCTTCACACCACCAACATCCACATGGTAGATGTAAGCACCAAACACTGGACAATATATCCAGTGAAGCTGCACAGGGAGGTTAGGGATGCAAAATGCAAGCTGAAGTTGAGCAATGCCTGCAGTTAAGGTCTTTTATCAGGCTTCAGATTCAGTTGCTTATCATTTTGCTATTGAGTCATTTTCTGACGCAGATGCCTGTCTTAAGTTAAAATTTCAGATCAGATGGGGTATTACCAGTGAGGTGAGTGCAATTGGCTTCAAGT
Organism: Muscicapa striata striata; assembly: GCA_030060385.1. Lineage (NCBI taxonomy): Eukaryota > Metazoa > Chordata > Aves > Passeriformes > Muscicapidae > Muscicapa > Muscicapa striata. Next base: position 1,085,973 of record JAREIS010000102.1, read on the forward strand.
GGTCTGAGAAATCACCTCCCCAACAGGTTTCCATTACCACTGCAGCAACCAAAGCTTGCACCATCAGCTACCAACTACAGAGTAATAGGCATGATTAGGCATGATAAGGCAATTAAACCTTCAGGTTCACAGTTCTGATGACAAGAGTCTTCTCACCAGTCCCATGAGCATGAGGAAAATACGTAACACTTGGGCCATACATTATTCTCATCTGTTTTGTTGTTAAGATCTGAATGAAGGTTTTGAAAATTAGCAGGATAGGGACTACTGAGGTGTTGGAAATGACATTGCTCCTGTGAGAACTCAAAAGTCAACCAAAACTACAAAGCAAATCTTATTTGACGTAAAATTATGAAAGTCCTGGGTAAAGAGTGAAGACAGTCTCAGGAGGGATCCATTTGGGGAAGGAAGCACCAAGGACTCAGGGAGTTAAGGGCTGCTATCTGTGGTCTATGATACACCTTCCATGCACTTCAGAGAAGAGGAAACCAAGACCTAACAGTGCAGAGAAATCTATTTGGGAATAGGGAAGAACAAGGAAAGTATCCAGGAAAAGAAAATCAAATGTAATCTATTAGCAGAGTGGAAGAAATAGCTGGGTTTTGAGAGAGAGCAAACAAAACAGAGAAGGTCCAGAAGCAGGGGACTGGAGGCCAAGTGGGATGGCAGCAAATAGGATGGAGACAGAGTGGTGATGGGGATGAGGGCAGTGATGGGAGGTGGGGACAGAGCAGGACATGCAGCACAAAATGCTCCTCTGAAACCCCAAACCAGAGACACTTGTTCTGAATTTTTTCCTCTTCTGTACTGTTTTTCTCAGCCAGGCTGGAAAACAGAAAGCATGTCATACCACACCATATGGGCCTATCCTGAGGGCCAGTCATCTGAAATCCATCACATAAGTGTGAGCTGAGCGAGCAACTGGGAGCTGCATTGCATGATTATGCCTTGTGAGGGTCTGCCATCACCGAGGCACTCAGAATATTAATGGATCTTACAATGGCTAGAAGACAAATGAGGATGCATTCATGTTGGCAGATCGTAGGAATAAATCCACACATACTGTATGACTGAATTTCTGTGTATTCAGTTTGGTGGGGGTTTTTGGTTTTGTTAGTTATTTGGTTGGGCATTAAAACCCCAATTCTAGAAAGCTAAAAGGCATATTCCATAGTTATCTGTATGTGGAGTGAACAAAGGCTCCTGTTGGAGAAAGGAGCACGCAGTTCAAGGCAGTAACATGCTGCATAAATCCAAAGTAGCTGAATTTATTTTGCAAAGAAAACCTTCAATCTAGAATTTCACAACTTTCCCAAATTTGACTTGCACTTCAGTATTTGCTTACTGGGTAATGTAGTACAAGAATTATGTAAACTGTGGTGCACAAGCCACAGGGATCATCTCATCACCTTTCCTACAAAGCAGATCAAGATTTTTAACTACTGCAGAAGAGGGAAGTTATAAGCTCATTTTCAGAGTCAGTGCAGCACAGTTTTAAGCATTTCTGGGAATTGCTTCTCTTCAAAGTCATGTTATGATGTAAGGAGCAGTGACTTCTGAGATACAGGAACTGAGTGGTCTGCAAAACCAGGCATCTCATCTCTAGCCTGGCAGATCTGGTTTTCAAAGTGCTCATCTAACTGCTAAAGCAGATGTTGAGTGGCTTCTGCAAAACATGACAGGACCCTAAGAGGCTGTCTACTGTCACAGGAGACTGCAGAGCAGAAAGTTATTTTTGGAACTATTTCTTCTTCTGCAGTGTGTAATTACTTTTCATTTCTCCAGCTGCCTCCATAAACAATTTCTCACTAGCACAGGGTTTGCTCTGTCAAATAATATACTTTATCTACCTATCTCAGTCCTGGTTTTGTTAGTTTTTGGAGCAGAGAACCACAGGGAATCTCCTGAGCTAGTGCAAATTCTTCTTATTATGAAACTCATTTCAGTGATGGTTTAAAAGTTAAGACTACTTAAGATTTGGCATTTGGGGCATTCTTTGACAGTTATAAACTGATGAGCTCAGAGAAAACACCATCAAAAAAAAAAAAACCTCAATATTTAAAAAAGAAAAACAACTCAAAACCAAAAACAAAACCACGAAACACAAAACCACTGGGGTTCTTTTTGTCTTTAAAATTATCATTTGGACTTCTTTCATGCCCACAAGCAAAATTTAGGAATGTAGTCAAACATATGTGCACACATCCCACTGAAGTTTGCAAGGAGTTTCATACACTTGGTGAAGTGCAAATAATTTTCTGTGAGCCTCTTAATGTTTATTTGCAGACATGCTAGAATCTACACGACCAGTATGCACAGATATTACTATATCTTATATTTCTTCAACCACAAATTGATCTGGAGAATGAAAATTGTGTCAGAAGTTAGCAAAAACAGCCTTATTTTGCATTCTTGCAATGCAAACAGGACTGCCACAAAAACTGAATCATGAACTGATGTTTTCATAAATTATGAGATTATTGCCTCTTAGCACTTGAAAAATTCATGAATAAGTAATATTTGAAAATGTGTGTATGCTACATTTCCAGTTATTTTCTTTTGGCTCTTTAAATCTGTATTGAGTATTAGCATCATGACCACTCCAGGCATGCTAGGAATCAGTATCATCCAATAGGTGTCCTGACAGTTGGTCTTTGGAATATGTCCTTATCATGGCAATAGTTTAATAATTGCTTAATATATTAAAAAAAATCTTGCACATTTTATAGTATCGTCATGCCATCTAGAGGTGGCATAACACTGAGGCTCCCATTCGTCCTTGTGCCCAGAACAAAGCAAAACAGTGAGGGGAATAGTGGGGTGGAGGTCTTTAAAGATAGCCTTTCACTGGGATGCTCCAACAGATTTGGTTGCCATTAGGCAATGTTTTTCAGCACTGTTAGAAAAGGACAGGAAATGCTGTTGCATGAGACTCACTAGGAAAAAAGCATACAAAACCCCATTGCTTATTCACAAAAGACAAAAAAGCAATGGACAATCTGTTGCTTTTCTACCCAGCTCCACTAGAAACTGTGCTGCATCTGGCACTCCATGTTCACCTGCCTATGAAGTCCTACAGAGGAATAAACACAGTAAGGATCAATGCTGTTCAAAGCTGTAAGTCGAGTCAAGTCCATTTCACAAAGGAAATTATAAAACAAGCAGCCAGCCTTGCATTCACCACATGCTCCCCATCTGTCTTGACCCCTTGATTTCCCAATAATTCTCCAACTTCCCTGAAATAACAGAGCTCTGAACAGGAATCAAGTACTTTTCACAGATAATTCAGGGTAGAACCAGCCTCAGAAAGTGTCTGATCCACCTTCCTACTCAAGGAATGATAAATATGAGATCAGAAGAACTTTCTTAGAGAATTGTCCAGTAAGGTCTTGAAAACCTGCAGGGACAGAGATAGCACAACTTGTTTCATCCAACTCTTCCACAGCTCCATTGTTCCAGGGAGAACAAGCTTCTCACTGCACCCAGTCTGGATCATGGTTGTTCAGTTTTCACTGTGCCATGCCCTCCCCAGCACACATCTCCCTGATGTGTTTTCATAACCTCTTTGTCTGGTCTGGGGTGGTTTGGTCCCTCCTGAAGTCATCTTGTCTCCCAGCAGAACCAATGCCTGTCCTTCAGTTTCTCCCTGCAGGACAAGTGCAGATCATGTGTGCAAAGTCTCTCCTTAATAAAGAGAGCAAAAGGAACAAAGACATGAAAGAACTACTGACAAGGAGGTTGCAGCTGGAAACCACTAACAGATACATGGTTATGTTTAGCAGTGATTCTCAACTTTTACCTTTAGGTGATTCTTGTCCTGTTTTTAAGGATACAAGAAGAGTAAATTAAATAAGGGTATTGCATAGCAAAACTACTGAGAAAAGCAGAAATATTTTTCCCTGTAGCAAAAATCTATTGCTTGGTTTACTTTGTGCCTCCTATTACATAGAAAACTTATGTCTGAATTTGCTTTACTGTCTGCTGTTATATTCTTACATCTAAAAGAACAGAACAAGCAAATGTCAGCATTGAAAAATAATAGGAAAAATAAAATCTCAGCTCAGTGCCCTTGCAAAACAGCATCAAAGGCATTCTGGAAACAGTCCTAATCACTAGAAATATATGTCAAAAGTAGTAATTAGTATTGTAATTATCCTACAGCCTTGGCATCTGTCTTATATAAGCATTTAAGCCCCAAGAAAGCAGGTCAGCATGACTTCAGTTGACACAAACACATGAGATAGGAAGAACTAACAAAAACTCAGAAAAATATCAAGCTAACCACATCTGCTTTCACTTGGACAGTACTACACAGGACACTGATGTTTCCACCAAGCTCCCAACAGCATCTGTGTGCATTATCCAACAATTCCTCCAATGTAAAATTCCTAAGATCTTTTGGAAGCAGGAGTTAGTCCACTGCCAGTGGTGTCTCTAAACAAAACCCATTCATTTCCACTGTGCTTTGTGCTGCATTCAGAGCTCTTGGAGCACTAAGCACTCACCTCCCCTGTCCTGGGAACCAGAGTGGTTGCAAGGCCACCAAGGCTCTCTGCCCATGCCAGAGTGGACAGCCTGACCAGTGTGCTGTGGCAGCTGGAAATTGAACCACTCTCTGCAGGTGTGGCTCTACCTTTGAGACACATTTGTCTCTCCACCTGAGAATTATTTTAGTGGAAATCAGTGACTGCAGCATCATAGTTTGCAGCTCAGAGGAGTAGAGGGGAAGGACCCTGATTTGGGTTTACCTAAAGCTGCCCTTCCTCAGCCCAGGATTGCCACAGTCTCAGAAGGTGGGGTAGGCTTTGCCACAGCATCCATATCCCAGTTTGGATTTCCTCTGTGGGCATATGCACTTGTGGTGCTGAGCCAGCTTCCAGTTACCTTTGGCTAGTAAGGATAATTTAAAATCTCCATTTTGCTGTTTTCTTTCTCTAAAGACAAAGAACAAGATAAAAGTCTCTAATAACTGCAGAACCAGATGCTTTAGAGAAATAACAGCAATAATAATTTTATCTGAACTCACATAACTAAACATATTATTCTTATTCGTAAATATTTCTAAAAAACTGGAAAGCTGCTGTAAAATATTGCATGTTCAGGCTATCTGCTTTAAAAAGTTCGGACTTTAATCTCTTTATAATTTTTTTCAGGTTAATTAGTTTGTTTCCTTTAGAGATTGTCAGATGCTTGGCTCTGTGGAAGTGTGGAGGTGGAATTTTCTGAAAAAAAGGCACAAGACTGTTCAGTTTGCCCTGTTTCCTGAAAATCAGCTGGTTTTTCTGAGGAACACTGAGAAGTCACATGTCCTGAGACCTCAAAATAGTCAGTAAAATTTGAGAAGGTTTTGGTATATTTATATTATTTATATTTATATTTGTATGAAAAAATTCTTCATATGTATATGATATATTTATTATAAAATTGATAAATTTATTAGAATGTGAATGTATACTTCTCAAGACAATTCACGGCCCTTTTGCTCCCATAACAATGGAAGCTCATTTAATTTCAGCTTTTGCAGGATAGGCAGTCACAGTGTTTGGTTTCCTATTCCATGAGCTAATGCTAAGCTTCTCAGCAAGTGCCTGCCTTGTGAGTAAATCTTGCACTCATTATCTGCACTAGTAAAAATACACCCTTGTGACTGCAAGAAATGGCACCTTACCAGAAAACAGAAAAGAAAAGCAGCTGCCCACTGTGATGAGAGAAAACCTGAGCATGATGTTCCTCGAGGATCTCTTCAAATTGATACATAATGACAACCATCATCAAAACAAAGATAATGTCATAAAAGACTAATAGTGAGGAGGTGTAGTAATATTTGAAGTAATAAAACTGTATTTCTGACAAAAGCCTAAATAAAGAATGTACTAACACAATCAGGGAAAGAATTAGTGGGACTGGATTTCCTCCTAAGCAATCCCACGCTTTTTTGCTATAATGATGAGCAATCAGTTGAAGGGAAAAACAATTACCCTTGCCCTTATGTGGTGCAGCAAAGGATTTATAAAGAATGATTTGCATTCACAAAACAAGGAGGCTAGTGAGAAACCTAGACTGCTTTGATATGCACCACCAAACTCTCCAGCTAATGTGCAAGTCTTTTACTCTTTGTGATTCATCTTCCTGTGCACGTCGTCCACATTACCCATCACCCAAGACAGTTGTAAGCACAGAGGTCCAATGGAAAAACCCCAGAGACTCCCAGGCTTGTGACCTCTACTCCATGTGGCTTGTCCTGACCTGAGTGACCTGCTGCCTTGTACAGGAGAGCCCTGCTGTGCAGCACTGATTACAGGCAAGTCCTTCCTTGTCTCACAAAGCCAAAAAGAAGGTCATCAACAAGGCCATTGGTACCATGAATTTTGCTGAAGTGGCTGCACTGAAGCTCTGCCCTGCACCAGTGCACCCACCTGCTGCAGGAGGGACAGCAGCAGCACCAGGAGGTGTCCAGCCTGTCCCCACGTGCCCTGCCTCACATCCCAGCACCACGCTCACAAAGTTCACCTGTGCTTCAGAGCTGGACTAAGACCTACACGCTCATCACAACGTCATCTGGGGAGACTGGAGCACTTTCTTTGACTCATTCCTCATCTTCTGCATACCACACTCCTCCTCCTCCTCAGCCTTTATCACAGGCTCCATCTTCCAGCAAAGGGAAAGCTGATAGCATGTGTGACGTTAACCATTGGCAGCCCTCTCACCAGTACTCAGGCAGGAATCAATATAAATACAGTCCTTGGCTTCTGTATTTACTGCTGATATGGTAGAATGTTAAAGTCCAACTTCTATTCATGAAAAGAGCTGTTTAACCTTATCTCTGTACTGTCTGTTGCTATACAAGAAATATAATTATCAGTGCAAGTAGAGTAGTCCCTGAAAATGTCTTGCACTGAACTATGGCATTTTTCTCAAAACATACCTTTAACTCCTTTCTTCTGTCTCATCTACCCTGTAATCCTTTCATCTTTGCCCACAGAATGCCATCCATAGGAGTTATATCCATACAAATAACAAAACCCCTTTGCAGAGAGTGATATGAGTGAAACAGTAAAGCCCGGAAAGAGAAACTACTGCAAAAGTGCTCAAGAAATGTTGCCATGTTCATGCTGGAGCAGCTAAACTCATTAGCTATTCCCCCTGGTAATGTGCCAGATCTACCACTCTGCAACACTGACCCATGGCTGAGACCCAGGAGGAGACAGAAGCTTTGGGTTATGAGTGTCAAATACGAGGTCTGAGTGTTAGCATACAAAGTCAAAAGACAGAAATTCCAGCAAGATACTCTTTATCTTTACAACTGTTTGGTTTTTTCCATACACTTTCACTTTGTCCATTCTGCCTTGGAAGCCTGCCCATACTTCCTCCAATGCAAAGAGCAAAGGCTGCCTCTAGTAAACCAAACTCCTCTACAAGCAGCACATAAAGGACATGGAGCTTCCGATGTGTCCTCTCTTCCCTGCAGTCACCAGCTAGTTACCTCTCTATAATTGCTCTCTTCTGGATTTCCCTTCACATTGATCCATATTGTTGTGATTTCTTCCTCATTTGGTCTTAGAGCATAAATCTGAGCAATGATAAAGGGTACATTAACATCTGAGGTTTTTATTTTCTCCATCTTGTCTTATGGCCTTTCCCTTAAAAGTCCTGCATCTCTTCAAGAACAATTTTTATCTTTTTTTTTCCCTCTCTTTTTCCCCCACACAAATGCAAGTGAAGAAATTGGAGGAAGCCATTCACATCTGTGAGCTTAAGCCCAGAATTTAAATCTTTTTAGGAATTCAACATATTTCAATCACAATTTTAGACCCTGGCGCCAGTGTTCCTCCCAGCCTTACAGTAAGAAGCACAGGAGGGTAAGCATTTCAAAGTGAGTGCATTGATTAGTTTTCTCCACAAGAACCTGGAGAATAGATGTGGAATACCAAGATTCAGAGCAAGGGATGGCCATCACTAAGGATTGTTCACTGCTTACTGATGGGAAAATTAATGGAGGTCCCAGAGTGATGGCTACATATTATACTGATAGAAAAGTTGTCTCAGCCACTGTGCAGGTGTTCCAGGGTGTGTGATCAGTGCTGTTTCTGGCTCATATGCTATCAGTGGAGCATGAAGGACTTCAGAAACACAGGGTTTCACTGCCCCATGAATGGAGAAGAGGCACTTGTCTGCAGGGGGAGTCCTGCAGGACTGACACTGCACTGACCACATCCACAGTGCTGCAGCCAAGCTCCTCCTGGCTGGGCTGGACAGGCACTAGCTCAGCCCCACAGGAACCTCTTTGCCTCCAGCAGCTGCATCCAGGTCCTCCTCGGGTTCCTGATTTTTTAAGGGCTAATTCCCAATTTTTATCTAGTACAAATCTCATGCAAATAACTACTGTGCAGTCAGAAAAAGGCACAGAAGGATGAAAATACTACCTTTTAGTGTGCTAAACCACTGAAAGAGATATCACATGAGTAGGTGAATTGGCTGTTTTTTCCTTTGATATCACATAAATAAAGTTAACAAGTAGATTCTTTGTTCATTCCAAAGATATCTTCTCTTTCAGATTTACTACAGTGTCAGTACAGAGACAAATTTTATCATCATGTTCTCCAGGTTGAATAATTGAATTGTCAGGCAAGCAACTAGTTGAGATCTTTAAAAAATATTTATAACTGTCGAACACAGAAGCATTGTAGGGTTTTCAGTACTCATTTGTTCCCTCTTTAAGGCTTTCAGATCATTCAAATTGAGTCAGACATTATTATTTTAAAGGATGTTTCTAATATCTTAGTATATTATCTCTACAGAAATTGAACATTCATCAGTCCAGGCAAGGTTGTCAGGTCTTAGAACTACAGATATTTATGTAGTATGCATTGATATCAATCACAGCAGAGGTATCCACATTTTTCTTCCCAAAAGAAAACAGATACACACATGTCCTGTATTATTCTCTTCTCTTTTGATGCTGCTTCTCACATACAGGAACTGCAACTTTTATATCTTAACAACAGATAACTATTTAAGTATTAGAAACCACTCTGGCCTGCCTAGGCTAGAAATTTCCCACACATTAGAAAATAAGGTACTGTAGCAGCTTCCTTAAATAGAGAATTGCAAACACAAATCCAAAGCCAGGTGGAGATGGAGATTGGAAAGTTGACAAAGGGATTTGGCAAAGTACTGCTGATTGCAACATCACACAGCGGGACACAGAGATGCAGGAGACGATCTCCAGCTGTACAGTCATTATATATATCATTAAATATCCTGTTGCAGTCTCCTTAGGGCTACCTGTGTCCTTGTGCCTCCCCTGCAGAAGGCTCCTCTGTGGAGAAAGGATGCTGTGTGGACGTGCCTGTGTGTGTGCAGGAGTGGGGAGAAGCCAGAGGCGCGGCGGTGCTGCCGTGCTCCAGCGCACATCCAGGCGCCGCGCCGCGATCACACCGTGTCCCTGTGCCCCGGCACGGCCGTGGGACCGGCCCTGACCTCTCCCGGCAGCCCTGCCGGCTCCTGGGAGCTGCTGGGTGCTCCCCACAAACAGCCTTGACTAGTGATAGCAGCGCTGATAACCAACAGCAACAGCTTGAGTAATAGCCAGTTATAACAGTGCCATAAACAGAAATCAAATCTTTCCTACCAGGCCAATTAAGCTGTAGGCAATAAGAGTCTCTTAAGCCAACAGAGTGGAATTTTAAAAGTCTTTCTTTGATGTGGGCTTCATCTTCTGACGTGGCATATTCTCAGATCTTTGCACCACTTGCAAAAGCATTGCCAAAGCTGCTTCCTATCAACAGTGCCACTTCACTCAGCTGTAAACAGAAAGCCCAAGAGCAGCATTGAGTACAGCAGGCTGTGTGGCCAGGCAAACAGGGAATGAACACCAGCCGTCGAGTGAAGAGTTCCGGGAGGGATAGTGGAATAGCATGAACAAATAAGAAATCATCTGCGATTTTTAAAAAGGCCTACCTCCTGAAATAGATAAAAAGGCTTTTTCTTCTAATCAAATTAGTCATTAGGTTTCTATTGCATTTTTTCATGCCAAATGCCTGGTTACACCTAAACACATTATACAATAAAATATTTTCTATACCAATCACTTTTCTTTTCTAGAAGAGCAGATTTTGTTGCTCGTGAGTAGATAGGAGATGTGGTTTCACCCCTAGACAGTGAAACTAGAATATCAGCAAAATCCCTCTTAATGCTATTTTTCTACTTCAGTTGTGTAATTGTTTCCGTAAATATTTGTGAGACTAGGGATCCAAGTGAGCTCAATAATGGCTCCAATCGATTTCAGTTGTTCACACAGCTGTATGACTTAAGACTGTATCCTTTATCCTTATTTGGATTGCTAACATAGTCCCAGCAAAATCCAGTAGGATTTTATCTGTTGGTGTGAAACTGACTCCTGATTAATATTAGCCTGCCAGTTTAAAGCTGGGATAATACAATTACCTAAAGCTAGATCTTACAGCCCTACTTACACTCATGAAGAGAAAAAAAATCCAGGAACCTTGAAGTTACTCACAGGGGAAAAAATTCCAACCAGTGTGATTAGTGGATACATGAATTAGTGTTTCTAAATTATACAGCTGAAGTCAATAGGAACTTCTGTGGGAGGCTCTAGATAACCTTTATCCTTGGCCAAAAATTAAAAGTACTTATCCTGCACATTATTAATGTTAATATATCAGATCCATGTAATCAAAATTAAAGACAATACTTACACCGTAGTTTTTCAAATATTAAAAGGCACAGATGAAGGGAAAAAGCAATTTTGACTGAGAGGTTACTGATTAATGTCATTTTAACATCACCAATTCATACTAAAGTTTTAAGTACTAGTGACATTATCACTAAGTCATCCAAACTAACAGGTACAATTAACACACTGGGAGCCAAAAGGTTTAACTTTCTATTTGTCATGGAAAATGACATTTTTCTATTTAGGCTGTTTCTTGATACTGAAGTGTACATTGTGATGGATTGCACATCTCACAAGGCCCCTTCCAAAGAAAATTAGATCTTGCCACCTGTACTGCCAGTGAGAACCATTAGGGTGCTGGAGCAGTATAAGCCCAGAGAGAATGTATCTTCTAAGTTATTCTTAAAAAACAGTGACTAAGCACTTCCTATAATAAATTGTATAAATTATGCAAAGAAAAGGTGGCTATTAGGAACACTTTTCTTCAACTATGAAATAGCTATGAAATACTCATATATATTATATTTAGCTTTTGGTTTGATCAAGTGTTTGTCATATCTGGAGAATAGTGGCACAAGTGGCTCTTGGTTTAGATATTTCCATTGCTGTGAGGTTGTCTGCTTTTGTTCCTGGGAAAAGAACAAGCTCTTACAACAGTGTGCTACACTACTTAGACCACAACAGGCTTCTATATTGCCTTCTTTCAACTGTCTTTTCAGTCTATTCACATGATTCTCAAAGTACTTCAACCTGTTTTGCCAAGTGATCCAGCATTGATGACTCGCTTTAAAAGAGTTTTCCTGAAGTGTTTGATAGCAGAGTTTTCTACAACATGTATTAGAAGCACAAAAACCTCTGTAAGTGAAGAAAATTCTGCTACAGTGTGATGCATTTTTTCTGTTTTTACAGAAAATATCACTTCTGACACCTCTACAGGTTTGTTACTGGGTCTGCAGGACCATGTACCAATTTCATGGACATGGCCTCCTTTGTATTTATATTTGCATTTATGTTGTGCTTTCTTCTGGAGACACTACTGTTGTTACACTGACACCTCACATACCTACAGTTCTACTGCTGGCCTGTATTTCCATATTTGTTTTCTACCTGTTCAAAACAGAACATTGCTTCTGGGGAGAGTGAGACCCACTCAATCTGACGTGCCTTCTCCCAGTTTGCAGTGTAATCTGTATGGGTAGTCCCACTCCAGTTCAGTATGTTTTTATGACCAATGTACAAGATTCTTAGGTAGATTATGAGGATTTATTCTGTGATCACTAGCTACATATAGCTAAATCATAAAATCATAAAATGGGCTTCAGACATCATAGTTGTAATAAAATGACCAACATGCTCTTCTGTGCACCAATCACAATTACTCAGATACACACTTCTCAGTTCATTGCAAAATTAATTATTTCATAATACATACAAGATGGGGTTTTTCATCTTCAGTTCAATCGCTGTCACTTAAAAGGAATGTCTCTCCCATGTCCTACATCTGAGCACACTTCAAATGAATATTTTTTGTGATGATCAATGTTAACAACTTTCCGTGATGAACACGCATTCAACAACCACCTCTCTGTTGAACTTTTGCTCCTGTAACTGGATAATTTCTGCTTAGGTTATTTAACATCAATCCTTGTATTTCCCAATTATTGCTAAAATAGGCAGAAAAAATATTTTGGATAAAAGATCTTTCAACATTTTTTCTTAGTGGCATTTTTGAAACAAGTTCACATAAAACAATTCTATGTAAACATGACGTGTGGGTATGTCGTGTTGATATAGAATGTATATGCATCAGTTAAATGTACATCTGATCATAGGACTAAAAAGTAACAATAAATCAGATTTTTCCAAAAGCTATCATAAATTTAATTTCAAACAATTATAGATTTGTCAGTATAGGACAGAATTATGCTCTACCAGACACAACCAGTAATTTTTTTGTGACTATCAGAATGTTACAAATTAAGTGACCACATGACATGTAAAGTATTGGAGTACCAAGCCCTCTGTGTTTTTTTTAAAGAAACATTTTATTTTAAACAATCATTTAATTCCTTTTTCTCTAGTAATTTTCTAGCCTTGGATTGTATTACAAAAAGCTTATTTTATATGAGAAACTAAAAAAGAATGTAGAAATCTACATGGGAACTGCATACTCTTCTATTTAAAACAAAAAATATATTAAATACATGCAGTTCTGACAATTTAAGATGAAAATTGGGCAACTGTTTAAATTTAACACTCTTCTTGATGTAAGAAGATTACATTAACCATCAAGGTAGAAGAAATTTAACGTTTAATTATTTTCTTCTGTCTTAGAGGGTTTTTGACAGTTATTCCCAGTGTCAAACAGAAATAAATCCTGTAAACTGGCTATAATAAACTACCAGGAGTCTCTGCAATATTGAGTTACATTCCTTACTGGCAGATGCTTTATAATTCGTGTCATTTATTAACCAGAGTGGTACTGAGAGGTGCTATTGCATGCTGCAGAAAAGGCCACAATGTGTATCTGGAGAGAAGAAATCCACATGGGGATTCCCTGACAGTGCTCTTAGCTCACAGCTCAGCAGCAAAGAGCAGGGTTTTCACTTCCATGAGGAAAGTTTGGGAGTCTGCTCCCCTATGCAACACACACCCAGACAGCCAGGAGCTGCACAAATGGATGTCCATGTAACACCTCTGCCACTGTCTTGCCTGCCCCAGCTCTCACCCAAACTCTGAAAAGGAAGCTGTATTTAAGACAGCACAAGCCCTGGGAAGGAACATGACTTTTTGGGAAAGCAGTTTTTTAAAAGCACCACCAACAGACTTAAGTCTGCCTCCTTTTGTGTTTGATTCAAGTAACATTGCAGGGCAGGAGCCAGTGAAAAGTCAGTTTTGACAGAGAATTTTTTCTTTCCACCAGAAAGTGTTCCTTCTTCCCCATTTGGAACTTGACCTTCTCCCTCCCAGGGCAGGCACTGAATCAGCCTGAGGCCAAACTGCGACACAAAGCTCCAGCCTGGAAGGAATGCTATCCCATAAAGCAGGTAGAAATTCCCACTTTTGCCCTCGTTTCCATGGCATCTGTATTTACTTTTATGGTGTGTCAGTCAGACCATGCTCCTCAGTAGAGATAAGCTGCAGATATCAGTAGGACTTAGGCAAGAAAATGAAGCTACTTTGAAATAAGTTATTTTTATTTTCATTCTACATAGCAGATTTTACACTGGATGGGGCTTGATTGCCTGCAATTTGCTGTATGATTGAGGAACCACAGCTCTCAGCTCTTAGACAACACAAACTAACCCAGAACATAGGAACCCATCTCCTCCAGGGTTTCTTCTCTTTGGCTTTCACTCTATAAGGCTGATGAGCCCCATGGCCAAAACTTCTTTGCCTGCTTCCACAGGGCAGAGCAGCACAGCCTGAAAAGCAGAGTATTTGAATCATGAGTAGGAGCCCAAAAACTTTGTGTTACATCTCCAAAGCCTGGGACCTAGGACATATCAGGATGACATTATATTATCCTGGATTGCCTTTTCCTTCGTTTTACCTAGGTGAGCTGTATCAAAATTATTTACCTTCCAGATGAATATTACCTAATTTAAGTTTTATTTTAGCTTTGCAGATTTGTGCATTTTAATGCATATTTTTATGAGACTTTTGTTATTTCTGTATGTAATAGATAGCAGAGGAGCAGTAGCTGCTTTGCATAGAGACAGCTATGATCTGAAATAAAACTGGTGCAGAGGATTATGAGTAACAGATTATAGAAGGTGCTCTCAAAGTGTGGAGATGGGATGAAAACAGACACTCCTGAACTATAACCAAATTACTAAAGACTAATTACTGGTCATTAACCCTTTGGGAGGTTGGTAAAACCGGCTCTAGAGATAACAAAGGGACCAAAGAACAAATATTTAACACAGGTAATTAAAACATACTAGATAGAGTATATTTAGATACAAAGAGGAACTGCCGACCAATGAGGAAAGAGTCATGCAGTACGTGCTAAGAACCATATAAAAGTAGCCCCACACTGATCCTAGAGTAAGATGGAAATAATCCTCAGCAGCACCATACTTCTCCCAGTGAAGAACCCAGGACATTTACAATTCACCAGGACCCTCTCCCTTGCTTCTTGAGGACCAACAGAAGGGTGAGCATAATTCTGGAGAAAGGGGTGGACATGAGGAAATTTGTGGGTACTACTAGCATCATTGCATCATGACCAGGAGTGAGCTAAAATAATTGGAAAATTTGAAGTGTTGGTTTTCATAGAATGAGACTAATAAGACTGCTTTGATTATACTGCTAATACCTTAATACTTGTATTTATATGTAAGATTTCATTTTCCAGCCCATATAAAATTCATGGTGTGGGGATTTTCCTTGTGTATTTGGTACCTATACTGCTTAGTTGTCATTGTGGATGCAACACAAAAATAGATTAAGAAAGTTATTATTCCCCAGAGCATAAGGTCAACATGATGCCAAAAAATACCAAGTACATGAAACAGAAGTTGAAGTACAAGTTAGTACTAAACCAAGCATACAGGAGACAGATTTCAGAGAGACAGTTCAATTGTGTCTATTGCTTGGAAGAATAAATAAAGCCTTCTTGGTTTAGAGAAGATGAACACTTTATTCTGACAGCTCTGCTTTCCCATTAGTAGCTTCCCATGGCATTACCATCAGGTTGTTGAGAGAAATGTGGTTTTACAAGTATTAATTTCTAGAGGGAGTGGCTCTGTCCCTTAGGCCATAATTTTTGTCACAATAGAAGCAGCTTTTCACATTGCTAAAATTAGTCTTTCAGTTGACTTTGCCAGCAGAAATATGACAAATGCTTCTGAAAATTCTTATTAATCAAATTTCATGGAGGTATTTATTGTAACTTCTTGACATTCTTTGAAAAAATGCAAAACACAGACTACTTTTCTGAGGTGTATGCACACATTTAAATAATTTCTAACAGAAATAAAAGAACGTAGATGAGAATGGTCAAGATGAAAATAGCTTAGTGCAATAAATGCCAGTGTTTCCAGACCCAGTATTAGCATCAAATACAGTCTACCTGAACCTTCTGACTGTCGATGTTTTGATGTTTCTAAATAACAAAGTGGACTGGGGGAATTCAGGACAGAAAATTTCCTTTTGTTCATGCACAGTCTCTCATATACAGGGCTGCTGTCAGCATATTTTTCTGTCCATATTCACCTGTCTGTGAAATGCTTCTTGAGAAACCTGAAAGTCTGCATCCTCACTTGTTCTAGGAGACCTCTCATTCCCACTTCACTGAGTTAGGTGTAAACACCACCTTCACAAAAAGTAACCTTAATACGGCTGGGATAGTGTCTGACAAAGAAACCAGGGAGGGCACTGCTAGTAATAAGCATACTTTAAAGGGAGTTGAAAGGACAGGGAATGTAGGAGAGAAGAGGAGCAGAGAGAGAATGGTCAGTGCTGTGATGTCAGTGAGAGGAAACTGTGAAGAGACTCTGAGGATAGAACATTTGTTGTGCCTTGATCAAAAGCAAGACCTTTTGGAAGAATTATGTCATTTAATAACAGCTCACTATCATTTCTGAAGAACTCAGACTCATCCTTTCCAGTGGAACTCATCTTACTCAGTGAAACCACCACCTAGTGTTCAAACAACTTCCTCTTCTGTCTTCTGCTTGATGGCCAAGCATAGCAATGACCAGTAGTGTCATAAGCCCTCAAAAGCCCTAAATTAAACTGCTGAGGAGTCTGAGGAACCTGATAGCACTACAGACACTCAAGTCCTCTATGTCATTGTCAGGCTGGCACCAGAAATCGTTTACTCACTTAAGTAGCCTATTCATCTTCATGTCCCCTCCTTATTGCTTTCTTTCATAATGCAGTACAATTTCTTTTCTCTGATTAATTATAATATCATAAATGTATCACTGGAAAATAAGTTCTACCCTTCTAAAGGAAGCATAGCTATAAAAATATCATAATTATTTCTCCTTGACTAAGTGTTAATTTTATTTCTGTCTGTGTCAGCCAGTTACTGCTTACAGGATAATGAAGCCCCATTTTCAAAAGGAAACCGAAGAAAAAGGAGAGAAACAAAAATAGGTTCTGTATGTCTAACTAGCCTAGTAGAAAAAATTTTCAAGCTTTTTTCAAAATTTTTCAAAAATTTTTGCTTTTCAAGCTCTTCCTGTGCTGGATGACACAAAGGAATATATATTAAGAAGTCTATGTCTGGAAAATTTATTTTTACAAAGTGTCAGGAAGGATTAAAGCAGGAGACAAATACCATGCACATGCAGTCAGACTTGGTTAAATGGGGTCTTAGGCCTGCAGAACACAGAGGAAGACATTTAAATTAGTATGGTAGGGTTTACTGGAGCAAGTCGAGAGCATGGACATGAAGAGGTAGTATGGCTAAACTGATATGGAGTAATTTGTTCAGCTCCTGTGACTCAGTCATATATTTGAGCATTTTGGCAGTAGGAGTGATTTTGTCAGCTATGGAATTCAGTAAAAGTCTGGCTGTGCCAGTGGTTTATCTTGCTGCCGGAGTGAGCTGCTCAAAATGGATTTGGGGCTTTTGTAGTCTTCTTGAGCCCATAAAATTGACCAGTTGGTCTTTCTGCATTTCTATGCTGAAAGGTGTTTATTAAGGTTTATATTTCTCCTTGCAGCTCTTTTTTTTTAATTAGCTGGGCAGTAGCTGTAAAGACATTACATAAATAGGATGCAGTGATCTCCTATAGTTACGAGCAGAAGTTCTACAGCCTATTTTCTCTCTCACAAGCAGTCCTAAATTTCAGAATATTGTTGCATCCCAAATGTGGGAAAAGGATACAATATTGGGGGGGAGGGTAAGTGAATTTTTTTAATAGTTTCAGTTGGAGGATCTAAAAAATTTTTCAGGAATATAAATAACCAAAAGAAATAATCATCTTTACAGAATACAACAAACAACCCTTGTTAAGCTCCTCTAAATATGACAGTTCAGATTCATTTTAGCTAGAAGTATGAAGCAGGAAGAATCATCATCTCTGGCTTACGGATATTTGTAAATTCTTTTAAGAAAAATCACTAGATGTACTGGAATGACTTACTGGATACACATGGCTATAGACCATAAAGATCTATTCAACACAGCTTAGGCAGATTTCAGCTCACAGGCATTAAGGTCTCTAAATAAATATTTCTTCAATTCACCTTTTCTTCCTAGTTTAATTTTGAAATAGCATTGAACATTAACACACAGCCTAAAATATAGCACTCGTTCCCATGAGCTTCAAACTATGGTGTTTGCAGTTGTTGAGGATAATCTACAGAACTAAAGCACTCCCAGTATGACACCATGAGTTTTGTGCAGTGTTCATGCCTCCCCTGCTGCTAAGGAAAAATACACATTTCCAGGTCCAGAATGGATCAGTCACAAGATCATAATCTAGGCTTTGCTTTGGGCCATTGACTGAAATATTTCAGTGTGCTTTACTGCATGCTTTTCTTTAACCATACCCAAATGTTCTTCCCAGAATAATTGTAACAAGTATTTTGCCTTCCATCTCACACAAAATCACAGTATGGTTCAACTGTGAAATGCTAAGAAGTTAAAATCCTGCATATTTCTCTAAATCAGACTGTAACTATCTTGGGGGATATTTTGGCCTCCTAGTAGGCACTGTCATCAGCAGATTTCATGTTCCCAGAAACTAAGTGAACAATAGTGTCACATTCTTTGTTGTAATTTAAAAAGACTGTTTAGAAATGAAGCAACAAGCTTGAATGCAACAGGAATCCAGAGCAGCCTTCACAAATGCATGTACAACAGCTATCACTGGTCACAGCATAACTTTATCTGCTGAAACAGCAAGGAATGCTGATATTGAGTGGTTATTATCATCTCAGAAATGGAAGTGTCACTGTGAATAGGCGATAAATACCAGCTGAACAAAATTGCCTTTATTTAGCATTAAAAACCTGTGATATTTTAGCTGCATGTGTCTTCAGTGCCTTTAATCCCCACTTAAAATCAAATGGCAGGTAGCCAAAAAACAGAAAATAACACTAAGAATGTAAAAGCTTACACAGTTACATTTTCCCATCTCCTACTGATCCCTCCAGGATCTTTACTGATCTTTGCATGTGTGTTGAAAATTAATGAGACACAATAAAAACCTGAGATATTTCACACATATTTGAGAGCAGTTCCTTTGAAAATAATAACTTTAGAGGAAGGATTCCAAGCTAGGATTCGGCTCCAGCCAAGATAAGAACAACAAATAGAAAAATGCTTCAGCCATTACTGACTTTCAGACTCCCATGTGTTAGTCACCTCTGACAAGAAAAATTGTACCCCTGCTCATGTCCTCCACTTCTCAAACACTTTCTTAGAAGGTGATCAAAATGAAGCATGGACAGGCTAGATGAGGTTAATGATTTATGTAGAAAGAAAGAATTTAGAAATTACTGTCTCCTCGAAAAACTCACCTATTCCCTAACTTTGAATATCTGGTCACACAACAGCTCATCTCTGGCTCGTGTTTTCACTCACTGAGTACCTTAAGAAATTCTGTTTATCTTGGTCTGCAACTTCAAGTGACCTGTGTTGCTCACCTGCTGGCATGCCCAGTGCTTCCCTCCTAGGATTCATGGATAAAGTACTGTGCAAGAAAGAAGTCTTAAGCTGTCAAAAATTCAGGAGCTTATGTTCAGAAATGGTCTGGATATTCCCACCCTGTCGAAATTGACAGCAAACACTTACAGTCAACAGCTTCAGTTTGAGCACAAGGAAGCAAGTGAAACATCATATGAAACAGTGT
This sequence comes from Muscicapa striata striata, assembly GCA_030060385.1. Lineage (NCBI taxonomy): Eukaryota > Metazoa > Chordata > Aves > Passeriformes > Muscicapidae > Muscicapa > Muscicapa striata. The sequence goes on from JAREIS010000102.1 coordinate 1,105,485, forward strand.
CAAACAAAGTTCAAGAAAGAAAGTTTGTTGACTTTATTTGAAAGGGAAATATGATCTAATTTGTCTCCTAACCACCTGGGTTTTTTTTTTAAGTTTCACTGAAATTATTCTGAATTGTTTCCAATCACAGACAACGCCATTGGATGAGAAATCCATGGGCTTGAAGGTGACACCTGTATCTGTGATTTTGTGAAGGGTGATTTTTTTCCTGTTTTTGGGAAAGCTGGTGTCAAGTCAGCTACCCCTAAACACTGAGGAATCAGTACTTCACTGTCAAGTAATTATGCCTTGTGCAGAAATGCCATAATAGGGATAAAGACTACAGGACAAAGTTTATGTTTAAACCATGCTACTGCATATGCTTTTTCAGGTAGAAATCCACGTACTCTGGCATGTTTGAGATTTGGGTTAACTAGTGTGCTTGGTGGTGTTTCACCATCACTAATGCATAAATCCTCAAAGGCATGCTGACTTCCATCCTGAATACCTGTGTAATCTTGGACCTCAGAATAAAGCCCCAGCAAAATGATGTTCCTCTCTCTGTGAAGGCTGCACTTAGCAAAGGCAGGCTTTACAAAGCTATAGCCAGAATTCTTTTTTTTCAGATGCTAAAACTTTAATGTACATTCCCAAGACTATACCTTCCCTGCCAAGGAAAACATAAAACCAAGTATATTTCAAACAGGGATATAACAGAGGGATACAAATGTTTATCAGAAGTCTTGAGGCTGCATTTATCAGTAAATTTCCAGCAGCCTTTGAGGTGCCCTGTGGGCATGCTGGCTCCCCCAGGGCACCAGGACTGCTGCCCCTGCGTGTCCTTGGTCCCAGAGTGAGTTTGCTGTCTGATGGAGATTTCACAGCACCAAGTGACAGGCTTTGTGCCTCTTTTTCCCTCTGGGTTTTTTCAGAAGGTTGTCATCTCTTCTTCCACAGTAACTATGAGCCTGGGGAAACAACCTCCTACAGACAACATGCAGCTTTGTAACACCACTGCTCTTTTTTAGTTTTCCCTAAAAAAACTAAAAAAAGGAGCACAGACAAGTGATGATAGGAAACAACAAATGGGAAAAAAAAAATAAAATAAAAACAGGGGTGAAGTGTGAGAGATGAGCTCTCAAACAAGTGTAAGGACCCCAGAGATGAACACAGAGCAGAGCACACTCCTCCCATGTCCCTGGCCTTTTCCTAATGCATTCAAATCTCGAAATTTTTGGCACATATGCTTTGGAACATCTTCCCCAATAGCACTTTCAAGTTCACCACTCTCATGTTTTAGGCTAAATTCAATCTTGCATTTAATGATATGAACTATTTTCTGAAGCATCTTAGCCTCAGTAACTATTGTTGCAATAGAGTGATGAGCAAATATCTCTCTGGACTTGGTTCCATTGCCAAATGCTCTAGAAATCCAGCTTGCAATTTCAAGGATATATTGAAGCTGCAAGTCACACTCCATAACTGAAAAATAATGAAAAATAGGCATTGGCCAGGCTTTGTTTGGTAATTCCTTATGATTTATAATCAGTTTCAAACAGCACTGGCCTTCAGTAAATAAAAATGTATGGGTTTGTTTATTTCCATGACTAAGATTAAATATTCTTTTTTCCCCTATGAGTATACCTAAGTTTTGTTAACTCATAAACTCCTGCAGTCTCTTTATTTTTTTCTTTTTTTTTTTTCTAATTTTATTTTCTACATCTGCCCTGAAATCCTCCATGGATAATTTACTTAAAGGTTTGAAATGTCTAATTAATTCCTACCATTTCTCATTTTCTTCAATAATTACATGTGAGATGATCATGATAGTGCTCTCAAGAAGCTACATTAGGTACATATTTCTCTTTATAATTCAGCACCCAAATACTTTTGGAGAACACCTGAATTCCTGAATATTTTCTGATTATTTGCTTGGGTTTGTGCCAACTTTTTTCAAGTGTGTTATTATTTGTGTTACATGGTATTTACAATGTTGTTTGCCCACCTTCAGCCCAGAAGCACAGTTTCTTTCCATGGCTGCTCTCAGAAGGTAGTTTTTCATCAAATCTAAATGTCATCTGTATAAATCTTACTAACCTGAAAAGTTTGCAGAATTTGTCACGATTTTCCTCAGGTGCTAAATGCAGCCTAAATAAACATCTGAGAAAACAGTGCAGCTTAAAAATGTTTCAAAAAGTTAAAAAGCTCTTTTATTTCTGCTAATATGAACACCCACCAGGACCCCTATAATAGACCTGTTTTGTTTCCTCAGGCCTATCAATGGACAAACAAGGAGTTTCATTCATCTTTCCTATAAGGACAAGAACTATTCTGTCTGTTCTTCCAGTCATTCCAGAGTGATGAGTGCATCCAGCTCCTCTTTAAAGCATTGCTTTACAATGGGAAGGGATCACATAGGTGTGAGAAATGTTGGACAACTCAATGCTTTCCTGGGTTTCTTTTAGTATTCATAAGGTATTCATCCACTGGAAAATAGCTTCAAATTATTTTCAGACTTCTTTGCTTATGTTATTACACAGGAACTCAATGCTTAGATCAATTTGATGCACTGAATTGCATAGCACTTGCCCTTTATATTTCTATGTTTATTTCTCATATATCTTCTGTGGGCTTAGCCTTGTGCTTGTAAACTCTCCAAGACAACTATCTTCCTCTCCATTCCCTTTAATTTAAGTGTAAAACACAATTCTTGGTATCATCTTCATATAAGGGTCACCTGAAAAGGAATATTAAACTGGTTATCCCCAGACACATCCATTGCCTCAGTGGACATTCTGAGCCAGGTTGCACCTTTTGCACATACCAGGTTCATCTTGTTGAATCTTCCAAGCTCTTTCAAAGTGATATCACCTTTTTCAGTTCTTGCATCTCTTCCAGTGGTTCAGGCATCACATTGGCTTGTGCTTTTTATCACACTGTACAGGTGACACAGGCTATTCCTGTTCTAAATCTCAAACATGACCTGATCTCTTTTCTAGAAGTCAAGCTGTCAAATGTACTTTCTTCAGCCCTAGTGCAGTCACAGATTGTTTTGAATGAAACTTCTTATTATCCTTTCTGTTTTTGGAAATTACCTCTGAGTTTTATATATTCTATGACTTTTTTTTTCTCAGTGAGTTTTTCTAACTAGTTTCCAGTAAATCTCCCAAAGTCAAGACCATGTAAAAATATTTTTCTTTTACTATCTTCCTCTTTAATGCCAGACATTGCTTGCAAGTCTAGAGTGCTATATTGTTTAAATCCCTCTTGAAGTAATTTTTCAAACTTAAAAAATTTCAAGGGACTCTCTCAGCCCCTAGCTCTTATCTGGATTATGATCTAGTTCAATGATACTCAAGTCATCTCTTTTGAATTATGTCCAATTTCAAACAGATAAGTAATATCACAAAATTTGCATCTACACAGTGGCTTATCTCTTAAAGACTCACTTCTCAATATTTATCCATCACAGACTCTGGCACCACAGGATAGCTGCACTTACCAAGAATATCCAGAGAATTTCAGAGATCAGCTGCTTTCAATATTCCCCATGCCAAATTCCTTTCATCCCAATGTGGCAATCTTACAGGTTAGATTGCACTTACCTGTACTTACCTACAGGTGGAATGGCACAGGAGAGCCAAGACACAAAAATGCAGCTTTCCTTCCAGGCAAATACTTGCTGTTGTGCTTCTCCAACATTTCCGACTTATTTAATTCTGGTTAGTCTTCCAAGAGTGGGGAAAGGCAGCCAAACCTTAGCCCTAGCCAATAGCCAAGGGGCAAGTCAGTGCCAGCACGACAAAAGGAACCACAGCTTCACCTCAGCTGTAAATACAAGGGCTGGGACTTTCCCTGAGACTTTGACGGGAAGTTCTTTCATCCCATGCAGACTGAAAAGCCTTGCAACATCCCCTCACATATTCCAGCCCTGCACACTCATCCTGGCTCCCACTAGATAAATACCAGCTGGGCTGTCAGGGTTTCTGTGTCTGCTCCAGGCAGCAGGACCTCTCTGCAGCTCCTGAGGTTTCCTTGGTGCAGGTACAGCATCTCAGCAGCTGGGAAAGCACTGCCTTTCTCAGAGGGACTGCATCAGGCTGAGAGCACAGGTGAGTGTTACACAGAGGACACAGGCTTCACTCATTTCTGCAGGTGAGAATGGGGGACAAATTGGCTAAACTGTCAACCTGAGAAGTTTAAGTGAGCTTGAAGTTAAACTTTTATGCCTCTTGATGAAATTTTAGCCCAGCCTTTCTCTCTGCTGGAAAAAATACCACAAAGCCAGGCCATGTTTCCTGGGCTTTTATTGACATTATATAACCTATTTGTAACTAAGGGCTGATGAAAGGAAGCACTGAGAAATAAGTAAGTAATTTTATCTGTAAAGTCAGGCCAAACCAGAACTTCAGATTTGTCAATTAATATTCAGAGAGCTTACATAGCAGATAACAGGCTTATTTAATCTTCCAGAGGTGTTTTTATAGCTAAAGAAAGCTTCTGCAAATAAGGGTTGGTCAGTGGGGTTTAAATAAAGAAACTAGAAAGTGCATTTTCTTTCCTATGCCAGAGCCAAAATATTGGTTTGAATTTTAGCAGCAAGGGCAGGGTGTTGTTTTACCCTGAATTATAAGTCATCACTAATAAAAGTTGGAACTAATGATTCTTCTTACTTTTGGATTCATATGTGAATTTCAAGTTTTCTCTTCCCATTCAAGCAGCATACCAATTTTAATCCTGTTTAATATTTTATAAGCAAGGGGCTTCAATACTGAAGAAAGAAATGGATTTTTCTTAAATATTGTCTTATGCCAACTCCACATTATTAATTCAGAGAACATTTGCAGCTGTCAGAGCTGTTCTTCAGCTTTGATATAGGAAAATTTCCTATCCCCTCTAAATCTGTAACACAAACTGTCACTCAAACTATGGGCCAATTTTTTCAAGTCTGTTAAGACTAATAAAATGATGCAATTAGTGGAAGATGAAAATTCTTTTTTAGATGTGGCCTTTCTGAAGCTCCTAGATTTGTTAATAGCAATGATTTTGACTAGCATGAAGTAGCACTGTGACTACATACCAAAATATTGCAATAGTCATTGAGAAATCAAGCATTGCTGTGTTTTCTTCTTCCATATTGGAATTTTCTCATAAAAATATATTAAGCACTTTTCATATTTGTACATTTTTAGGCAGATGGTATGTTTTTTAATTATTTCTCTTAGTTACAGGCAGAAATGATAATCAGATGAAGGGTCTTCTTTGTGTTGAGAAATTATTTACAAAGTGTGTAGCCTACACTCATAGTTAGTTTCAGAGCAGGAGCTCACTTGGGAATGAATCTGCTACCCTCTCCATGTATCATTCCATGTCCCACATTGCTGGGGACATGCAATCTTGGCTGCTCATGGGTAGAACAAAACAATTTCACAGCTAATTGCAATTAAGCTCACAGGACCAGACCAGAGCTAATCCAAAGTAAAAACCCCATCAGTGTGGGCGTTCAGTGCTCTCTACAAACCCAGCCTCTCAGAATTGCAGACAGCAACTGAGACTTTCAGGTGGAGTAATTAAAATCTACATATTTTAAGGTCTCTTTCACAGCTCCCCAGTCTATTTTTATTTAGACCTCTTTATTGTGTAACTTCAAGATTTGAGCCAACATTACTTCCATTCTTATCTTTGTTGCTGAACTAGCAGAGCGGAACTGCAACATTTTCAATATCTTATTTTCTATGGGACATTTCAGAGGCACTGGCATTTTGACTTTATTTTTATGCTATTCAGATTTTAATGTATATTGACTTTGGTGTTCAAGAGCCAGGTTTTGGGAAGAAAAGGTAGGGATAAATATTTAAATGTAACATTTGCATGCTTATTGTAGTTCAAATGCAAGGAGCTTTTTTTCCCTGCATGCTCTATAACAAAATACTGGGGTGTTTTTTTTCCTCTTTTGACATCACTGTTTACAACCAGATGCTGTCTTCTTTTTTAGAATGTCTCCAACATGTACTCCCCTTAGTGAGGGCCCTGTCAATAAAACACTCAATTCACTTACTAGGTGTTTGTAGGCAGGTCTGTGAGAAATATGTGCAGTCCCAAATGTCTTCATGAGCCTTTCTGGGCTCCCAGCAGCTCTCTCCTCCCAGCTGTGGAGGTCTGGGCAGGGTGCTGGGACTGTGCCAGGCAGCAGCCCAGGTAAGCACTGGTTATACTGGTGCTTCTTAGAAACAGGCAATAGCTGCCAGCAAAGCATTCATTAGAGGACTGAAAGAGCTTCCTCCCAACTTCACAGTGACTACTGAGTACAGCCCAGGATGCAGTTGCAAAGGTGACTTTCAGCTATTTTTTTACTTTACTGTGCTGTTGAGGCTCTGTCTGTCCTGGTAGGGTTAGCAGAGAAATACCCAAATTTTGGTGCTGGCACAGGTTCAGGCTGCCTGGCTTGGGACTGCTCTTCCAAGGCTTGGCTGAGCTGCCTTGTTTGCTTCCCTGGCACAGTGACACAGATCAGCAAGGCTAGGTCTAACCTTCCACTGGCACATGCAGTTCCCATGACTGTCTTTGGAAACATGAGGTTAAGATTAAATTAGAAGTGAGGACAGGTACTTAGCTTTGAATGATTTCCAACATGTGCTTTTCCCAAGCGGAGCAGCCTCACCAGGACAAAGAAGAATGTGCAGAAAAACACTTCCATAAACAGCAAGATAACCCTAAAAATGAGAATATTAATAAATTTGATTTGAGTTCTGAAACCTGAACTGCTCCAGAGCTTCATATAACTTGGCACTTCAAAGGTGCTTAATTATAATAATCTGCTACAAACTGCTTGATCAGTGGTGAAAAGGCTCAGCCATTCCAATTCAGACAAGTTACAGCACCTGAGGACTGGGATCAAAGTGTTTTACTGCTTTTACTTTTCACCTATAGTGATGCCAACTATGTGAGCAAGTTTCTGGAGACCTCTAGACAAACCAGCCTTAAGAGTTAAGAAATTAAGTGTAGAAGTTGACTGCCAAAGAGCAAAACATTTTCTGGCATCATTAAAGCAGAGGATAGCTTGACAAATTATTTCTCTGGGGTGGTCCCATGGTCTGATGACTGTGAGAGCAGGAAATATGTAAAAAGACATGAGTACTCACAACAAGTGGATAATTATGCAATAATCATAATAGCATAAAATGGTAATTCAATAAAGACAATGGGTTTATTCAGAAAACTCAGTTCCTTATTTTGTATTGCATTTCCTGGCTGGAGATGCAAGAGAGGGTCACCCTGCAGGAGGGAATTATTTTGTCCAATTAGGCAATTACAAAAGCAGCGTGACACTTTGTTTTGTACCTCCTGGCACCCTCTTCTTTGCTCTTCAGATAAGTTCAGTAAAAAGCTTTCCATTTGTCTCTGTTCCAAATACCCACTTTTTCCTTCACTCCTTTTTTGCTTATTGCATGGTCTTGACATGCAGAACCAAGAGTGACTTCTGCCTCAACCACACATATTTCACAGGAGTGGGAATAGTGCCCTTGACTGAGACCCAGGAGCAAGTAGAAGACAGAAACCAGGGTGAGTTCTCTCTGAAGGCCACAGCCCCTGTCAAAGAGGCAGCAGGGATTTGTAAGAGATGTTTTGTAAGGTTTCCTGTCCCCCATGCAATGGCACAGGATAACTCTGGTGCCTGTGAGCACGTTGCTGGCAGTGCTGTGCTGCAGGAGCAGTGCCTCAAGGAAGTACTCTGGCAGAGAGGTGTCATTGATACCAACATCTGGGCTGGGAGAGGAGCTAATGACTCACTGCTGTGCACACCCATCCCTGCTTGCCAGGCAGGAATCAACAGCAGCAGCTTGGGTATCTGCAAAACCTGGGCTGAACTCAAAGGAGGCCTTGGAAAACAAAAAAAAAAAAAAAAAAAAAAAAAAAAAAAGAGCTCCCCACAAAACCCTAGATCTTTCCTTTTCTCAGCATAGGATGCTGCCCAGAACAGCTCTCTCAATTTTTTACTAATCCCATCGTTGAGCGGCTTTTTTCCTATTTTAAAAGCATGTTTCTAAATTCAGGCTTCTCAGCAATTAATTTTCAAAGCCTGTAACTTAGGGTTATTACTTAGAGTTTTGAAGAGTTTTTTTCAGTAAGAAGGGGAACTTCTTCCATCTTGAGAAGAACTTAAAAGATTTCCTGATAAGAATTTTTCATTGTTGAAAAGTGCAACAGCATATAAAAATCTATCTCACTACCTTTTTTCTTCTTTAGTTTTTGGGTTTTTTTCTTTTTCTTTTTTTTTTCTTTTGAGGAATATAATTTCTTCTGAACATATCAGTGTACATTTTGGCCTAGAGGCAGGCATTTCTCTGCAGGTGCCACTCAAATTCAGTCAAGTGAGAGAGGAAAATGTTAAAGTCCACATAAAATAAAGAAAGGAAACCAAAAGGAGCAAGTAAATACAATTAGTATACTTCCCATCAAGCAAGTAAGGGAACTAATGAAGTTATCTACTTTCTTGGATTGTCAAATCAATCACATATCTTTAAAAATAGATTATTGAACTTTCTGTAAAATCTGCTTGGCCCCATTCCAGAAATGTAGCAAATCCACATTTATTTGTTTTGGCAAGAAAACTTCATATTCATGCTCTATTTCCTTAAATCTTTCATCATATTCTCACTTCTCAGATTTCTAAGAGCATAGGACAGTCCAGAACATTGTCACTGTACAATTGCAGCCACCTTGTCCTTTCTTTTGTGAAAAGTGCAACAGAAAAACTGGGCTGCATTTCCCCACCTGTGCAACCCAGTCCAAAAGCAAGAGAACTGCAAATCAAGAATTCATTAGTGTAAATGGGAAGAGAGTCAGGCTTTTCACGTTCTCCTAGAGCTCATAACAAATACGTGGTATGAGCTCTTACATTTTTTAGTGTTTGGAAGGTCTGGTTTTGGTAGGTTGCTGATGTAATTTCAGCTAATTCCAGTCTCACTGCAAGGCACTGATGGCTGTCAGCAAAAGCCTCCCAAATAACATCCCCTGCCTTGTTCTCCATTACTTCCAAGACCCCACAATGATGTTGGGTCAAAACTGCTTCACTCACTCGCTTCCTTCTCTTTTGGTGGTATAGGCATGCATTTGGGTGTATGTACTTCACAAAATTTTAGGGGGTCCATTACTTTAGCTTGATTTCTGTAGGAAGTGAGAAATCCTCTCACTCGTGCAGAGGTATGTGAGTGTCTCACCTCTATGTGTGTTCCTCAATCAGTTTTTCAAACAAATATATCAGGAGGGCAGAGTGCTCACTTCTCATGTTGCATGAAAGGGGGCAGCTGGAGACCTCACAGAAGGAAAGTGAAAAAAAATGAAAGACTATAATGTGACTATATACATTTGAAATACCTAAAATCCACTAGAAGAAATATTATAGGAGTCATCTCCTGTGATTAGAAAGTTTCAATCAGGGCCTGTAATCAGCCAGGAAACACAAAGCCCTAGGAAGCCAGGCTTCATTATTTCTAGTGTTATTTCTCTGTGAGATGCAGCTACTTGTTACTGTGTCTAAATGGCAGATAAAAGATGCTCAAGAGAACAGCTCACAGCGAGGGAACCACAGCAGGAATGCAAGAGGTGCCTCTCCATGCCTGGTGGATCTGCAAGCATGGCTTTTACGGCACCAGAACATCTCCTGGGCCAGCTGGGATAAACCCAGTGCCCCTGCACTGCAGGCAGGTCTCTCTCTCCCTCACACTTGCTCACCTTCACCTGTTTTAAGAAATACTTTCATTTTTCTTGCAGTTCAAAAGGCTGGATTAAAGCTTAATACCTACAAACCTCAAAATAGAACAACAGCCCTGAAGAGACTCAGGAAATTACTCAAGTTATAGCTGTGTATTACGTGTTTATGGGAGCAGCTGGAGGTGCTGAGATTTCCAGCCATCTCAGTATTTTGCTATGATTTAGACAACATTAAGCACATCTATTTAGGACTATATTTCATCTGCTTGAAGAGCCTCCAGGCAGTTTTAGTGTACTCCTGATAAAAAATGAAGATGTGGGAAATGCAATGTCCTCCATAGGAGGATTTATTGTCTCAAAAAAATTTTTTTATCAGCACTGTCAAAACTTGGAGCCCAGGATTTTCTGCTGAGAAGAACAGCAGATATTCATTTGCTTGAAAGAAAATTCATGCATAATTTGTTATAATAGGCTTTTAGAGCTATTCTGCTGTTTGGTTTATGTGTTTAAGTACTGGATTAATCATGGGACAGTAGTTTAGCCATATGCCTTTTAGTTTTAGGTGTATCAAGAAACAGAAAATGCAATTTGTAATTTAGGGCAGATTTGGTTCCACAGCTGTCAGCTTATAAGAAACAGTGTTTGTTATAGAGTGTGCTCTTTCTCTTTCTGTGGGAATAGTAAAATGAAATTTTAAGTAAATGGGATTGCCTCAGAGTAGTGTACCTGTATTTCTGAGGAGAATTTCTAAATCTCATTTCACCTGTTTTCCACATTACAATAGGATTACTGTATATTAAGCATGTGTGAAATACTTCATAAAATATTCCAAAGATTCCAAAGACTACTTATGCAAGAAATAAAGTAATAATTTCTCTCCTTTTGTACTATAATTGGCTACTATGTGTAATTTTACGAGGGCATTTTTATCTAGTATACACATTTTGATCATAGATCACAAGAAGTCTTACAAAAAAACCCCTGCAGCTGGGGATGACTTCTGCTTGCTAGTACATGCAATAAACATTTAGGAAAATAATGAGAATTAACAATTAACTCTGAGAAAGAAAGTGTTTAACTCTGGAGAATTTGACAGTATGGGAAACTAAGAATTATCTGAGAAAAAAGTATACATCCAAATAAACAGAGGCACCCATTTCCTTATTTGGTTCAAGTTCACCATGCCCACCCACAGGTATGTAGAATTTAAATGAGACAATAAGAAACAGAGGCCTGATATTAAAAAAAAATAAAGTAAATATTTAAAACTAATCTTGGCCATGTCCACTGCCTTTGCACCTTCGATCACAGGCAGTGTTCTTTATGCCACCAGCATAAGTGCACGGCACTGGGATGGTGTCAAAGCACCATGGTTACCAGGAGTGCTCAACCATGATGGGGAAAGATGCATTTTATCAGGTTGGGATGGAGTAAGTGTGCACAGAGGCATCAGGAGAGCAAACCTGACTGAACCTGCTTGGTCTGTTCAAAGAGGTATGAGAAAGGTCTGCAGGACATGGGACAAAGGTTTATTTTCACCATTTCACCATTAAATGCCAACTCAAGATCAGCTCGCAGTAGCCCAACAAAATTGAAATTAATAATCACATCCAGTCCAACACTGTTCAGGGCTTACTCTCTGTAGCGGTGGTGGGAATCTCTTTTCAAAATGTTTTGGAAGAGAATGCTTTGAAACCTCTGTTATTGAAATGAGTTGTCATGTGCTCAGCCTTGCCTGAGTGGTTCAAACTATGTAAGCAAGTTCCTGAATCCATGTAAGGAACTGCATTCTTCCAGGTGTTTCCTGACCAGAGAGAATCAGAACTTTAACTGAAGAAAGCCTCTAGCAGAGGCTTGAGGACTTATCTAAAAGGATGCTGCATGAGAAAGCTCAGCTGATCTTTGGTGTAATGAAAGCAAGAGACACAGAAAACAAAACAAACAAACAAACAAAAAAAACAAAAAAAACCCCAAAAAAACCCAAAAAAAACCCCCCAAAAAAACCCAACAAAAAACAACAACAACAAAAAAACCACCCCAGAAATAGAAACAGCTAAATCCTCCATGTTAGAAGAGCAGAGCAGTGTGGTTGTGGTGCAATATAAGTGATGTCAGTAGCTTACAAGGAGAGCATGGTCTGTACCCAAACCATTTGTCCCAGATGCCCAGGATCACTACTGTAGAGGCAGAGATAAACACCACAGGTTAGTGAACCTGAGCGAGGAATTAACTTCTGTATGTAGCAAGGTACTATTAGAGTTCATCTGTGCAATGGACTCAATTTAATAAGCTCTCAACTGTCAATCCAAGTGTCTCTCCATCATTACAGAAGAATAACGCTATTGAAATATGGAAAACCAAGTTTTTCTGGAGAGGTGAACTTAGAAAACATATTTCATACCCACATTCTATCACAAAGAATCACTGGAATATGTGGTCAATACTGTTGTAATGACATGTATAACCATATATGATTTCAATGATCAAGATGTATTATGTCAGGACTCTTGTTTGCCCCCAGAATGCTGTACTAGAGCAATGGAAACTGCTCCAGAAAGGCCATTCCCATCCCTAAAACTCCCTATGGCTTGCATAGACTAACAGAATCCTTGCTGCTATTTACATGGAAATAGCAGTAAAAATAATTAGTTTACATAAAAAGAAGGCCTTTGATGCATCATTTTTACAGTTAAAATCCCATAATATTTTTTGTGTGTATAATCCTTTGTCCACCTTTGGGATTAAGATTCTTACAATGAATTTTAAAAGAAAAGAAATTAAAAAAAAAAAAAAAAGAAAAAGAAAAAGAAAGAGGAAAAACATAAATGGACCAGTGCTGCAAATCTTGGCACTAGTTCCTACAGCACACAACACCACGACCTACCATAATCTACTTATAAACATTTTTTACATGGCAACAGGTCAAATTTCTTTGGCCTTTTCTCTTCCCATGGTCCTTATATCCTCCTTTGTCTTCTAAACTTTTGCCCTGAATCAAGACATAAAAGAATATAATCCCAGTAGAAGATTGTGGAAAAGGAGGGGAAAATACAGAGGTTCTATCGCAGCTTGGAGCTACCACAGGCGACCGAGAAACATCAAGTGCTCAAAAATTGATTTGTTCCCCTAGCAGAATAACAAGCACAGTATACTAGGTTCTGAAGGTGGGAAGGTGATGTTACATGAAAAATACAATTTGAGAAGAAAATGAGGTCAGGAGATTGGCAACTGCTTAAAGAAACCCTGTGAAAAGCAGAGGCATAAAGATTGCAATGCAGAGCCGTGTGGCTGGAGCTGTCAGTTCTTTGAAACTTCAAATTCAAATAACACACATAAGCCAAAATCTATGGACAAGCACAGAATTGTGCCAATATGTTGATATGATTTGAAAAGCCACAGCACAAAAAGAAATACAATTAGTAAGGTACATATAGAATAACAAAAAGTTTCTTGTAAAAACATAAACTGTTAAAGAAAAATCAAGGACAGAATTCATCCACCACTCAACTGAGGGAAACTATTGACTAATGACTCCAAGAAAGCCAACTCTATAATGGCTATTTTGCTTTTGTTCACTGGAAGGGTCAACCATGACAGAAGGGTTTACATCAGTAGTGAAGAGCTGGAAATACTTGCTAAGTGACAAAACAATGAGATTAGTCCATGCTTATGTGAGTTAAATGACCTGAGATCTGCGAGGCTGATGGAATTCATCTCACACCATTCAGATGATAACTGAAACATTTCCATGGTTGTAAATAACTATATTTACGAATTGTGTGGAAGAGGTGAAGTTTTGAAAGACTGGAAAGGTAATAACAGCTATCTTTAAATGTAAGAAAGAGGAGGGGCAGAATTATGGCCCTTTTAAATAATCCATTTAAATTCAATTCTCAAACAAATAGAGGAAGGAAATAGAAAATAAGAAACAGATTATAGGCACATGGATTAATCAAGAATAAGTCATTCTAAACCAACCTCATTATTTCTTATAAAAGCATAACAGGCCTTGTGAATCACAGAATTGATACAACTTGACATGAGCAATTTTTTTAGTACAGTAAATGTTAGAAAAATATTTCAAAAGCAAACAACAAAAATGCAGTTTAGATTAAACTAATATGAGGTAGGGTTCTGTGGAACTAGAAAATTAACATTTTCAGTCTTTCAGTTAACCATTGTCAAAATAGACATTTACTGAACATATACAGGGGTTTCTCCTGGCAAAACTCCTATTCCTTTCATTACATAGCATAGATGCCAGAATAGACACTCAATAAAGTTGACAATCAGTCAAAGTTGAAAAGGGCTGCAAGCAAGTTAGAGGACAGCCTGGAAATCAGAATGATCTTGACAAATTGAAGCTATAGTTTGAAAAAAAATTGTACTATTCAACAGGGACAAGTGCACAATACAGCTCTGAGTCAGAAAACCCTACAGAAATCAAGGAAGAAGCAAGTGGTGTGGGAGAAGTCCAATTAAAGGACTGGGTGCAAGAGGATGCATTTGTATTGGTATTCAGTTCTGCTCAGATGTAGAAGCAGATCATAGCTTTTTAAGCTTTGCTTTACACTACAGAGTTATCTTGGAACATACAAAACTAGATTCCTTACCACAAAAGGTGAGCTAGAGGATGTGTTTTAGGTGGACCCAAATGCAGTCAGCTGCTAGTGGGCATGCACGCTGCAGTTCTAGACTAAAGTTAGTCCAAGGTGGAAATCTTGACACGTGGATGATGTGCAAATCATGAGCTTAGCACCAGGTGTTGCCCTCCACATCTTGGTTCCTGTTGCCACACACACCTCGTTAAATCACCCATTGCCTTAATGCATCAGAAGCTGGCTATTGAATTGGCTGTGGTGTGAACGAGACAAATGTGACAGCAGGATTACATGTGCACTGAGAGGCAACTAAAGCAATCCTTCTCTGTCTGGCAACATCTCTTTGAGAGTACTGCAGTCAGCACCACACTTTTAATTAAGAGTTGGAACAGTTTAGCCTAGAAAGATCAGAAGAAAGCCATGAGAAAGATCACCACTCTCAGAAACACAAGTTGCAGGAAAGATGTGGGACTGTTTTCACTCTAGAAGAAAAGGGTGAAATCATAACAGCTTTCATGTCCAACAAAGGCTGCTGCAAAGAGAAGGGGGATAAATTGACAGCTTTGACAGCTGTGTCTATTGTGGAGGAGGCAATACAGATTGCTCATACAAAAATTTCCCTAATAAAATGGCTGAGAGAGTAGTAAGCAAGGAGCTTCAGCATTCACAACAAAGGGAGGTCTCACAAACAGGTTAGACAAGAATCTGTCAGACTTGGTTTAAACATGGTCCATTCTGCCTTAAAAAGAACCTCCTGAGACCACAACAATTTGTTTTGTTCCCTTTTTAAATGTAAATAGTAAAATTACTATTTCCTGCTCTTTTCATCATGCCTTTCTAACTTTTCAATCATTCCACTTATCTTCCATCAGCATATCATGTTACATTTTTCTGATATTTCCATTATCGATCCCATCACCACCTTTCCACTTTTGGCATTGTGCTTCATCTGTGGTATTGCTTCTATTAGGATATTCCTTCTTTTACCCATATGCAAAGCAATGTGCCTGTCTTAATTCATTTTTTTATATAATCAAGTATTTTCATACAGCTGCTTAACTAAACACTGTACCTTCCCCTTCCTGATTGTTCACTTCACCTTAGTGTTTATGCAATGGGGAAAAATGACAATGTTGCAGATGAGTTCTTTTTTTTTTTTTTTCTTTCAGCATCTCCTTTTATCTTTACTGACCAAGAAAACCCAGAGATTACCACCATTTTCCTTAAAATAGAATAACTCCGTGTAGAAGAATACAACAATGCAGAGGAGAAAGGATCATTGCAGAAGCTTACATAGATTATCTTTCAAATAACAAAGGACATTACTAGTGGTCTAATGTTAGGGGATGGATATAAGGAATAAATATTATGTATGCATTCAAATCTCTATGGGTTTTTCTCAGATAATACACAGTTACATATATTAAAAAAACAGATAATGAATACTGCATGTCTCTCTGCTGGTATTTCTGCTTTCCTCTGGTGCTTTGAGACCACTCAGCTTAACCCATGGGCATGGAGCAGAGCTCCACTGCCACCAGCAGCTGAGTGACAGCCCAGTATCAGCCTTTGGACTGAGCTCCAAAAAACCTTGTGTCCCTTGTGATATATGTCTTCTTCTCATCTTTCACACTGCTACACCACAATAAAACACCTCATTCTATAGAAAATTACAATCTTCTTAGATTCTAGCTAGTGCTGTCATGAATCTGGGACCCCAATTTCCTTCTTTTAGACTTTACAACCACACAGTTGCCATGAGATGCTGCATTTTCTTCAAACACAAACAGCAGTGCCAGGATGTGTCTATACACGCCCTATATGCTCATATCCTACTGCCCGAATTAACCTCCAGACATTCACTGCCAAGCCTACAACCTTCTTTTGGTTCAATTAGAGCCAGCTGACACAAAGCTATGTTGAAAGGAAGAAAAAGAAGGATTGTACAGAGAAAATTAACTTAATTACTTTATTTTTTAGAAGAAGGCATGGTCCAGAAGACTTGGAATTTAAAAGTAAATCTCCCTTGTCTTATATGTGATTTTCATTAATAACAGATGCACTATCATTTTTACAATATAATTCATTTGTTAAAAAGTTCGTTGGTGAATAGTTTATTTCTAATATATAATGTGTGTTTTTGTAACAGCTATGGGCATCCTTATTATATCTTAAAAAGAAAAGGTTAATTCTGCTCAATTTATTCAAGCAAATTGTCTCTCTTATTAAAAATGGTATTAAGCTATATTAGACCACAAGTACTAAAGAAAACCTTAACTCTCCTCAGCTTTCTATGCCTTATACATTCCCTTTACATCTTAGATAGCACTTCAAGAAACCATATTTTGGAAAAAAAAAAATAAAAAAAATTCTTCCATTATTTTTTCTTTTCATCTCTCTCTTTTTTTCTTCTCTGGCAAAACAAGTTCAGTGTTCACGAGTAAATGAAGTGTTCAGTATAAGTGAACAATGGAGGTACGTCATAGACTTATTTCTTGCTGGTGGATCCATTTCTATGTTAATTAGGTTTATAAGCCCAAACAAAACATAACTCAACTGATCTACCAAATATAATGCCTGATATCATCCATCTGAGTTTTGGTTTTTTCCAGTCTTAGTTTGGAGAGGAGAATGAATTGTGCAGTTCACTCAGCAATGACTTGAGGATTTCTTGAGGACAAATACAGATGTTTTCAACTGGATGATTGCATGTCACAAATAAGTTTTACTTTTTATTTTAGATAGAAGAGTATACTTTGTTAAAAACTAAAACTAAGGAAAGAGAGTTGAGTCTTATTAGGTACTGAGTTGGACCATTGATTAATATTACATAATCAACCCTTCTATTCTTTTTGAAATAGAGACTATCCCCAGAAAGGAATTTCATAACTTTAGTCATATTAGAACCTCATGGGACATTAATAAAGGTATCAGAGAATGTTTTTCAAATATGTAAAAATATTTGGCAATTTTATGCATGTGATAGAGCACACAAATATGCAAGACACATTTAGATGGGTCCTTTGAGGATCTGTTTTCATGCTCAGTGTGCTACTTGCCAAAGTACAGGGAGTCCAACTGCAGAGAGCCAGGGTTAACACCCTGCTGCACTGCAAAGCCTCCCGTGGGACAGACCCTCCAGCAGGTGCTCAGCCCTTCTCCACCTGAATCCTCACCTTCCCTAATGACCAGAAGCAATTGCCTTGGCCCCTCAGGGCTCCCACAGCTCAGTGCAAGAATGCAGCTGGGCAAGTGCTGATGGCACCTGAGGGCTACATAGCTACATATAGAAGTTATCCAAGACAAAATCTTCACTGTGATTCTCAGAATAAGAATTTATGTGTCTATCTTGCTAGCAAAGGTTGCACCCCTCAGCATAGACTACAGCTGTTTGCATCCTTGACTCACAGCTCTTATCCCTAAGTCATGGCAGGTAGGAGGAAGCTAAGGCTTGATTTTTTTCATTCGCCAAACAAATGCAAGTTTTGGGTCAAATAATTTAAAATTATGTCAGATAATTTTAAAATTTCAAAAAGAAAAAACTGTTCTGATAGAGAAAAATACAAAAGAAAGTTAAGAGCATAATCTCAGTGTTTTTCAAAGGCAGTATGTACATACTGAAGCATTCTGAATGGTGCTTTACAGAAGTTTGTAAGCAAAAGGTTCATAAACAACAGCAGCAAAATGTTGTTTTGGTTGTAGCTAACCATTTCATGCATTTCTTTCCTGCAAATTGTAAAATTTGTTATTCTCACAGCTCTAATTAGGACAGTTAGCCATGAGGTAGTAAAAGACTTGAACTGAGGGTCCTGCAAATTAAATTGCTGCTCCAAGTACCAAATTGATGGACAGTCCAACAGTCAGGTCAGACAGGTCTGTCTGATGGACAGACCCTGAGACCAGGGTCTCGTGACAGATGTCTTAGGTTTTCTGCTCTGAGTTCACCTCTTCTTCAGGGAGAACAGCATGTGGATCTACTGCAAGACCTATGGAACAGACCTTCTTGATTCTGTGTTTGTATCATGGTTCTCACTCTGCAAGTACAGAGCAAACACACTTCTATTGCATGGATAATACATTAAAGACTTTGAAGTTGCCAGGTACAGTGATAAAGGAAGAGAGATAAAACCTCAAAGAGAATTTTATTATGAGTAATACATAAATACCAAAAATCTATTTTCAACATTAAATATTCAAGTCCACTGTCCAAATGCTTCATGGAACATTCTTCAGGAAATTGAAGAATAATAATAAAACAAACTGGCACTGACTACTTGCATTAAGGAAATACTGAAAACAACAGATAGGTTTACAGCTACCTTTTATAATAACCTTTCATAAAATATTTTGAAAAAGACCTTACAAGTTCTAATCTGATTAGAAACAGACTCCTCCTCAAAGCTTTTCTATAGCATAAGTAAGCAGAAATTACTCTGGAAAGTGTGCAACCGTTCCTCTCTGTGCTCCTGTGTCTTTGCCTCCTATTTTCTCTTTGAGATGAAAACTGAAACAGTTCAGCTGGATGTTAAAATCCATAAAGTGGATGAAAAAGAGAGTGTTGTAAGAGATGGAGGACTGAATATTCAGAATGGTTTTAAAACTGTACATAAATCTTCTGAGAGTGTGTATTCAGAAGAGTGTGCAGGAATCATATTAAAGATGTCTATTTTGTACACCCAGAGCAAATGCAAACCTTTTATTTTCAAGAGATTGATCTTTTGCTTAGATTGTTCTGATTACTTGTATGTTTATTTTTTTTTAACAGATGAATAAAAATTCTTCCAACATAATGGCTTTGGCTCCTAACACTTCTAACAAAAGAGAGACAGTGTGCATATTTGGAACTGGAGATTTTGGACGAGCTCTGGGGCATAAGATGATTCAGTCTGGCTACCCCGTGGTGTATGGAAGCCGAAGCACCCAGATATCCAACCTGATTCCCAAGGATGCAGAGGTGTTGGGCCATGCAGAGGCAGCACAGAAAGCTGCCGTCATCATCATAGCAATCCAGAGGCAGCATTACAACTTTCTTACACCACTAGCCGAAGTTCTCCATGGAAAAGTCTTGGTGGACATAAGCAACAACTTGAAATTAAACCAGTATCCCGAATCCAACGCAGAGTACCTGGCTCAGCTGCTGCCTGGCAGTAGGGTTGTGAAAGGCTTTAACACTGTGTCAGCCTGGGCGCTGCAGTCGGGCACGCTGGATGCAAGCCGGCAGGTAAGGCTGAGCAACAGGGGCTTCCTCTGTGCCAGAGGTATACACCACATGGCTTCTTACCAGCTACACAAAACACACCTGCACATCGCAATTAGGCAGACTTGAGATGCTGTTCTCACTATCATCTCCCATTTCAAACTAAACGTGAGCTAAAATTTACTTTGGATTTTTAATATGGCATGACAAGGAGTATAAATAGCTTGCCTCTGAACTCAGAAAGGTGTTTAGAGACACTAGAGAAGCAAGAGAAAAAATATAGCAGAGCTACAAGTGAGATAACAAATCAGGAGGGTTACATCAATTGTTCATCAGAGTTCTAAAGCTAAACAGAAATAAGATGGGAGGAATTTTCAAAGCAAGAATAAAATGAAGAAAGTAAAACAAGGGAGGCAAGGGATATGATAGGGCAATGAGTATGGGCAAAAAGGTATGCTGAAAGGTGAAAAATTACTACACTTTTTCAAATCATTGCCACATAAGTTTAACAGAAACATCAGTGTGTGCAAACTGTTTAACCAGCTCCTCAACCACAGGCCAGCAAGCACAGAGCTGGCCATAGGAAGACACGCAGCAGATTACTTAAAGACAAATCATTTATTATGGCCTTGTTTTCTGCTACTTCAAAGGACAGTCCTCTTGTACAACACATGAAATCATCCAGCTACTCAAACCATTGCTAACTTTGTTCTCCTCTGCCAGAAAAATGGTTTTGACTGGAGACCTAAGGGCTGCCAAGCCTAGGTTCTATAAGCCTTCACCATCTCAACAAGAGCAGAAATTGCCCCCTTTGTCACAGTTACAAAAGGACTATTGTCTTACACACTCACAGAAAAGATGATTTCTTCACTATTCTACTAGACCTGGAAAGAGCTAATATTTACTTTTGTGACAGGGAAATTGTGTTTTAAAGATCTCTGTCCTCACTTCACTGGAGTATTTATGGACCACTATAGGAGCAACCAAAAATTTTGCTCTTACTGCTGTTGAAAATTTTCCATTAATTTACTCCTAAAAGATCTTGTGCTTACAAACTACTTGCAGATTTTCAGAAAAGTATGTCAAGTCTTCTACTCAAAGACATATACTAAGCCTGTTATACACTGTTCTTTCCAGATATAAAATTTGCCACTAGACACAATCTTTTTCCCTAAAGAATCATATTCAAAGTTCTTTGACTTGTTTGCCAGAAGCACCTTTAGGCTTCTTTCTTGCCTATATTAATTAAGGTCAACAGTTAGCCAAGTAAGCAAAAAAGCAGCCTAGGAAGCTTGTGCTTACTCAAGATAGGATGGCAGTAGATAAAGTCACAAAAAAATCTGTAAAAAATAAACTTATGTTTGTTTTTGTCTGCAGGTGTTTATCTGTGGAGATGATGTGGAAGCTAAACAAATGGTCATGAATATTGTTCGTGGACTGGGTCTCACTCCAGTTGATAAGGGATCCCTCTTGGCTGCTCAGGAAATAGAAAATTACCCTCTGCAACTCTTCCCAATGTGGAAGTTTCCCATCTTTCTGTCCCTTGGCCTAGGTCTATTTTTCTTCTTCTACTCTTTGGCTCTTGATGTAATTCACACTTATATTTATGACAACAATAATTTTTCATTTTTTATTGCAATTACCGTTCCAAATCGGGTCTTCCCTGTAATGGCACTCACCCTTCTCGGCTTGGTTTATCTTCCTGGTATATTTGCTGCAATTATTCAGTTATACAGAGGTACCAAATACCGCCGTTTTCCTGACTGGCTGGACAAATGGATGCTTGCTAGGAAACAACTTGGACTAATAGCCTTGGCATTTGCTTCCCTGCATGCTGTGTTCACTCTTGTTACTCCATTGCGTGCCTTTGCAAGTTGGAGAACCAGCAAACAAATCATCTCCCAGGTAAGTTTTGTTCCCTGCTCTAAGCCTTCCTTTCTTGTGGCCCTGCCAAAACACTACCATCTATCTTGAGCTTCAGAAATCCATGTGGACAGTCCAATGTTCTTTAAAACAGGGTAATATTCCTAGCTTGTGTTTCTTTTAGACATTGATATATCTACATTTTGTTGATATTATGTTGAGCTGAGAGGATATCTGGTCTCAGTCTTCCTCCTAGAAAGTTGACATATTAATAAAATAATCTGAGAAAATGTAAACACTATTTCTCCAAATACCTTCAAGAATAGAATATATTATGAATTTTTGAACTTAACAAAGGATCACATATCTCTCTTCAATAGGTCTACAGAAGAGTAAAATATGTACCTCAATTACAGTTACATGGAACTATATGTAATATAATTCCTCTCCTGCTTTTTGAGCAGGTGTTTAAAATAAATCTCTGATGATCAGAGAGTTAATGTTTAACATTTATCTCCTACTTACCTGTAAGGAAACTTTTTCTACTTATTGATGCCAAAACTGCTATCACTAAAATACACCTGGTCTTCTTTTCTTCAGGCACTGAGCAATGAAACAGTACCACTCGACCACACTAATGCCTGGCTTAGTGACTCTTACTTGGCTATGGGAATGTTAGGATTTTTTTTATTCGTTCTTCTGGGAATAACTTCCTTGCCTTCAGTCAGCAACAGTGTCAACTGGCGAGAATTTCGATTTGTTCAGGTAAGAAGGCCATATCTAAAGAAATCCTCTTCAAAAAAACCTCCTTCCCTTATCAACAGCGGCCATGGCAGGTTTCCTAGAGACTTATGGCTTTCCTTCATTAGTATCTCCAAATGTGATCTGTGCATTATCCACCATCACACAGTGAAAAAAAAACATCTACATGGCCATAGAGCTGTAAAAACCCACAACTGCTCTGATGGCTGCTTATGGTACAACTGGGATTACTGCATAAACAAGAGAAAACTGGGAAGATGTGAGCTCCTAAATGAAAAACAGAAAGCTGACTCTGACATCAAATTTCACAATTCTACTAAGCCACAAAATAATTTAGCCATTTTATTGGGCTAATTTTTTTGGTTCACAAGATAATTCAGTTAAAATGAATCTGGAAATTACTTTATAACTCAAATCTTCTCAATGCCAAGCATCTAAAGAGAATCTGCAATTTCTGCAGACTGTAAAAACTGCTGTGACTATAAACAGGCTGCCCTTGGTAACACTATAATCTCAGCTCTCCATTTGGAGGAAGTTTGGTGCAAGCTGCCATGCCTCTGCAGGAGCTGGGCTGGAGGGGAGGCGAGGCAAGAGAAGGGAAAATTACTATCAATGAATGTTTTATCAAGGAAAAAACTTGCACAGTATGTTACTTCTGCATGGTTTAGCACTAGAGCATAAAAAAATCTTGGATCTCTCCACCAAATGTCAGCATTTTCTCTGCTTTTTCACAAATATGACAGCCACTAGGCAGTACATGTGAGCTAGGAAAAATTATAAGGCCTATTGATGGAGAAAAAAACAAACTATTTAATCTATAACCATTTTAATTGATTTTTAAATAAGAATAGCCTTTATGTTTTATAAAACATTTTCATTTCACTGGTCCCCAAGTTGGCACATGCTACAAATCTTACTGTGTCCTTAAAATTGCATTTGTTCTGGTTTAATTTCCTGTTTTAACCTCCATTTCTTCCCTTGTTTTTTTCCCTTCCTTCTCCTTTAGTCCAAACTGGGATATCTGGCACTGATTTTGTGCACTGCACACACGATGATTTATGGTGGAAAATGGTTCCTGAACCCATCAGCGTACAAGTGGTATCTTCCAGACATCTATATGCTCTCCCTCGTTGTTCCATGTGCTGTACTGGTTGTCAAATTTGTGCTGATATTTCCTTGTGTAGACAAACACCTCACACGAATTCGGCAGGGCTGGGAGAGAAATCCCAGATATTCAGAACAGTCAAATTACATTATCAACAAGTCTGCTGTATAATTAGACTAAACTGTATTATTAAAAAAATATTACAAGGGCATATTAAAATGAAGTCTTAAGCCTACTCTATCTAGAGAGGGAGATAAAAAGTGAAAACTTGGCCAGGCTCTGTATAAAACAAAGCCACCCTAATAACAAGCTTTATATACAAACAAGGCCATTGACTTTCTGCACCCCAGGCATATTTGCACACAGGTGCAGACCCTCTCTTTTGCTTTGTTTATTTCCCCTTGCCTATTTACCCTGCATCCAAACTCCTCCAGGGCTGGGCAGAATCATAGAAACCTTTGGTGTTAGACAGGTTTGTTCCTCCTTCTTATCCTGCCCATCAGAGCTCAGCTCTTTGTGCACTTACACACATCCACAGAGATCCATATGCACACCTGCAGGAGTTGCCACACATTTCCCTGTTTCCAGCCCCAGAAGCCATCAGCACCAACAGAACAGCATGATGGATGCTAGCCAAGGAGCAGAGCTTTTGCCTCCTAGCATTGTTTATCCTCCATTAATATCTGATCCAAGGAGAGCTATGATGTGCCTTAGAGATAGTCAAGTAAGATTTGGCTGGTTTGTGTACAGGAACCCTGATGTTCAAAGTGTGTGGGTCAAGGACTGCTGAATCTTTGCCTGTCCTACTCCACCAGAAATTCAGGGACAATGGGAAGGAGTAGAGATCAAAATGGCAGAGATGTGAGAAGTGCTTATAAGCCTCAGCTTTTCAAGTATTGGCAAAAAATGATCTGTGATTTTTTGTATAAGCAGTGAGTTGCAAGAAAAGAAACTGAAGTAAAATCCTTTTCTTTGAGGGATGGGATATGTCATAGTCATATCTCATGCAGATAATACTGTTGATTTTTCAAAAAACAAATTATTCAATGTGATATTACAGATATTCTATAAAAATACACATATTGTAAAGACAATAAAGTTGGTTTTTTTTTACACTGGGCTCTGCTATCATTTTGGGAACCTCTTCTGCTGAGATGCAGCTGCTGGTGTGCTCAGTTGCACAAAGGTGTTGGGAAGCCTTGGAACCAATAATAAAATGGGATCCTGTCTTTAGCCAGCTGCCTGGACTTGTCTTCCCCCACCATTGTTTGCTTCTTAGATACTCACACGAGTAGATCTTTGCTTAGTCGTCCAAGCAGGCTGAGGATGTTGAGGACAAACAGGTTCCAGCTAGGATGGTGAGTTCTGTTAAATTGCAAACAGAAGATCCAACAGTCTCCTTTGGACTAGAGAATAAAGAAAAGACCAAATGTGATGGTTTTAAAGGAAGAGAATTGCTTGCTATTTTTTTACCTCTCTGCTGTTCTCCCTGTCCATACAAAGAGCACTCACATACATGAAAGTAAAAGCATGCTACCCGGTATAGCTAGCTGTGCTTTCAAACTAGCATTATCAAGCAGCTTTAAAAAATAAAATTAAAACAAAAAACCAGAACAACCATCTGACCAATCCTTCTGAAAACATTTCTCAACAATGGAGTCTTTTTTAATTCTGGGCAATGCACCTCCTCCTCCTCATGGCATCCTATGTCCCAGAATCTGTTCTTCATGTCCAAAAGAACGGTAAAGTAGTCTGGGATATCAGCAACTGACAGAGCCAGATTTCTTAGAAAGAATTCTGGCACCAAGTACCCTTACTAACCAGCACTGCTGCATATGTTATACTTGTACTAAACTGATATGCATATGTAGATGTAAGTCTTTACAGAAGTTTTTCCTGACCGCTGCCATGATGGAGCAGTACTGCACTTCAGGCTTACTTCAGTGATTTTCCACAGAATCATTTATTGCAGAAGGGATTGGGTAAAGGCTCAACAGGCCCAAGTGACAACTGTTGTGAGGATGCCTGCAACACTGCTGTACAGCTCCCTGGAGTAGAGATGGAAGCAGCAGAAAGAGAGAAGGAAAACAAGACAGGGCAAGAGAGAGAGAGAGATTGTGTTTGCATGAGTACAAAGGGACAGGGAAGAGCAGAAAATAAGTAGCAGCAGTCTGAGTGAATATGCTCTAGATTTGCCATTTTGGTGGTAGATTCTAGTCTCAGTGACAGTTACTCCAGATTTATGTTATTACCAGTAGTAACAGTTCCAAAGCACTGACACATATTGGGTTTTGATATTACTTTAAAAAGGATTTATTCTTGGGTTTCTGCCTCTCTCCCAACATGGATTTAAAACCTGCCCTTCCTCTCACAGCTGAGCCAGTGGATTGGAGTTTAAACTCCAACAGTCATGGCAAGTCCCATTTAAAAGCTGTGCTTTATGAAATACAAACAGTGCAAGTGCTCTGCATCTTTTCCTCCCAGCAAACAGGCTTCTCTGTGTTTTCTGAGGGCCTTGTTTTAAAAGAGGCCAAACCAATCTCCTTTACCCTCACCAGGAACTAGCACCAAGTATCCGTGGCCAGACTGAATGCTGCTTTGTACAGTCACTCACAGCTAATCCATAGTCTCAAATACCCATAGGACTGTCCTTCTGCAGGCAAGACAAAGGAACTTATTTGGGGATGGATATCACGTTGTTTTGTCAAGTGAAAACAGACCAAGATGTACTGGAAATGCAAAGCAGCCGGGTATGATTTGCAATTTGCTGTTTACTCCAAGGATGAAGTGCCAATATTGGCTGTGTACAAACCAAGGAGACAATTCTGTTTGCTTGTGGGGGTCCAGCAGCTCTCAGGAGCAGATCCAGAGCCCTTGCATCTGAACTCAGCAGGTGCTTTGTTGACTTCAGTAGATAATAGGTCAGATCGTCATCACTCAGATCTGAGTGAGGGATTTCATGTTCTCGTAATATCCTCTTGTACTTGGGCAGCTAGGAAGGATTTGCTTTACAAATTCACAAATTTACTTCCCGAACATAGTACAGAAAACAAATTCAGTAATCATACTGCTAGTGAAAGTATTTAATGGCAGTATTTTGAAAACAATAGCCAGTGCCAGAAAACCTGCTGGTAGCTTGTACGCATTACTCATGGCTGAGATCTTGGTATTCTAATTTTTTTCCTTTTATGAGCTGACAAAGCCTGGTGAAAAAGGATTATGAAAGGAATTTTGGAAAGGGTGTTTTCCATGTGGTTCCCAGAAGCCAAGAAAAGCTTTTATGTGCATTTGTACATAATGACATTGTAAGAACTCCAGCAGGAATAAAGCATTGATTCTTAGATCTACTTCTAATTCAGAGTCAACACTTAGAATAAAAAAATTACAGCATTTTAAATAAATGGTCATATGGATATTGTCTGTACATTGTCACAGTAACAACTAAGTTTGGATTTCATTAGAAAAGAAAGTTTTATTCTGATGCACTACAGCATAGTGGGATAGACAGCATAGTGTGGGTAGATCTCTATGTCTTTTGTGATAGGGTTAATTTAACTCTTTGCCTTTTTTTATGCCTGGGGAATATGTGTTTTAACCAAAAAATATACTTAATAGTGAAAAGAAAGTGTTTTAATTAATAAAATTTCATTGAAACAGAATGGGATTTCAGACACACACTGGCCCCAGGGGATGCAGCTGACACCACAGGTACTGCTGGATCCTGAACCATGGAGATCTGAGCAATTCCCTTCAGTTCCACCACACTGCACACTGAAGTCCAGAGATCTTCAACTCATTTTTGCTCTGCAGCAGAGCCTTGTGTCAGGCTTCTCTGCTTTATCTAACAGTCACCTTTCACTCCAAGACATGACACTTTGTGACCCACTCTACAAAGCCCCTTTATTCCTCTAGGTCAGGCTTTTGCAGCTTCACTCTTGCAAGCTCCTACCAGTCACGAGATTTTACACGATCATTTTTTGTTTCAAATGCTGTTGAGCAAGTTGGATTCACTAACCCAAATAAAGAGCTAGTGAATATTATGAACAGCCACAGCAGCTATGTAACCCATGTTTGCCTGTTTTTCCTTATTATGATTTGCATATTTAATAAGCATTCAGTATACCCATAATAGCCTAAATATGGTTTCTCTCACACACAATTTGGAAGGTTTTCCCTCCTACAGAGGGTATTTCTCCATTTGTATCACTAACTCCTGACCTTAACGTGAACGATTTTCTCCCTCGAGGAAGCTGACATTCCTCAAGATATATTTTTTATCTATCACCGTGGAAAACTACACATCTCTTATTCTTGCACATTGCCTTAATGTTCTTGACTCTGGGAGCTCAGAATTGACATAAATATTAGCTCTGACATGACTAGACCCCTAAATACTACCTTCTTATAAGCAACCTCTGTGCTACAAGAAAAATACACTACAGAATCTTGACAGGACATGTACAGACCTCAGAGAACTGCATGAAACTTAGCTAACATCTCCAAATGCTGCAAGCCAGAAGTGGTAAATTTTGTTCATACATCTTCAAAAACATGCTTTATTCCTGTCTCTTTCTTTGCTTCCACATCCAGATGTGCTTATTATTCAAGACACAATCCCTTCACTGTGCTTCTCTTCACATGGGCTCAGATTTAAACTAGGAATAGCTTAACTGTAGTCAGTAGACTCAAGACAGCAGCGGCCTTTCCTAGTTTCCTAGTTATCCATTAATTTTTTTGCCCCAGTTTTATGGAAGATGGGAAAATGTAGTCTTTATAAACCTCTCTCTTAGAGCCTTCAGAAAATAGATAAATGAAAATCGAAAAAAGTATAAGTTATTGTAATATGCTAACCATTATAGGACATAAGTGGTAGAATACCACTAGATCACACAAAAATGGGACATATTATCTATGACAGTGTTGGCATCAAAGGGGAAAGAAACATACTGGAGAAAATATGTGGAATAAAATTTAAAAGCTATTAGGATGAATGAGAGAGAGAGAGAGAAGGAAAGAAGGGGGTGGGGAGACAGCTGTTTTTCTTATTTCCTACAGCTCCATGACAGAAAACATCACATATTTTTGACTGCAATTATAAATCAAATTACCAATTATTATTTCATTACCTTGTAAATAATTAAATAAAGAGTTTGATCTTGGCAGCCCTGGAGTTCAAACTACCTTTTAGGATCCCACCATAGCCTTCTTTCCCCAGTCCAAACAGGTACAAATATGCATATTTTCTCATTCTTTACAACAACTGTTCCAAAGGTAGCTGCCATTCCACACGACACCACTGACGGTTGAGCAGCAGCATCATCAAACCCAGTTGTGCATCAGACACAGGGCTTGCACATCTTGGTATTAAATATAGTTGGAAAAACTGTTTCCTTGGGGTAAAAAAAACTAGAAAAGATGCCATAGCCCAACTGCAGAGGATGAGGACAGACTGCTTAATGGACTGCTCTGTTTCAATGCAAGAAATCATCATTTTCATTTTACAGTTAAAGACGCAAAATCCAACACAGAATCTCACTGAGAAAAGAGTAACTCATTCACCCAGCATGAAAACAGGAGCTAAAAGAAATCCTGCAGTACTTGGTGAAGAAGACAAGTGAGAGTGGGGCAGGTGAGCAGAACCTGAAGAGGTGACTGGAAGGGTAGTCCTTCCTCCTCCCCACTTGTCTAGTAATGAAGCAGAGCTTTGGGAGTACTGGAATAGGACAGGTGCAGTGTTGCTGTCATTTAGAAACAGCTCAGGCAATCAGAGATGATGGATGCAGAAGTAATTGCAGTGAATTATTTTAAATACATACAGGATTATAGTTTGTTTATGTTTCTAGTAGCTTCTGTTTTCCAGTCCCATAAGTAAAACTTGGAAATCAAATCCCATCTTTAATTGGATTGGTCTAAAGGTTAAAGCTCAAGTCACACTTCAGAAACTCCAGTCTGGTCTTGCTGGCAAGCCTGCCAACCACTGTTGACATAAATAAACCCAAGAACTTAGCATACTCAATCTTGCCTGAGGGATGCCTCCTGTCCAGTTACAGAAGTCTGGGAAGGATAAAGGGGCTGACTTGGAACAATACCAAATACCCAAGTATCACTGAATACTACTGAATAACTTCTAGCATCTCTTCTTCAAACACCCATGTTTCCTGGCAAAGCTGTCTTCCCTGTCTTTTACAAAGAAGCTGACACTTAGATTCACACTTACTGTCTTCACAGACATATCCCAAGTTTCTTTAATGATCCCTGTGTCAGTGACTCATGCAACATCACGCAGGAAGTCAGAGGAGAGGAGAGGAATTGGATGCAGGTTTCCTGAAGCTAAGGATAGCTCTCTAATTACAAGGAGCTTTACAGATTAGAAAGCCAGAAGGCAACCTTGTGATTAGCTATTCTCTCTTCCTGCAGAACACGCGCTGTAGACACTGCCTAAATTAATTCCTTTCTGAATTATCAGGAGTTGTCATATTTTTCGGTTCACAGACCTGCTACAAATTTTCCAACAGTAATACAGATTGCTGTAAAGTTTAAGCTTCCTGACAACATGTAGTTTCATCCTAGCTACCATTTGTTATTGCTGGCAGGTAATACATTAAAACAGGCTGCATTAAAGATATTCTGAAGGAACTGCTGAACTTGATTTAAACATTAGAGAGCTCACCACAACTTCTGGCAAATTATTTTGACGGCTGATTACCCTCACTTCAATACATATCCTGGATTTTTTTTTTTAACTGTAGTATTCAGTAAACATAATTTATGATTTCCATGATTTATCTGAAGTGTCCAGAATGGTGGCTATGTATAGACCACATATATTACTCCAGAGAAGAAGTTCAGATGTAAGAAGAAAAAGTATGATTTATATGTATGTGTGTGTGTATATATATATATATATATGGAGAAATACAAATTCTAGTGCTCCTACTGTATATGTGGAAATTCAAACACACACTGAAACTCCTTGGTGATGGAAGTGAAAGATTTAATGTATTTCCAATCAATTTTTTTAAACCTAGTAAAGTAAAACATTAATATATTCACTGTCAATGTGGATAATCTTAACCATAATTTCACACCACCCCCCCCCAAAAAAAAAAAAGCCCAGATCATAATAAATATTTGTTAATAACAGTGTAAAAACAGCAAGGATATTACCTGCAGGTTTACAGTTTTTGTAACCTACTCTGTTAAAATTCACACAAAGAACAACTACCACATAAGCATGTTTCCAGGGAGTGTCTCAGGAATTAGTTGCAGACCCACCATTATGCATAACAAGTCTCAACAAACATAAAATCTCTGCTGAAGAATTGTGCAAACTGTAGTACCCAGGAAATCTGCAATGAGGACAGGAACAGATGGACGGGATTCAGTGGATGGTGCATTTTCAGCCACAGCCCCGTTGAATTCAGCTCTCCAGAAGGTGATTGTAGAGGAACAAAGACTTGTCACACTTCAAGCCCAAGGACAAGCAGCCTGGAAAGCACCAGCTGAAAACTATTTACAGAGGGCCTACTAGAAAGGGTTATGAACCTTGTTCAAAAATGCTAAGGGGGTAGGAAAAAGAGGGCAGGAGAAAGATCTATCATGGTTTTGTGATTTTCAGATGCACAGAGAACAGAACTCAACTGCTGCAGGGAGCAGTGGCTGCATACTGTTTTACACTGTGAAAGGGACAATGAAATCTCTGGAATGATCTCCATTAACACCAAAAATGTTGGAGTAAGAATATTGTTGTAAGAATGTGGGAAAATTTCTTACAGCCACAGATTACAATAATTTAATTGATTTATTTTTTTAAAAAAAGTTAGAGTTGAATGCAATAAACAGTAGAATAAGTCACTACTGTACTGATGAAATGTATAATCCAGTAACTGGAAAAGTGAGAAAAAGCAGCTTGTCTCTTCTATGAGACAGCAGAAAAAAAAAAAAAAAAACATAATCTATACAAATATATGCAACTCTGGGATTGTTTAACAGAGCACCAGGTGTGAGAGAAGTATACACTGAGTATCACATAAGCTTCAGATAAAACCACAAGTGTACTTAGGCAGCTTTGGCTAGGTTTAAAGGTGAAATTCTACTTAAATCGCTCTACCCAGAGGCTGAGAGTAAAGAAACTTGTTCATTTCTTTCCAAGTTTAGGTATTCGACATTTGGTGTTGTTGCACTTATTTTCAAAGAACACACATAAGGAAATATATGGCTCAATTGCAACTTCTCTTTCTAAAGAAAAGAACATAAAGAATAATAAGCTGTAAGTGCTTGGGTTAGGAGAAGTATTAGAACCATTTGAGAGACAAAACATCAATATCAAATATTATCCCAACACGGGAAGGAGACAACAAAAAGCTTAGAGATAAAACTATACAAATTATATTAAAAATATTCTGGATGTGCTTTGAAGACAAAACCAGTGAAAATAACCCTCATTGGTCAGGTGACTATATTTTAGTATGGGTGGATTCACTCTTGCAAACACCAGGTAAACTTTAAGCTTTAGTCAATCTTAAATCTCTGAGTTTAGCAGAGGGACACCAGTGTTAGATTAAATGTTAATTGCCTGTGTAATGCAGAAGGTTATACTGCACTGCAAAATCCTTGTTTATTCTTCAAAATAGAGGGAGGAGTGTGTGAATGCCACCTGCATAACTTTTGTTTATTTTTCTGAGATTTTCTAAGAACAGACAATTGAAAAACCAATCATGTTGTTTCATCTTCTCTTTCTCCACACAGTTATGAGAGAAAAAATTAGTGAAGAGTTTCTTAAGCAGGTCGCTCTACAACAAGCACAGAGTATATGTAAATAAAGAGACATGGATTTTCCCCTTATCTATCTGGAGAGAAATTTCAGTGATCAGTCCAAACACTGGTTTGTCAGAGATGTGCCAGGAAAAACAGTAAAAATAAATTTAGTGGAAAATACAATAGCAACAACTTCCTAAGTAGGGTTGTTAGTTTTCAGAAAACACATAGTAATAAAAAATACTAATTCCATTCAATCTGTTACACACAACAGAAGGAGCAAGCTAAGAAAGGATCACTGTGCTAGAACTAGGTGCAGTGCTAATGTACTCTGGGAATGTGCCATAAATCCCTACCTTAGACTTAATAAAAGCTTAAATAAGATTATTTCTGCTGAATATTCATGCTGCAAGTAGTTAAATTATAGAAGTACTACCTATAGATTCTACAAATTAAATAAATGGAAAGACTCACAGGAAAAAAACACCAGCCTTGTCTATAGGGAAGTAAACAGGTACTGTTCAAAGGCAGACAGAACTAGAAGCATCTGACCACTCCTAACACCCTCAGCTCTAACTACTGCAGCAGAAGAAAATCAAGCACCTCTCTTTGGGTGCAAAATACTTATACCATATATATATCTATAGTGAAGACAACTTCTAAAACCAGATCCTTCAGTCAGGATAATGACACTCCTTAACACACCTCCATGTTATGTTCCAGAGAGGAAAGGGCAGTATTTGCAGATAATTTCTTTCTGACTGGTTTTATTAACAGAGTCCATGAAGGAAACAAAATAAAGCACTTAATCCATACTTATTTTCCATCCTTCTCTCCTTGCACTCACAAACCTCCAGAGCAAGCAGACTTATTTACCGCTCAGATAAAACAAGCCTGGCCACTTCAACAAGCATGAAGATATATACCTGTCACCTCTGGTCCCAGCTAGGTTTTCAGCAGAGACCTTCTCAAGTCTGATTCTTCTGCAAAATAGGACTATGCAAGTATAATTCACTGTGCCCACTACCAGTGAATAACTGGGGCCCCTTAAGTCCAAGATAAGGGTGGTCATGAGCTATCATAAATCATTTTGCATATCAGAACTACTGTGGCTCTGCCCTGAGCATGTTTCTGGCTATTTCAGACCATGTCTTTTAGGGCTTTTTTTCCAGGCTTCAATGTTTTGTTAGCCTCCATGCCAAAACTTGATGAGAATACTAGTTCTGACCAATTTTTTAAAGTGTGTATTTGAAATATGTGTGTGAAAGTCTGTCAGTGCTTTGAAGTGTTAGATGTGGAGGTCTTATGCTCAAGCTAAACTATCAGAAAGCCATTATTAGATATTAGCCAATACAAAAGGTGATGAAAACCACCTCACAAATTAACAAAAACACAAAACTTGTGGATGAAAGCAGAAAGGGAAGAGGATGGGAGCATTCTCAGAGTTATACAAAAGCCCTAATCAGAAGCATGTGGAGATGACTGTGCTTAAACAGACTGGTCTCCCACCAACTCCAAAATTCAGAGCCTTGTTTTAATGTTTACTGCCACCATCAACTGCTCTAACTTCTGTTTAAACAAATTCCAAATGAAATCAGAAGGTTTTTACGTTAACTTGCAGAGAGCTCTTAGACTAGTTCACGGCCAATTCATTCCTGGCTATAACAGGTTAAGCATGCACAACAGAAATGGAAATCACAAAGTGACTATTATCATCCACAAAGATTCCAGGAAGGAGTCAATTATAGAAAAATAACTATCATTGTTAAGAACAATATACATTATCAGAATAAAAAAGTTAAAAAAAAAAAATTAAAAAAAAAAAAAAAAAAAAAAGAAGAAGTAAAGTTCTATATCTTTTAATCTTTTTTTCAGCTGGAAAGCCCTAAACATTTTGGAGCACAGAGTACAACAACTGAAAGCCTGCCTGGCCTATTTACACCTTTGCTTTTCTGTAAGTCCTGTAGATGATTTTATAAACATATGTGAATGTTCTTAGAGGTGACACAGAACCCTTTTTTTTCTTTATGAAAATTCTAATCATTTTACGGAAAGAATAAGGAATAATCAGCTATAACGTACATATTAACAATGTATGAAAGCATTCAGCTGAAAAAGGACTGAGCAAGATAGAAGAATCAATATTACAACAACAACAAAAAATGTACCAGACATCCTGCAAACATGAAGTAAGAACAAACTGTACAACAGCACTCTCCTAACAGCCATGGTACCTGAATTAAATATTATTCTGTTTTGATACATTATTATGCATAAATAATGATTTCTGATTTTACTTGACTAATTATGACCTCCTTTGCACATCATGCTCACCCTTTCTAGGTAGACAAAAAGATTGTTACACTCAACAAAGAGAGAAGAAATGTTCTCAGTGATACAGTTCACATAAAATATGGCAAACTGGAATACTTTAAGTGGCAGATTTGTGGCTAATTTTAGCAATTACACTTCTCAACCAATCTAGTTATTTAGAAGTATCATACTCAAACATTTACATATTGCCCAAAATCTTCAGAACAAATTCTCAAAAATATATGCAT
The DNA here is from genome assembly GCA_030060385.1 of Muscicapa striata striata. Classification (NCBI taxonomy): domain Eukaryota; kingdom Metazoa; phylum Chordata; class Aves; order Passeriformes; family Muscicapidae; genus Muscicapa; species Muscicapa striata. Next base: position 1,140,024 of record JAREIS010000102.1, read on the forward strand.
GAATATGTTAATTTTTTTCCAATAGAAAAACCTACATATAAACTCCTAAACCACTGTTAGACATTTTAAAAGGGAATTTTGGCACAAATAAGTTCTTTAGGCTCGGGAATACTTTGGCTCCTATTAGAGATGAGCACTGGGACCCAAGCAGCTGCTCCCACAGCTGGTACCAGAAGCCTGACTAGGTGAGTTCTGCTTCTACCTTTGGTAGAACTTACATTTAATTATTATAAAAAACAGGTGTAGGTTATACAGCCAACAAGCAAGAGCTGATGTGCCTGAATTAGAAGTAGCAGTGTGACATCTAGTGGGCTCTCTTTGGGACAGCAATAGGCTTACTCCTTTTAGCAACTCATAAAGCTCACAGACCACGGAACATTCTGAGTTGAAAGGGACCCACAAGGATCATCAATTCCAACTCTTAAGTGAATGGTCCGTACAGGGATTGAATTCATGACCCTGGCATTATTAGCACCATGCTCTACCAACTGAGATAATAGGTTTCAAGAAATTGAACAAAAGAAGCAAAGAAGCTAGTACAGGGAACAAAGGAAACAGCCACAGACTATACAGGTGAGGAAAAAATATTTACAAAGTAAGAGGTGGAGGAAGAAGTTTTGTGTTCACTGCTATTGCTTTCAGAGTGTACTCAGAAACTGAAAATACATCTTGTGTTGGCCACTTGGGGATTTGTGTTGCAATATTTGAGGCATTTTCAACACTCGTCCCATGCTGCAACCGAAGTATTAACCAAAACAAGCACCAAGAGGAGACCTCGTGATTAGGAAAGTGACTTTTCCCCACAGAGTGCAACACACCTCCTTCACTTCCAGTATGCTGAAACTTGGGATTTTCCCAAATGCTAAAAACTCTGTTGTGTTATGGGTGGTAGTGGGGCACTTAAACACAAGTAAGTAAAACCTAAACTTAATTTTCCTGGAGTTGTTTATTTCCATGTCCCTTCTGCTACATGAGTCACATGCACACCCGCCCAAGACATTTCCCCAGTAATCTGGCCAGTCTCATTGATTATGGAAATTACAGATCAGCAAACAAAAAATAATTCTGGTAGTACCACACTGGTGTCAACTCATCCAAGCACTAGACATGGAGAGAATAAACGCTATCTGCCTAGATTCTCAACAAATTTTGGAGCTAAGAATGAGAGCCCAAATGGACATCAGGCACCTAATGGGTGGCAATCATAGAATTCAGACACCTGAAGCATCATTTCTATGTATGTATGCTGGTTTTGTGCCCAGAAGTACTGTCCCTGCCTCACCGCTAACTGATCAGCTATGAGCTAATTTCTCACCTTTCACCAGGTGGGGTGGTGCAGAGGATAGTGCCTTAATTGTCAGGAATATTCCTTTTGTCGCTGGATACCCCTGATACTGCTTCAGAAGAACAGGTTTCAAAGCAATTCCTTTCCATCTGCACCTGGGTGTTTTACTAGCCTTTGCTTACCATCCAGCTGGTACAGCAGAATCTTAGCCTTTCAGAAGGTAAAGTAGCAGAATACATATTCTGATTTATACGAGCACATATATGCTGGCACATAGGACTGCAGAAATTGTTGTACAGAAAGAATCAGATGCCTTATTGCTGAACTTGCTCTGTGCTTCAATCCTTTATACACAGTTCATTTTCATATTCTGGCTTCTCTCCACCAAAACAGACACCTGAATCCTGACCCCATGTTATTCAACAACATAATTAAAATAGCTTGCATGCCTTGCTTTGGTTGTCATCAATCTGTTTTAAATTATCCAAGCTCTTGGTATTGAAGGTTTTAAAATAAGGTATGTGGATGGTAAAGGAATAAAGATCAGTTGAAAAGTGATATGCAAAGTAAGCAGTGTTGTAAATGTCTTTTTCAAGTCACAGGCACGTATCACTGTTTTCATCAGATATCTTTATATTGTAATAATATCTTTAGATAAGACCATCTTGGGAGCCATCTGACTGCAACGTACCAGATCTAAGAAATTAATGTCATTACTGAAAAAATGCATTTCAGCTTTTGTTCTGTAAAGAATTCACGCCTGGGGAACGCACAAACTGTTGTATTTATAATTAAATGGATGTGGTAAATTGTGTTATTGTACTGCATTGAATAAAAGCTGGCTGTTAGCCTCAAAAAATCTCTATATCAAAACCTCACTAGCTGAGCCATTCACAATTAAGGTTGTCTTGTTTTAGACCTTCAGTGATACTCTTGCTGATGCCCAGGGAATTTTCAAAACTCTGACAAAAAAAAGAAGGGAATGAGTATGGAGTAATGGGAGTTGATGACCTCTGAATCATCTATTAAAGAGGTTGCAGCTGGGAGAGAAAAGTCTGGAAGACAGATAAAGTTGCAGGAAAACTGAGGTAGCTCAAACTGGATGACTAAAATCTACAGAAAAATTTGTTCTCCGTATTCTCAGAAATGCCTTCCCCTTGTCCCCTATCCTTTCAAGTACATTATATGATTAATACAGCATAAAACTTTGTTATTAAAGGAAATCCTGTACAAAATACTTGGCTGTAGAACTGAGCATAAATAATGTGCATTAAATAAAAAATGAAAGGGTGGCATCAAAGAGAAAAAAAAGTAGCAGAACACAGAAGCACCATTCCTTTGGGCATCAAGTCAGGCATTACATTAGAGATATCTGGTCTGTACTATATTTATTTTTCCACTGTTTAAAATTATGTCTCTTCTCAAGTATTGCAATTAAAAGGGTGACGAGGTTATTTCTTGGCCTTCCTTAAGCAGTATACTTATTCCAAAATTTTTTTCACCTCAGCTGTGCTAAGTAAACACCTCAAGAAAATTGAACTTTACACTTTAATCCCCGTCTCCTCCCTAGCTTTATTGCAGTTGTCAGGAAAGCGTGACGCCTCAGCACACCAGCGCCAAGCTCCCAGCCACTACACCAGATGGGAATGAAACTGGCAGCACGATCCAGCTCAAGGCTTTCAGTTCAGGGTGACCAAATTCCCACACCATGTGTGAGCTCATGTCAGGATTAGATGTACCCAGACCTAGAGGCAACAGAAGTAGAGCAGATGGGCAAGCAGAAAGTCTGTGACTTGTCATGGGTTTATGCTAGCCTTGGTTCAGTGTGAGGAAGAATGGCACACACAGTAAATGTGACTTGTGACCAGAGTTTAAGGCAGTAACACTATTACGGTAGCTCCATTCTGAATTCTTTCTTAAAATTCTACCACAAAGAATCCAGAAAAAATATGGAATGAAAACTGCACCCATACTTTTCCCTTTCTAAACAAAATTATTTTACCTAGGCTTTTTCTTAGGAAAATGAAGTGAATTATCAAAAAAAAAACCAAAAACAAAAACAAAAAAACAAAGTAAAAAAATGGCAATAGTACTAGCATCCTGTGTTGCTTGACTTCAATCTTCCCACTAGAGGGATCACACACTCTTTGAGATCTGCAAAATCAGAAACTATTCTACACAGATTTCTTACTTGTGTGTTTGCAATATGATGAACTTATCGAAACTTCAAAGGTTACCACAGCTCAGTACCCTTTCAGAAGAAGGCAGATGCATATTCTTAATCTCCTCAAACAGCCTTCCTTTGCAGCCTTTGTTTTCCTCAGATAAGGAATAAGCAGATGCACTAGTGCAGGCAAAATGCATACCCAACAATCCATTTAAAATACATCCTTTGGTTACATCTGTCTCCTAGCTCTTTTGCTCATGTATATTTAAATACAAATAATCTTGTTAATGCTAACTGCTGAGAGCAGTGCATTCAGGCCCCTCACTACAGGAAGGACACTGAGGTGCTGGAGCAAGATCAGAGAAGGGCAACAGAGTTGATGAAGGGTCTGGAACACAAATCTGATGAAGAGCAGCTGAGGGACATGGTGTGATCAGCCTGGAGAATAGGAGGCTGAACGGGAACCATATAATTCTCTAAAACTGCCCGAAAAAAGGTTGTAGTGAGGTGGGGATCAGTCTCTGCTTGTAAGTAACAAAAGACAGAATGGGAGGAAATGGACTCAAGTTGTGCCAAGAAAGGTTTTTGGATATTTGGAGAAATGTCTTTATTGAAAGCATTGTTGAGCATGGAACAGACTGCCCAAGGAAGCGGCTGAATCACTGCTCCTGCCTGGGGCTATTAAAAGACCTGTAGATGTGGCACTGAGGGACATGGTTTAGTGGTGAGCCTGGCAGTGGGCAGTGCTGGTTTAACAAGTGGTCTCAATGTTTCCAGCCTAAGCTCTATGATGCCAGGAGTCTCAGTAGCAGTACTGAAAATGGAGAACGGACAGATATTTATGCTGACTTAAAGCACAGAAAAACCCAACCCCAAATTATGAAACACATCTTCCTTTTCTACACAGCTATACCTGTACGGTTTAGTGTCTTTATTTACCAACTGGTATGAATCATATCTCATTTTTTCTCACTGAAGCAATCAAAAACTCATTCCTATTAAGTCATTGGCAATACATATATACCATTTGACATTTTGTTTATCAGTGAATAATTCTTTAAATCTTATCACATTATTTGCAACTTATTTTCACTCTTTCCAGCCTTTAATATTTTTATCACTGTTCTAGGTCCTGTTTTAATTAGGAGAGCTTTTTTCCTGGACATTGATATACGTACTCTAACAAAGTTCACCACAGAGCCTGCAATAATCTGCACGTGATTAAGTCTGGTCAATAAAACTATTTGACCACCACACAGCTTGATATCAACACACTTAGTTAAACACCCTTGTGAGATAGGTATTTCTTAAGCCAAGAAACTAGACAGGGTCACTACTTTGTTTTTCAGCTGCTTCATAGCTTCCTATATGCTATTCTGTGTGGTGAAGGTATTAAATTATGATTTGCCTCATTTGGCAACTCTATTGATTATTAAATTACATGGAACACAAGTTTTGTTTTCATGTCATTGGCAATTGTTTGCAGTTATAAGGTGCAATTAGTGCTGAAATAATAAAATATATGCAATGTAGATAATGTCTGAAAGTCCTCTTTACCAGATTACTTAGAAGTGAGAAACTTTTAATGGAAAGTTTGCTATAAATTAGCATACTTTAATTAATTAAGGCTCTACTCAAATGTATAATGTTTTTCAGAAATTATGCCAATAAACAGAAAAATAAAATGTTATGCTTCCAGATTTCTGACACTATTTACCCTGCAAGGTCTCCATGAGGAGATTTGTTTCAGTCATACAGACTTCAGCAACTGATTTCTCATCATCTTGCAACTGAATTAAATAGCTCTCCCTAGCAGATGGAGGCAATTCTATGTTTTGCAAAGTCACAAAGCCAGCTCAGACCAAGCTGTGGCCATTCTGGCTGATGCTGCTCCCAGGGATATTGGGTGCAAACCACAGCTGTACCTGTGCCAGGTCGATCCTGAAGAAAAAGCAACAGTACTGTTATAAATGGAGATGGATTGTTTGATTTGTCCAGTTAACCAAACAAGAAGATTAAATTTAGCAGCAATGTATTAAGAGCAACAATTGTATATAAATGAGTACAATCAAAAATATTAAATCTATAAATTTGAGTAAATACAAAATTTGGCAGTAAGTAATTTAGTATAATTGAGGTTCGAGGTTCGAATAAAGCATAAGCAAAACTGACCTGGGGATACACCGACCAGGGGTATGGGTAGGCCCTTCCTCTCACACTGTACCTAATAAAGCTAAAAATCTCACTTATATACTATATGTGATTCTTCTAGAAAGGTCCTCTTAGTTTCTATTCCTAAAATCGACGTCACTATGTTGTGTTGCACATGCTTCAGCAGTGGTCAGGGGTCTCTCCTCCTTTCGGGGGTCTTGTTTCTGATGAAGGCTCTGGGTCTTCCTCAGTGTTCGCTGTGTGACCTTGCAAGTAACGCAAGCACACTAAGCTTAGAGTTTTATAATTAAGCCTATCTTCCCATAACAAGTCTTGTCCAAGTGTCCAATGCCTGGGATCATCCCAATTTGGCCCAATTCAAGGTCAAAAGTTTTATTTCTAGTACTATAATCAGACCTACATCCTTACTACCCTTTACTCCCACTGAACATCTGGAGGATGATTCCATCTGCTTTGTTTAACCATTCCCTTTATCCCTTTCGCTTTCTAACAATTAAGCACAATTTTTCTATTGATTCTAAAGCAACAATTTTGCTAATATAGTTACAATTTATTTAGCACGAATCATATTTATGACAGTACCAACAGAGGATGTGTACAAACACGTAAGGATGGGTCTCGGGACACACGACACAGATGCAAGAACTGCTGAGTCTATGAGCCTTGTGGCCCTTTAGAGTCAGTGATTCTGAAAGTAATCTGACATCAACTCAGCCGATTCCCCGGTGGACATGCGGGAGCTTTCCTGTCGCTTTAGTGGATCAAAGCTGCCCCAGAACACCGCTCTCCCGGGAGCGGCAGTCCCGCGATGCCCCGGTACCGGCTCCACCTCCGCTGCCCGCGGCCGCTGGCTCCGGGGCGCAGCCTCCTCCTCCTCCTCAGCGGAGCGGTCCCGTCCCGCGGGTGTCTGAGAGCCGGGAGCCGCTGCTGACCTGAGCCCGCTCCCCGCGCTGGCCCCAGCGCCCTCAGCGCTCCCGCCCGCACCCGGCACGGGCAGACCCACGTCCCGGGCCGCGGCACGGCCCGGCCCGAGGCAGCGCCCCGCCCCGCCCTGCCTGCGCCGGCAAACGCGGCCGCGGGGCCCTGGGCCTGTACCACCGTGCCGGAGGAGCTTGCAGGGCGGGAGATCGGAGGGGGTGGTTCCTCAGCTCCCGACGACACCGCCCGGCACCGCCCGCTGCCCCGCTGACGGAAGGTCGCCGCTTGCCCCTCCCGGGCGGTGGCGGGACGCGGGCTCCGGGAAGGGCCGGGGCTGAAAGTCGCCGCCCTTCCTCCGTATCCGGGTGGTTGCTCCCGGGCGCAGCCGGAGCGCCGGAGCCGGTGCCAGGCGAAGATGGCGTACCCCGGGCAGCCGGCGCCCGGCGGGTTCTACCAGGGCGGGGTGAGCAGGATGGGGCCCGCGGGGGATGTGGCCGGCGGCCCGGGGGAGCGGCGAGACCGGGTCAGGCGGGGTCTGCCCGGCCGCCGCTCCGCCGAGACGGGCCGCCCGCGCCGCTCGGGGTGCGCCGGCGGGAGAAGGGAGGGAGGGAGGAGGCACAGCCCCCGCAGCTGCTGCCGGGGCGAAAGTCGATGCTGAGGGTGTCATTCCTTGATTTTCACTTAAGAATCAGTTTTATTTAAGAATTGTCGCACTTAATGCATATTCTTCCATGTCTTTGCCATAGACATCTGTTTTCCTCAACTTTTCTAAAGTGGAAAAAAAAAATTGCAGGACGCCTTTTTCTGCTAGGAGTAGGATCAAATGAAACCTTGGTGAGATAGACCAGGCTGTGTCTAGATCAGTCGATTGCCCCTGTGTAAGGTTTTACACTGGTCTTCTTACATTACAGGATATTATTATATCCGTACTGAAACTGAGAGTTGGCTTGGGGGATTTTTTTCATGAGGGGTTTCGGTTTTGGTTGGTTTGACTTTTTTTTTTTTTTTTTTTTGGCATAGTGTGTACATAAAAACGTAAGTTGATAAGTACAGATCCTTAAGTGAATCACTTAATTAATTCTTATTTAATTCTTTTTGGTTTCCAAAGTATGGAGGAGCTCCAGGAGGACCTGCAGCATTCCCTGGACAAGCTCAGGATCCTTTGTATGGTTATTTTGCTGCAGTAGGAGGGCAGGTAAACTTAATAAAATGTTATTTACCTCTTGGATTTATTTTTTTTTCCTGGGGAATGCGCTCTACCTTTGGAAGGAGGAATGCCTAGTATTTGCAGTGAGAAAAACGGGTGTTTCTAGTTAAGAAAAAAAAACCAAATCCATAATTGTTTTACTTAGCCTATTTGGTATATATGGCTGTATTGGTCTATGTTATGGCTGCATACATACAGGAACTATAGAGGTTGAATAATGCTGTTAGTTTCTGTATTATATGTGTAAATACATACATACATACACAGTCATAGGTATGTATGCCTCTATTTCCTATATAGGTATATGCAGGGAATATATAGATGCATGAAGTTTTGTAGCTGAATTGTGACTCAGCTCTGGGCTGGTGAATGCTGCTAGGTTTAGGAGAAAGAAAAGAAACAGTGGAAAGCGTGGGCTGTGGAGGTGGCCTTGCTAAGAGCAGGAAATGCTAAAAGGAAGGAGGTCATTACATGATCTTAATAGACTCACAAATGGAAAAGCAGTCATGGATTGTGCCAACATCTGAATTTACAGGTAACATAGAGTGATTATTCTTTTAAGGAAAGGCATTCACAACTTTTTTTTCCCTTCCCTGTCATTCTGCACTGCATTTTTAATTTCTTTCCTGTAATTTTGTTGCATATATTGTTCATGTATGATCATGTACGTTACTAGAAATAAGTGCTGTTTGAACTGTACAGTTTAGAGAGTAATTAAGTTAGGTTTATTGAGCCGAAGTTCCTTGTTTGTTGGCCATATTATAGCTATTTATTGCACACTTGTAGGGTGTGTGCAGATCAAAAACTCTGCTCTTGGATCTGTTATTCTCAGGTAGATACAACCACAACATGAAAATTTTCATTCAGCAATGTTAGCGATGTTCAGATTCCCACCAGACTTGGATTAATAATGCATTTTGCAGTGTATGTTTTACTTCTTTCTAACTGCTTTTGAAAATATTTAGACCATGTGTTTTGGTAGTAAATGAGAGCACTGGAATGACCTCTGTGTAGTGAGGTCTTTCTGAGAAGGTGGAGCCCAGAGCTGAGTTCTGCTGAATGTGCTGGCAATTTTTCTGCCAGTTGAGATGCCTCTGCATGCAGGTGCCACCTGGATGTGTGCCAGGAATTAGCAGTGGAGCCAGTAACTGACTCTGGAGAAGTGAATAAGCTCCTATTGTAAAGAGAAAGGGAAGTAGCAGCAAACAGGATATGGCACTGTGAAGAAGAGGTGGCAGGAGCTGGATCTCAGCAAAACATAGACCATGCCCTGGTTTCTCGAGTGAGGCATGGATACTAGAAGCTGGGGAATCAGTGGGTTCATGGATATGATCAAGTTAGCATTTAAGAATACTTAATACTTTGAAATTCTTTCTATTTGTAGAAATCATTCCTTATTGAAATTAACTGGGTAGCTTTTGAAGTTATCCTTGGAATCTGAGGTGTCTGTTTCTGGGACCAGTGGCTGTGCAGAAGTAAAAACCCTGTAAGGAGACAATGAAATGGAGCAGATACATTATCACTTACTTTTATGGCCATCCATGCAACTCTGTAAAAAAGCCACATCTCAGTTATCCATGTGTACTTATTGTAGAATTAGTATGTTTTAGTTATGGTTTGCTGCTCTCTGTCTTGTTTTTATGCCTATATAATAGATAATATTTTCTCTGAGCTTTCTTTGAAGTAGTTAGCAACAGGGATATTGTCTTTGAATTGATGAATTAGTTTCCTTTGTTTACAGAAGAAAGTAAAAAATATTGTTTCAAATCTTTATTCAGTTGAGTCTGTAGGAAGTAATAAATTATTTTAGCCTCTTTGCAAAGCCCATATGCATTGTCTAGTTTCACCTGCTTATATTCTACTAGAAAAACCAAAAAAGGAAATCATCTTTCTGGTAATGTTAATCTTGATTACAGTCATGCTTTTCTATCTTCCTCTGTTTTAAAGGTATGTAGTTTATATCTTTATTTCAGAAGATACAAGGCCTTTGAAGAGATCAGTTACTTAATATTGATGCTATTTCAAATATCTTTTTATTTTCCCTTGTGAATATAAAGTATTAAATACATCCGTATAATTAGACTGATGGAGTAGATAGGAAGCAAATTTGTGTTTAGCTGCCATTAACTTTACATAGAATCAAAACATTGTTGCCCTTTTTTTCACACCTTTTCAAATATCATTTAACATAGAACTACTATTTCTCTTATAAACAATGATACTTTATTTCTGAAAGCTATCAGGCTGTGCTATTCCCACCATATCATTCAGTGGCATGTCTCTGTTCTAGAAAAAAGAGCTTTCAAAAGTGGGTTTAAAAACAGTAGGAAAATGCTGTAGCCAACAAAATCATAGAATATGCAGAGTTGGAAGAGACCCACAGAGATCACTGAGTCCAAGTCTCGGCCCTGCTCAAGACTCCCCAAGAGTCACACCAAGTGCCAAGTGTGTTGTCCAGATACTTATTGAGTTCTGTCAGACTTGGTGCTGTGATCACTCCTTTGGGAAGCCCATTCCAGTGCTCAGCCACTCTCTGGGCCAAAAACGTTTTCCTGATATCCAACCTAAACCTCCCTGACTTGGATTTTCATCCTCTAGTGCTTTACAGAAGTGTCATCATTTTTTATATCTAGAGACATAATGTTCCATTCCTGAATGAGATTAAATTAAACTCTGTGTGAACCAAACTTCATGTTGGGGATGTGAGGAATAAAACTTAGAATTCCACCTCCAGTTCTGGCAGCTCATTGCTTTCATGCTTTGGCATTTGTTTTCTCTATTTGGCCCTGAGCAGAATTTGTTGGAAATGAGGCATTTTCCAAGCCATGTAGATAGGTATCTTTTCTGTGTTTGTTTTGTTTTTCTTTCAAAGTTCTTTGCTTTCTACATTCGTTTGTTCTGCTAGCAACTCAATATTTCAAAACCAACAGGAATTTTTATATTTGTGAGTTATGAGGATGTCTTGAGAAGGATAAATAATTGAATGGAAAGGGAGTGGGTACTGGGAATAAAGGAGAGGATATTAATAGCTGATGCATCTTTTGTTACCGAAAGGATGGACAAATAGATGCTGATGAGCTACAGAGATGTCTCACCCAGTCAGGGATTGCGGGAGCATATAAACGTAAGTTAATAATTTAAATAAACAAGCAAATCTAAAGCACACTGATTCTTCTTCCCATTATTAGAAAATGCGTGTAGTTGTGCCTTCTGCAGAGCTGGGGCTTTTTCTTTGCATGGCAAATGGGTTTTCTTTCCATATCTTGCACATGTAAATTCTCTGTATTCAGCTTGTGCACCAAGGACTTGCCTTCTCAACCTCCTTAGTTCCCCACTCTGCTGGGCTGCGGAGTTCAGGTGGTTTGTTTTGTAATGGACAGACAGCTCTTAAAAAGGTGCTTTGCTTTGGTTTGAGCTGGGCTTTGATATTGACCAAAAATCTGTGGCAGGACTCCTCTGCTGGGATACCTCCTACTCTGTGAGTGAAACTGTCTTGCTCAAGTGGTGTCTTTTGGGGGGGAATGTAAATGGCCACTTTGAAACCCAAAACTGTTGTGGGTTAAGATAAGTGCAAATTAATTTTAAATATAACTTGAATTGCCTCCAAATTTTTACTGTCAAGTTTTCTAACAAGTAATGGCTCTTACTTGGACCAAAAATATGGTATGACTGTATACAAGGGAACAAATTACATAATAGTTTATACAGTACAATATGTAATCAGTATATAATTTAAATTTATAATCTGCAATTTTATGTTTAGATAAAACAGAAGATTATGCTCTTAATATAATTTATTTTTCCTTTTTCTAATTTTAACAGCTTTCAACTTAGAGACTTGCAGACTTATGATCTCAATGCTGGATGTATCCTTTAGTATGAAATGTAAACATTTTTGCATTATGTAAGCAAAGATGAGAGAGTGCCAAAACATTTGGGAAATGCTTTGTAGTTTCCATTCAGCCTTTGCTTGATAAGTCTTGTGATCATTGTGATTGGGAAGCTACAGAGCTCCATTCTCACTAATTTTAACAAATGAAGAAATAATAAATAAATGAGGTTCTCACTGGCCAATCATTTTACAGCAAGTGGTATCCCTCTAAGCCTGGGGAACTCTTACTCTGTTGAATGTATGAAGGGTCAGGTCTGGTGGCCCAGAATAAAGTATTGTGCAAATCACTCACTGTACTTTTCAAATAGGACAACTTTCCAATTTCTCATCCTTCCTGATGAATTTTAAGCATTTGTAATATACAGCCTGAATACGGTAAGTCTCCCTAAATCCTGTTCCATGAATGAATCAGATTTGAGTACCTAATAGAATGGTATATGGCCTTCAGCAATAGGACCTGTGGAAGACTTAGATATACTGTGTAAGGTTGGAATCTTTGGAGGTTTTTTAGCCAATGCTTAAATCTAAAGTTTTGCTGTTTAAAAGGAAAAAAAAACAGAAATTAAACTGGAAGGGCTACTAGCTCATCTTGAACAAACCACTTAGAATATGAGAGAACTGATATTATAACAATTAATTCTTTGGCATCTATTTTTATTTCAGATATGTATTTAATTGGTTACAATTATGTAGCAGCAGGTAAAAGATAAATGTGTCAACAAAAGTAGAATTCACAAAGAGAAAATAGCTTTAGTAGGTTTAACTGGGAAGAAGTGGGGAGAGCAGGTTCTCTGACCTTAGGTTTTGGGTAGTATTACCTCCCATCTGTGCTGGGG